>JARQOD010000010.1:35459396-35495658 GCA_033576555.1 Oophaga sylvatica | reverse complement strand
CTATATTAAGGGCTTCCTCCTTAATGGAGGTGCCCGAGCAATGTTGTTGTTGCACTGTTTCACTCTGCTTCAGCCCTCAGGTCCCGTTACCAGTTACCTGCTTGTTTCCTGCCCGTTTGCTGTATGCTACCTGTCCGCAAGTCTACCCGGAGGTTCGGACGTCACAAGTGGTGATCCACGGCTATTCCAGAGACTCTTGCCTGCTCACTTGGGAGCGATCATCTGCCATCTGACTGCAGCCCTACCCGGAGGTTCGGACGTCACAAGCGGTGATCCCCGGCTATTCCAGAGACTCTTGCCTGCTCACTTGGGAGCGATCATCTGCCATCTGACTGCAGCCCTACCCGGAGGTTCGGACGTCACAAGCGGTGATCCCCGGCTGTTCCAGAGACTCTCACCTGCTCACTTGGGAGTGTCCATCCGCCATCTGCCTGCTAGCCTACCGGAGGCTTCACCATCTCAGGTCGTATATACCTGTCCATCTAGAGACTGCCCCGGTTACTTGCTGTGACAACCTGCCTGTCAATCCAGAGACTGCCCCGGTCACTTGCCGTGACAACCTGCCTGTCTATCCAGAGACTACCCCGGTCACTTGCCGTGACAACCTGCCTGTCAATCCAGAGACTGCCCCGGTCACTTGCCGTGACAACCTGCCTGTCTATCCAGAGACTGCCCCGGTCACTTGCCGTGACAACCTGCCTGTCAATCCAGAGACTGCCCCGTCACTTGCCGTGACTTCCTGTCCGTCTCCCTGGGCGCCACCCGCTCTCTTACAAGTATAACCTTCTTGTATAAATAAAGCTCAGAGGTTCCACCTACCTGACCCGTTACAGAGGACAATGGGATTCATCATACTATATTGAGGACTATGGGGAGTGCATTATACTAGAGGGAGGATATGGACTGTGAATTATACTATATTGAGTGCATTATACTGTGGTCATTGTACTGTGCATCATGACCACATTTTTTGTATCAATTTTTGTTTCTATTTTCCTCCTCTAAAACCTAGGTGCGTTTTATGGTCCAATGTGTCATCAGTTCTAAAACCTTTTTGCACTAAAAGATTTTTTAGAACTGATGAGATATTAATTAGTTGTCTTCCATATCCGGTTTGATTGAAAATAATTATTTTGTTTACTCCCTTATTACACTGATGACAATGAGCTACATCCGTTCAGGGAACTGGAAAGCAACTGGTAACAAAGAGCTGATACGACGTTGCCCTTTCCCATTTCCTGCCCTCTGTCCACACTAGTTCTCATTACTTGTCACACAAGAGCCTGATACTGAATTCATCATACATCACTTTCAATTACAGCAACACCTCCTGCCCCTTACAGAGCACTGCAGTGCCAGTAATAAACTAATAAACTGGTTAAAATACCCAGTTGTCAGATACAACAGTAAATAATAATAGGATATATTATATATATATATATATTATATATACACACACATATAAATTTATTACACACACATACATACACATATATATGCACGTGCAGGAAGCACGTCATTAACCCTGCCCATTGGCACCTGTGTCACATGACGGCGGGTTGCCATGACAACCCGGGATCTGCAGCAGACCCCTGTGGTTGTCATTGCCGGATCACTATGAGCACCGCCCAGCGGACGGCGCTCATAGCATGTGAGCATTTCTGCTACAAAGAGCAGGCTGCATCTCTATGTACCAAAGTGACCGGATGATAGCAGCTTCTCGTCTCCCATGGAGACTATTGAAGCAAGTGAAAAGTTAAAAAAATGTTTTTAAAAATATAAAAAAATGAAAAAAAATTTATAAAAAGTTTAAATCGCCCTCCTATCGCCCTATTCAAAATAAAACAATAAAAAAATTTAAAAATACACATATTTGGTATCGCCACATTCAAAATCGCCCAATATATCAATATATAAATATAATTCACACGGCATAGCGAGAAAAAAAAATAATTACGTTTTTTGGTCGCTGCAATATTGCAATAAAATGTAATGACAGGCGATGAAAAGATGATATGTAAACCAAGATGGTAACAAAAATGTCAGTTCGACGCACAAAAATAAGCCACCACCTAGACTCAGATCCTCAAAAATGGAGATGCTACAGGTCTCGGAAAATGTTGAAATTTTTTACTTTTTGCAACAAACTTGGGATTTTTTTTTTCACCATTTAAATAAAAGAAGAACCTAGACATGTTTGGTGTCTGTGAACTCAATGACCTGGAGAATCATAATGGCAGGTCTGTTTTAGCATCTAGTGAACATGGTGAAAAAAAAAATCCAAAAACACATAGCTGAATGCAGTGGGGATAAAATTAACTATATTATCTCCATCAGCATTCGGTGTCAGTCATAGGAGCAGGGGCGTCGCCGGTTCAGTAACGGTGCCCCTGACTGACAGCCGGCCACAATGTAGAGGGAGTGAGAAAAAAAGGCAAATTGGACATAATTTCACAAAAAAAACAAAAATAGTCCAGACAAAATTTTTGGCACCCTCCACTTAATATCTGGTTGCACAGCCTTTGGAATAAATAACTGCAATCAATCGCTTCCTATAACCATCCACAAGCTTCTTACACATCTCAGCTGGGATGTTGCACCGCTCTTCTTTTGCAAAATGCTCCCGGTCTCATATTTGAAGGTGCCTTCTCCCAACAGAAATTTTAAGATCTCTCCACAGGTGATCAATGGGATTTAGATCCGGAAGAAAACCAAAATATTGTATAATGAGCAAGGCTCACTTAGTAATATTAAAAGTTATATTTAGGAGTCCATATTCCTTTCTGGTTTATAAAAGATTTAGATCTGGACTCATTGCTGCCACTTCAGAACTCTCCAGCGCTTTGTTTCCATCCATTTCTGGGGGCTTCGTGGAGTTTGTCTGAGGTCATTATTCTGCTGGAAGACCCATGACCTAGGACGCAAACCCAGCTTTTCGACACTGGCCAGCCACCCAAAATCCTTTGGTAATCTTCTGATTTCATGATGCCTTGCACAGTCTATATACAGAAGATAAATGATCCACTATTCACAATAGGTGATGTCACAGCTCACCTCCTCCTCTTCTGTACAATGACTGATAACACCTCTATATACAGTAGATAACACAGGATCCACCATTCACAATAGGTGAAATCACAGCTCACCTCCTCCTCCTGTACAATGACTGATAACACCTCTATATACAGTAGATAACACAGGATCCACCATTCACAATAGGTGAAATCACAGCTCACCTCCTCCTCCTGTACAATGACTGATAACACCTCTATATACAGTAGATAACACAGGATCCACCATTCACAATAGGTGATGGCACAGCTCAACTCCTCCTCCTATACAATGACTGATAACACCTCTATATACAGTAGATAACACAGGATCCACCATTCACAATAGATGTCACAGCTCACCTCCTCCTCCTGTATAATGACTGATAACACCTCTATATACAGTAGATAACACAGGATCCACCATTTACAATAGGTGATGTCACAGCTCATCTCCTTCTCCTATACAATGACTGATAACACCTCTATATACAGTAGATAACACAGGATCCACCATTTACAATAGGTGATGTCACAGCTCACCTCCTCCTCCTGTACAATGACTGATACCTCTATATACAGTAGATAACACAGGATCCACCATTCACAATAGGTGATGTCACAGATCACCTCCTCCTGTACAATGACTGATAACACCTCTATATACAGTAGATAACACAGGATCCACCATTTACAATAGGTGATATCACAGCTCACCTCCTCCTCCTGTACAATGACTGATAACCCCTCTATATACAGTAGATAACACAGGATCCACCATTTACAATAGGTGATGTCACAACTCATCTCCTCCTCCTCCTGTACAATGACTGATAACACCTCTATATACATTAGATAACACAGGATCCACCATTTACAATAGGTGATGTCACAGCTCACCTCCTCCTCCTTTACAATGACTGATAACACCTCTATATACAGTAGATAACACAGGATCCACCATTTACAATAGGTGATGTCACAGCTCATCTCCTTCTCCTATACAATGACTGATAACACCTCTATATACAGTAGATAACACAGGATCCACCATTTACAATAGGTGATGTCACAGCTCACCTCCTCCCCCTCCTGTACAATGACTGATAACACCTCTATGTACAGTAGATAACACAGGATCCACCATTTACAATAGGTGATGTCACAGCTCACCTCCTCCTCCTGTACAATGACTGATACCTCTATATACATTAGATAACACAGGATCCACCATTTACAATAGGTGATATCACAGCTCACCTCCTCCCCCTCCTGTACAATGACTGATAACACCTCTATATACAGTAGATAACACAGGATCCACCATTTACAATAGGTGATGTCACAGCTCACCTCCTCCTCCTGTACAATGACTGATACCTCTATATACATTAGATAACACAGGATCCACCATTTACAATAGGTGATATCACAGCTCACCTCCTCCTGTACAATGACTGATAACACCTCTATATACAGTAGATAACACAGGATCCACCATTCACAATAGGTGATGTCACAGCTCACCTCCTCCCCTTCTGTACAATGACTGATAACACCTCTATATACACAGTAGATAGCCTGAACAGGTAAAGCCTACTTGCCAACACTCCCAGCTCACCTGAAAAGCTTTGGACTCCGTGAAGAGTTGGAAAATTTCCTAGACACTGCAAAAGCCCCCTGAATGAGCTCAGAATGTACAATCTCACATTGAGCAGGTTGCAAATGGAGGGGTCTGTCAACCTTGGGAAAAGGCAGTTGCGCAGAAGTAACATTTTACACCAATGTCTTTTGTACTATAATTTTTAAGCTTTTGTAAAACAATATGAGTGGCCCCCTCATCACCCTAACAATCACACGCACACCTTTAGAGATATCCTGATCATAAATGAGTAACTCCGTTAAGTTTTTCCTTTGTTGCAGGGTAAAGCAAGCAATGTTGTCCCTGGCATCAGGACGCAAAGCATCTATTAAGTGTCACATCAGCTTAAGAGTCACATCAATTATCCAGTCAATTAAAAGCTAATGGAAAGCGGTAGGCTTAATTATTGGAGAGTGCTAAAGTCACAGCCATGATTTAACCCCTGCCTGGACATAATGGCACACTTCCCATAATGATGACTTATGGCCGTGTCCTGATGCTCCGCGCGGTAATTCATGGATTTCGATCCTATAATTATGTGAATATTTGCATTACGCTCTAGCACATAATTACCTTGTGAAAGACACCAGGTTCTCCTCGGCGAGCTCGCTGAATTACAAATTCCATATGTTGCTTCATTAGAAGGGTAAATTAAGCAGCGTGTTTAATTTTGGGGAGGAGGGCACGGGGATTAATTGGGCTATTACTTTATCTATGTATTCGCACAATTTACGTAAGGATTCTGTAGCTGAAGAGAACCGGCCGTAGACATAAAAACATAACTTCTCATAAGCCGTATCACTTAATGGGGTTGTCACATCATAAATGGTTAAAGTTGCAATGTGATTGTCAAAGCAAACACTTATAAATATTAAACCTCTCAGTTCTCAATATTTATAAGTCTATGATTTAACACTCATTGTTAAGGTTACCTATCAGTCTATCAGAGGTGATCGGATCCCTAAGCTAGGAGCGCAGCGCTTACTAGCTCTTTGCTGTTGAGCTTGTAAGTGAGCCTCTGAAGCTGGCTGGATAGCTGGTTCAGACCATCTTCAGTGCCGATGATCTCCTCCAATGCTGCCCAGGCACAGTCGTTTCTGCTTGCATCGTCAGGGAGTGCAGAGTTTGTGCCAGCGGTGCAACCATGATGCCAGACTGAAGTGACAATCATCAGGAGTGCAGCACTACCCTGGCAAATAGGAAGCTGCCGAGCAGGGAACAGTGTGCTCCCGAAGGACGGTGTTGATACACTTCTTTAAAGAGATTGTCCATTACTTTAACATTAATGGCCTATCCTTTTAATAGGTCATCAATGTCTGTCTGGTGTGTGTAGGACATCCAGCACCCTGGCGATCAGCTGTTCCCGGTGACGACGGCGGCTGGAACTGCTCAGTGACATAAAACCACAATTGCCGCTTTTACATGAAGGACAGAAAACATTGTTTCCCATAAAAGCTACATACACCATAAAGGGTTTATCCTTGTGTGGATTCATGGAAAAAAAACTAGAAAATGCCATGTTCTTGTAAAATGCACATTAAATTTAATCCGAGATGTGTGAACATAGATCGATATTTGAAAATGTTACCATGTAATTCACATTTAGAGCACTGGATGGCAGTAGATACAATGGCACTGACCACAAACCTATAAAATCGTTGTACATGGTATTATAAACCCTATTTATTATAGAAGGTATTGGCCTGTGATAGATCTCATCTCACGTCACACAATATCATAATAATGCAAATGATTTAATAAGCTGCTGGATGTCATTACATCAGATCAAAAATTTTTCCAATACACGACACCATTGTGTACACGTACTGGACAAAAAAAAAAGATATGGATCTCCAACCGCAGTTACATCCACTGCCCAGGTCACCTATGTACCCCTAAAGCAATGGTTTCCAACCTGTGGCTCCCCGGCGTCTATTAAACTGTCACTCCTAGCAAACCTAAATACTATGGCTGCAATTTGTAATATCACAATAATATCACCAGATGGCAGTCTCCTCCTTTATTACGGTATTATTTATTCTACAGTACTACATTCAATCTTAGTTATTGCATAAAGACTCTCTAGTTGTGGAAGACGTTGATGATGTATAATGATAACTGCTACACCAGTGCTCACACAGGGTATTCCTAAAATCCTTTTAAAGGAATTTCCCAGATAAAAAAATTGCATAAATTATCATAAGTTTTTTAGAGAAATCCTCTAATAGCTGCCATATTCTGATCATTTCCAATTCTGTGCTCGACCCAGGACAGCATTTCCCGTGGTGGCATAATACGATCGGCGTAGTGAGTGGAGGAGCTGGCAAACTGATCATTTCAGACCTAATAGGACTAGATCAGTTAGTTTAGTAACATATTATTGAAAGAGTCGTTATTGTTGCAACAAACTTTGCAAAAATAAAAAGCGCAAGGAAATATAAGTTACTTTGTAACACATCTTATCAGAGAAATCTGCTTCTTTCTGCACTTATGAGCCACATCTTCCTCTCCCCTTCAGCATACTAAACTAATCATTCATTCTGGTAAAATTTGTCCTGCTGAAGACAAGACAATCTGGCATCTCACTAAGGGATCAGATTATAGCTGCATATTAAGGTCTATGGAGCAGGCAATGTTAGAGACAGGATAGTGAAAGAGGCGCAGACACACAAGAAACTCTACTGCTTTCCAGAATTTGTTAGTCACACATCAGTGCTGAAATCAAAGCTACATTGCTCAGTACTGCTGTATAAAAGTCCTTCATGCTGCTGCTTGCTATTAAGTGTTTTATTTCATCCTAGTGCTGGATGCACAGCTACATTGATCAGTATTGCTGTGTAATGTCCTCCATCATGCTGCTTGTTATTAAGTGTTTTATCTTATCCTAGTGCTAGTAGCATGGTTATACTGCTCAGTATTGTGGTGTAATGTCCCCCATGTGGTATTTGTTATTAAGTGTTTGACCTCACCCTTGTGCTAGATTCACAGCTACATTGCACAATAGTGCTGTGTAATGTTCTCCAAGCTGCTACTTCCTCTGAATATGTATTACATAGAGACAGGAGAGCAGGAATCCCTCATATGTGTGTGCTGTATATGGGAGACATCATATCTGCCTGTCTCCAATTACTCGATCAGAGACAACTGCAAATTAGCAATAGCCTGCAGAGGGAAAACTGGTACAAATTTAAGAGTACATGTTGCATAAGAGTGTTATTCCTCATGTACCCACCCAGGACAACTTTAACCTTTTCCCGACCTTGGACATACACAACATGTCTTGGTCGGCTGGTACGTACCAATCTTGGACTTAGGCCAGGGCCACACTTGAGAGTGCAATGCGAGAAACTCGCACGAGTCTCTCACATCAATACCCGGCACTGCCGCCAGCACTCGGACCAGACCATTTAGCTGCATAGAAATACATGCAGCCACACATTCCGGTCCCGAGTGGTGGTGGCAGTGCCGGGTATTGATGCGAGCTTCTCACATTGCACTCATAAGTGTGACCCCGCCTTAGGGAGTACGTCCAGATGATTTTGCGTGCACGGAGGCTGTGTGGGCACAATCATCACTGGGTGTCAGCTGATCCTGACAACTGACACCCGGCACTCACTGCGATTGCAGCATTTAGCAGGCATCCAGAGGGAGGAAGCTCCCTCTGCACGCTGATCAGCGCCCCTGCAACTTCATCGCTGGGGCTTAATCGCTACAATGGTGTCCCAATGTCGTCATGACAACATCCAGGTCACCAGGCTGCAGCAAGTCCCTGAGACCATGCACAGAGCAACGTCTAAGGGGCTTGTGTCAGTGCAGCACTGACAGTTATAATCCATTGCGATGCTTGTGTACTGCAATGGTATATAACAACGATCAGGCTGCTGAAAGTGAAAGTCCCATAGTGGAACAAAAGTAAAAAAGTTAAAAGAAGCTAAACGAAAATGTAAAAAAAAAAAACAAAAACAGAAAATAGTGAAAACCCATAATTTATATTGTACTGATACATTTATATTTTATGTAAAAAATAAAAAAAAAGTACAAGTTGGGTATCGCCGCGTCTGTGACGACCCGCCCCATAGGACTGCATTACTAGTTAACCTCTTCAGTGAACACCATAAAAAATGAAAATAAAAAAATAGGGAAAAAAACATGCTTTTTCATCATATCAATGAACAAAAAGTCCAAAAAAAGCGATCAAAAAGACAAATGCAAATAAAAATGGTATCTCTGAAAAGTCATCTTGTCCCGCAAAAAACAAGCTGTCACACAGCTTCTTCAGCACAAAAGTAAAAAAGTTGTAGCTCTCAAAATATAGCGATGCAAGAACAATTAAGTTTTCTATAAAATATTTATTGTGTAAAAGCGACAAAAAGAACAAAAAAAATATAAATGCGGTATCGCTGTAATCGTACTGACCTGAAGAATAAAGCCGACTTATCAATTTTACCACACACAGTACGGCAAAAAAAAAATCCTGAATTGCTGGTTGACTCTGTTGGCCAAAATATGGAAAAATTATAGCTATCTAAATATGGCGATGCAAAAACTAATTTTTACAATACAAAGCGTCCTTTAGTGTGTGACAGCAGTCAAACAAACTATATAAATCTGGTATTGCTGTGATCGTACTGACCCAAAGAATAATGTCGTCTAATCACTTATACTGCATGAGGAACGGCGTAAAAAATAAATAAAACCAATTCTTCACTTACTGTTGATTTGTTCATTCTGCCTCCCAAAGATCACAGTAATGCTCGGCTCACATTTATCCAGCGCTCTAATCTGAGTGCTGACACAGGGTTTCTGTGTAAATCTCTAAAATAGGTGATTCAGACGGAACCCCCAGGGGAAGATTCCCTATAATGAGGCAGATTGAGTCATTGTGGACACTGTCTGGCCTGTGATCCGGTAGTATCCATCCTTTTAGGCGTGCATAAAAGCGCGGTCTGCCACAGTTGTGTGCACTTCTGAAAAGAAGGAAACGACTGAACAGAGGCCACATGGAGTCCAGTGTAACTCTGATGCCTCATAATAGTAAACGGATCTCTCGGGGGTTTCATCTCAATTATGTCACTTGGAGTCTTGGATGGAAACCCCAAAGTAAGTGCTCAGTGTAGAGGGCTGGATAAATGTTCCCAATAAAAGCTTCAGCTCAATCCACAAAAAAAAGCAAGTCCCAGACAGGTCTGTCATCTGTCAATGGAAATATATGGGGCTTTCACGTTACTGGTACTGGAAAAGCAAAGTGGCTCTTTGTCCCCAAAATAAATGCAGCATTTTCTTCAAATTTAAATGCCCCCTCCCTTCTGAGCCACACAATGTGTCTACACCACATTTAGCATCCACATGTTTGGCATTTCTGTAGTGATGATAGCCCGCCTAATTTATGGGTGCATGTCTCCAGAAGCACAAGCACTGGTCACTACATTATCAGTTTGCAATTTACTCAGTAACATCCACTGCTTCTTGTTTCTAAAAAACACCCATGGAGTCAAAATCTTAACTACACCTGTAGATAAATTCTCAAAAGGGTATAATTTCCATCATGGGGTCCCTTGAGTGAGAATTCAGCTCTGCTAGCACTTAGGAGCTCTGTATATGCAGTCTGCAAACTATTCTAAGAAAATCTGTGCTCCAGGAGGCATATAGCGCTCCGTCCCTTCCACTCACTGTTATAAGCTTCTGTGTAGTACGTGGGGTTCAAGGTGCTCACCACACATCTAGATAAGCTCCCTGAGGGGTGTAGTTACCAAAATGGTGTCACTTGTTTGGGCACATCAGTGGCTCTCCAAACGCTACATAGCATCCGCAAATTACAGCAAATTTTGAATTCAAAAATTCAAATGGCGCTCCTTCTCTTCTGAGCCCTGCCATGCACCCAAACAGTGGGGTACTATCATGCTCAGAAGAAACTGCACAACAAATTTTTTCCTGTTACCCTGAAGAAAATTAAAAAAAATTGGGGTCTAAATAAATATTTATTTTTGTGAACAAAAGTTAAATATTAATTTTTTCCTTCCATATTCTAAAAATTCCTGTGAAGCACCTGAAGGGTTAATCCTGAAGGGTTAATAAACTTCTTGAATCTGGTGTTGAACACTAAGTGGTGAAGTTTTTAGAATGGTGTCACTTTTAGTTATTTTCTGTCATAGATGCCCCTCAAAGTCAGTTCAAATTTAATGTGGTCCCTAAAAAAAAGGTTTTGTAAAATTTGTCCAAAAAATGAGAAATTGCTGGTCAACTTTTAACCCTTAAAATTTCTTAACAAAAAAAAATTATGTTTAAAAAATTGTGCTGATGTAAAGTTGACATGTGAGAAATGTTATTTCGTAACTATTTTGGGTGAAATAACGCTCTGATTTAAGGGCATACAAATTAAAAGTTTGAAAATTGCAAAACTTTCAACATTTTAGGCACATTTGTTTGTTTTTTTTCATAAATAAACGCAAGTTATATCGAAGAAATTTGACCACTCCCATGAAGTACAATATGTCACAAATGCAGACCTATGTACCTCCATGGTTACAAACTACAAATATAACCTGGGTAGATTAATCATGCAATTAATGTGGTACTCTCTTCATGTATGTTACCTACTTCTTCCTTACTTACATATAATTAGTTAAACTTAGAGGATGGATGTAAGAGAATAACACATGACTGCAGGATAAAACTACACAGTGCTTGTCTGTCGTCTGTAACCATGGAGACAAATGGGTCTGTAAAGGCACTAAATACACAAAACGGTAGATTTTTTTGTGTATACTTGCGCAAGAAAAAAAAAATGGTTGCAAGGGTATTCGTTTCCAGACATTACAGTATGACCTTGTACTTGTAAATCTATATACAACATGCACCGGGTGACGCCTCACATCACAGCATGACCATGTCTGCCTATTTTAGGCCCATGTTACACTGAATGCACAGATCATTTGATGGACGCCCTTGCTGATGTGAGCCTGTCATCAGTGGATATGGGAGGCAGGCTGGTACACGATCGCTGCCTCTGAGACCTGCTTTCACATATAATCCTGCACAGTGGCGAATACATATCATGTCAGATGAATGTCTGCAGGTCTCTGCCATGTTCTTTTGGAAGGCGCGGAGAACTGTGAAACCGATCCCGAGTGCTTTCAGACAGGCATATGACAAACATGGACTCCAGCTGAATCGTAGAGATGGATGCAGCATTAACACAGTGTGATGGGTCACGGTATCAGCCAGGGCTGTCCAGCTTGTGGCCCTCAACTGCATCTCCGACAAATCACTGAGCTATATGTGTGATACTTCTATACATTACTATGAGCTGTAGAAAAGTCTGCATTTTACCTACAAAATTGAAGTTTATTTCCTACTAAAATCACCAGAAATATGCGTCAATCATCCTCTTCTGTCATGTCTAGTAAAAATCCTACCAAACCAGCCATTTGTTTTTTAACCAGCTTTTCCAGAAAAATAAATTGCTACAAAGTCAGCCCTTGGTGAAGATATAGGGAGGAGGTCAAAAACAATGGCATGGGAGAAGAGGTACCATTCATGCACCCCCATAAATACAGGATGGTGGGTTAGACGTGAAGAGGAGGACACAGCACAGACAGGAATTAAGGCTAATTACTGTCCTGTCCGCACACTGCTGCACTAAGAGCCGGCTCCTTGCCCGATGCTGGAAAAAAGCTGGTATCACACTCCAGGACTATGAAGGATGCACAGCATATACTGTAAATAAAGCTGTGCATCCTCTATTCACTGCATGGAAGGCCTACAGAAGCAGGAGGCCCCATGTTTTCTCCCCATAACACCGCTCTGGGAATGGTAGAGGACATGACAAAAAAATCAAGGTGATGATTTGTAACCAAATTCCCCATATTTGAATCTGATTGGATGTGCTGGAAAAACAAGGCCAATTCTTTTATCAAGTCCAACATGTTTTTTTTTCATGATGTGTCACAGTCAAGAGCCAAGAGTTCACAGGGCTTTGGTCCTGTGTCCATAGATTACCCTCATTGCTGCTGTAACAGGGTCCTGCAAATTGTTTTCCCTCTTCTATTAATGTATATTACAAATGTTTTAGTTTTACCTTTTTGATACCTTAACAACTTTTTTGGGGGGTGGGAGGCAGGCCAAGGAACCTCCTTCAAAGTGAATTATCATATTTTAATTAAATACATTTCTGGTTTGAAACTCTTCATTTTTTAAAAAAATATTTGTCAGATAAGATTTTCTGTCAAAATGCCCGACGCTATATCATAATTCTGAGGAAACTTAGTCTCTATGCAGGGCTTTAAAGCTCTGTAAAAGAACAGTGAATCTTCAACCATTATCAATGTAAGTTAACTAACCAATCTGCTCTGAATTTTGAAACAATTTAAATTAAAAAGAAAAATTATATTTTGAAGGTGGACATTCATTTCGAGGCTTATTCATCTGCAGAACCAGCAGAATAATCCACCTTTCTTGTTCAGAGCATGTATAAGAAGTGACTTTTCTTGCCATCTTGGCTGTTAATTGAAAACCTTACGTTAAATCTCCCATTTTCAATATTAAATGACTGCAGAGAATGGTATATTTAATATGAGGACATTTCTCTTGAAGTCACAGACTTGTGATTAACAACACAAACTTCTGCAATGCAATTTTACTAGATTCACAAGGGTTTCTTCTCCACATAAAGCAGGGTCCGTCTTCTAATACCCTGTGCCCCAGGCTGCAGCGAATATAAATCCTATTAAACCACCGTAAATAGAGCTGGGGTCTATCTATTCTTACATTTCTTGTAGTAAAAAGGAAGAGATTGATGAATGTTCTTGAAAGTATCAGGAAAAAAAAGCAATAATTCTATCCTATATTGCCAGAAAACACCAGGAATTTGGTCAGAAGATGTATGCCCAGTGTGATGGCTCAGTTTTGGTCAGAATATGGAACATTCAAGAGATACACAAACTTCCCCAGTAATTCTGAGAATTTATCAGACGTTTCTATATTGGGGATAATTTTGCAAATCTTTTAAGAGCCACAATGATACCATATGTATTCTACATTCATTGTACTAATGCATAATAGTGCCTCTACTAGTCACAAATACAACTGCTACAGCACTGCCTCAATATGCAGGAGCTAATATAGTGTAGTTTGACTTATGTACTGCTCCCTATGTGCAAGAAAATGTACAAGAGTATAACTACTATAATACTGCCCCCTATGTACAAAAATATAACTGCTATAATACTGCTCCTATGTACAAGAACATAACTACTATAATACTGCTCCTATGTACAAGAATATTACTATAATACTGCCCCCTATGTACAAGAATATAACTACTATAATACTGCCCCCTATGTACAAGAATATAACTACTATAATACTGCCCCTATGTACAAGAATATAACTACTATAATACTGCTCCTATGTACAAGAATCTAACTACTATAATACTGCCCCTATATACAAGAATATAACTACTATAATACTGCTCCTATGTACAAGAATATAACTTCTATAATACTGCCCCTATGTACAAGAATATAACTACTATAATACTGCCCCTATGTACAAGAATATAACTACTATAATACTGCCCCCTATGTAGATGAATATAACTACTATAATACTGCCCCTATGTACAAGAATCTAACTACTATAATACTGCCCCTATATACAAGAATATAACTACTATAATACTGCTCCTATGTACAAGAATATAACTTCTATAATACTGCCCCTATGTACAAGAATATAACTACTATAATACTGCCCCTATGTACAAGAATATAACTACTATAATACTGCCCCCATGTAGATGAATATAACTACTATAATACTGCTCCTATGTAAAGAATATAACTACTATAATACTGCTCCTATGTACAAGAATATAACTACTATAATACTGCCCCTATGTACAAGAATATAACTACTATAATACTGCCCCTATGTAGATGAATATAACTACTATAACACTGCTCCTATGTAGAAGAATATAACTACTATAATACTGCTCCTATGTACAAGAATATAACTACTATAATACTGCCCCTATGTACAAGAATATAACTACTATAATACTGCCCCTATGTACAAAAATATAACTGCTATAATACTGCTCCTATGTACAAGAACATAACTACTATAATACTGCTCCTATGTAGAAGAATATTACTATAATACTGCCCCCTATGTACAAGAATATAACTACTATAATACTGCCCCATGTGCAAGAATATAACTACTATAATACTGCCCCTATGTACAAGAATATAACTACTATAATACTGCCCCCTATGTAGATGAATATAACTACTATAACACTGCTCCTATGTAGAAGAATATAACTACTATAATACTGCCCCCTATGTACAAGAACATAACTACTATAACACTGCCCCTATGAACAAGAATATAACTACTATAATACTGCTCCTATGTACAAGAATATAACTACTATAATACTGCTCCTATATATAAGAATGTAACTGCTATAATATCGCCCCCTAAGTACAAGAATATAACTACTATAATACTGTCTCTATGTACAAGAATATAACTGCTATAATACTGCCCCCTATGTACAAGAATATACTATAATACTTTCTCTATGTACAAGAATATAACTACAATAATACTGCTCCTATTACAAGAATATAACTACTATAATACTGCTCCTATGTACAAGAAATAAACTACTATAATACTGCTCCTAAGTACAAGAATATAACTGCATAATACTGCTGCTATATAAAAGAATATAACTTATAATACTGCTCCTATATACAGAATATAACTGCTATAATACTCCCTCCTATTTACAAGAATATACTATAATACTGTCCCTAGTACAAGAATATAACTACTATAATACTGCTCCTATGTACAAGAATATAACTACTATAATACTGCCCCTATGTACAAGAATATAACTACTATAATACTGCCCCTATGTACAATATAACTACTATAATACTGCCCCTATGTACAAGAATATAACTACTATAATACTGCCCCTATGTACAAGAATATAACCACTATAATACTGCTCCTATGTACAAGAATATAACTACTATAATACTGCTCCCTATGTACAAGAATATAACTACTATAATACTGCCCCTATGTACAAGAATATAACTACTATAATACTGCTCCTATGTACAAGAATGTAACTACTATAATACTGCTCCTACGTACAAATGAAAAAAAGTATAACTACTATAATACTGCCCCTATATACAAGAATATAACTACAATAATACTGCTCCTATGTACAAGAATATAACTACTATAATACTGCCCCCTATGTACAAGAATGTAACTACAATAATACTGCTCCTATGTACAAGAATATAACTACTATAATTCTGCCCCTATATACAAGAATATAACTACTATAATACTGCCCCCTATGTACAAGAATATAACTACTATGATACTGCCCCTATATACAAGAATATAACTACTATAATACCGCCCTCCATGCTTAGGGATATGAATACCATTATACTGCCTTCCATAGACTGTTAAATAAATCTGAATCCTTAGGAGAAAGTTCATGTTTTCACTGGGACATCCCTAATCATAACCACACAACCTGCACTGATGAGGCAATACAAAGTAGCAGAAGTCTTTGTAGCTGTATTTCGGTCAGCACATGTCCCAATAAATGTGTAGGGATCACATCAGGCTCTGCTTTGAAAATGACATTACCCAGAAGTCTGTTCTTCTTCTAGATTGCCTTATTTGCATACTGCCTCTTGGCATCCGAAATTGGAAATCTCCCTAATTCTCTTCATTGTTTTCTACCAATATGGCTCAACAAGTAAAGAAAAAAAAATCTTAGAAAAACAATGAATAAATAAAATAAAACATAAGAATAAAAGAAGCCATTAAGCAGAAGGCTGGGCAATTTGTCTGGTTAGGTGGTAAATTAAACTTTCATTATATGCTGTATGGATTATGTGTATGGCAGGGGATATATAGTTTTAATTCTGGATTAGAACACATTGCTTTCCATGTGCTTAGAGGAAGGAAAAAAACTTTATGTGCTTGAATTTTCCCTGCTGTCTGAGCAAATACGATCTTGGCACAGCGGGAAACGGAGGCGAATGGTTTGCTAATGCACATTACGCGTTTTGTTACCTCCAAATTGAACATGTGTAATGTCCTCAAACCCGAGCGGAAAGAAGTCTTCCGCGGCAGAGCAATTCAGCAGAAATCGTGCACATAAAATGTTTATTAACTATTCCGATGTTACATTACTCTGCTCCCAATACATTTATAATTACAGTAAAGTACGGCAGGCATCCTGGCTGCGCTGGGGCCATTTTGCTGCGATGCTGCCTGCATGGAGACAGCTTTTGAGTATTCTGATATCACAGCAGTCGAGCTCTCCTCCCTATAAATGTGCTCGCCATGGGAGAGTGCTGGCACAGCAACCAGCAGAACATCCCTATAAAGCCATTTTAAAAGGGAGAAACTTAATTTTATGGAAGACATTTGGAAAGGTAGTTTAAAGCGCGAACAGCCTATTGCGACTGGTGGAAGAGCTTTGGCAAATTTCCAGTGAGCTTGTGACTAACATATATGATACATCATGTCCTCGGCAATGTGTCTGGAGCTAGAGGGAACCGACGACACCCTGCTTTGCTTCCAGCTGCTGAATAGCGTTTTATGAGGGCAGCCATTCTGAGAATGACTGCAATCCAAGATGGCCGCACCAACCTCGACATAAAATAGCTGATTGCATGAGGAAGCAAAGAGGAACAGAAGACGACTTCAATTTGTTGTTCGCCTTTAGCTACGATCTATGGAGGTTGTATCCAAATATATGCAATTACACATGTAATATTTGCAGTATTTATAGGGCATTAATGGGATAGTTACCCCATATGCATTTACTGTACGACATTTCCATTTCTTAATTACACACGTCAGAGAAACGGCTACCTGGGGCAGCTGTGGGTTACCAGATCCCCATTCTCGACCAGTACCTACAGAAGCGTCATTAATTCATTTTCCTCTTGGCTCCACGTTTTACAAGATGTGTTTCCAGCTTTGGAAAAAATGATTTTATGACACTCTGTCGGGAGATGTTCATGTGGCCACCCAGTGGTTGTGATGTGCGCTGCAGTGTGTCGAGGGTGTTGCTATTTTGCGTTGAAATTGTATTACCTAAAATTGGAGTCCTTGAAAGGTAAGGGTGGGCACATGTGTATCTGGCATATACGGCATCTACTTGACCTGTAATCTGCTGCGAATCTGCAAATTGTTTTTATCCGAGAAATGTGCACTAGGATATCGTCAATCATAGAAAGGCCCCAAATAAACCTATTTCCATCCCTCCGACTGAGAAGTTCAGTGAGGGTCAGGGGCTAGCTGAACCCAAGGGAGACCCAATCTTGATCCCGGCAAAACTTGGTCATCTGCCATCTAGGTCGGCTCCCCTCTCGAGAGGAGAGCCAGGGGTTATGGGGAGAGCAACCTGACGGACACACTCCATCCACCCCCCCGAACCGACCAGAAAGGAACCCATATGGTAACCACATCCTGATAAATCCTAGTAACAAAGGGTGATACACAAGTTAAAAACAATTAAATAAATAGTGACGATTTTCTAGTATAATACTAGCCGGACCTTCGACGCAGAATATAAAAATTCCTCATCCAAGCCAAAAAAAAGCACGAAAAAGGGTGTGTGCTCAAAAAATAAGAAAGGGTGAAGTTCAGTGCAAATGTGTCAAAATCAAGTGGGTTTCCCACACCCAGTGAGTTAGGACACCCCAAGGTCACCCCTCCTGGGGCACTTTGCACCTCGGGTTCTCGCTGGATGACTATATAAGCCACCCAATGTCCTCCCTAGTGCACCGTACCCAGTGTGCATAATGTACCAACCTACTAGGGTGGCCCACGCCAAAGCTGACTTTTTTTAACAATACTACACTTGATCTTAGCGAAAAGGCAAGAAGTGACATACAGATTATGTCCAACTGACCTAAGTGCGGGTGCTACTACAAGAGTGGTCTGCTACACTGTAACGAGCCCTCCATCTCTGTCATGTGGACATTCAATCACTAACGGCAAGGGGAGATCTTGTAACGGGAGGAAATCACGTTTTTTGGGAAAGCTGCATAACGCTTCATTTTGCAATGATGATCCATAATTCAGGGAGTAGCAGCTGAAAGCGGAGTAATAGCTGGGATAGATCAGTGTTCACTAAAAACTCTCCATAGAACAGAATATAATATGTATTACATTTCATATAGATCTTGCCAACAAAAGCCGAAAACACAAATACTTGAAAAATAATTGGTGGCCATATGGATTAATGGTACTTATCTCTTATGATAGGGGTGCACATCCTGCAGCACAGGGGCACACGAGACCCATGATGCCATTTTGTCATCTGTGTTTTTTCACTGCTCACGTTTTTTTTTTTCCATGTGAAAGAGAAGTGAAGTGGTGCAAAGCATTGGAGCAAGGAAGAGAGAATAATCGTACATGGTGTTGTCATCCATGAAATGCCATGTTTTGGCAAAATGAAGATCTCTTGAATTCTTTGTTGCATTCCAGGAGGGATACATAAGATGGAAAGGTGACCATACATAAGTGTCGATATGAAAACAGTGAAAGAATCAGCAATAAACAAGAACTATAAAGGGAAGAGTCATATAGTGGGTACAGAAAGTATTCAGACCCCTTCAAATTTTTAACTCTGTTTCATTGCAGCCATTTTGTAAATTCAAACAAAATTCAATTTTTTCTCATTAATGTACAACTCTGCACCCCATCTTGACTGAAAAAAACAGAAATGTAGAATGTTTTGCAAATGTATTAAAAAAGAAAAACTGAAATATCACATGGTCATAAGTATTCACACCCTTTGCTCAGACATTCATTTAAGTCACATGCTGTCCATTTCCTTGTGATCCTCCTTGAGATGGTTCTACTCCTTCATTGGAGTTCAGCTGTGTTTAATTAAACTGACAGGACTTGATTTGTAAAGGCGACACCTGTCTATATAAGACCTCACAGCTCACAGTGCATGTCAGACCAAATGACAATCATGAGGTCAAAGGAACTGGCCAAGGAGCTCAGAGACAGAATTGTGGCAAGGCACACATCTGGCCAAGGTTATAAAAGAATTTCTGCAGTACTCAAGGCTCCTAAGAGCATAGTGGCCTCCATAATCCTTAAATGGAAGAAGTTTGGGAACACCAGAAGTCTTCCTAGACCTGGCCGTCCAGCCAAACTGAGCAATTGTGGGAGAAGAGCTCCAAGATCACTGTGGGTGAGCTCCAGAGATGCAGTAGGGAGATGGGATAAAGTTACACAAAGTCAGCTATCACTGCAGCCCTCCACCAGTCGAGCATTTATGGCAGAGTGGCCCGATGGAAGCCTCTCCTCAGTGCAAGACATATGAAAGCCCGTATAGAGTTTGCTAAAAAAAACACACAAAGGATTCCCAGACTATGAGAAATAAGATTCTCTGGTCTGATAAGACAAATATATAATTTTTTGGTGATAATTCTAAGCAGTATGTGTGGAGAAAACCAGGCCCTGCTCATCACCTGCCCAGTACAATCCCAACAGTGAAACATGGTGGTGGCAGCATCATGCTATGGGGGTGTTTTTCAGGTGCAGGGACAGGACAACTGGTTGCAATTGAAGGAAACATGAATGTGACCAAGTACAGAGATATCCTGGATGAAAACCTCTTCCAGAGTGCTCTGGACCTCAGACTTGGCTGAAAGTTCACCTTCCAACAAGACAATGACCCCAAGCACACAGCTAAAATAACAAAGGAGTGGCTTCAGAACAACTCTGTGACCATTCTTGACTGGCCCAGCTAGAGCCCTGACCTAAACCCAATTGAGCCTCTCTGGCGAGACCTGAAAATGGCTGTCCATCAACGTTCACCATCCAACCTGACGGAACTGGAGAGGATCTGCAAGGAAGAATGGCAGAGGATCCCCAAATCCAGGTGTGAAAAACTTGTTGCATCATTCCCAAGACGACTCATGGCTGTACTAGCTCAATACAAAGGAAGCTAAGGGTCTGACTACTTATGACCATGTGATATTTCTATTTTTCTTTTTTAATAAATTTGCAAAAAATTCTACATTTGTTTTTTTTCAGTCAAGATGGGGTGCAGAACGTACAGTAATGAGAAAAAAATAACTTTTTGGAATTTAACAAATGGCTGCAATGAAACAGAATGAAAAATGTAAAGATGTCTGAATACTTTCCGAACCCACTGTACAAGGGTGTGGACTGGACTGTCGTGTTCCTACCGCTGAAGACACCTGTCGCGTCATGTGAATTGTGTACAGTGTCGTGCATCTTTGCACATATTATGTAGTGTTTTAAGTAATGTATAAGGTATTGTGAATGTAGGATGTATAGATGAGGGCTTAGTGCATATGGTTGGTAGTGTAAGACAGCTGATCATAGTTTAGGTAGTGATGTTGGGGTAAGATAGGATAGAACTTGGAGAGAGGGGGAATTATGAGCTCACCCCGACATGTCGTCTAATGTTGGAAGTTGAAATCATGTCAGGTGCCGATCCTGCTGGTGAAGTTCAGTCAAAGATTTGAGGAGAGGAAAAAAATTGGCAAGTCCGTCCAACGATATACAAATATATACGCTGCTCAAAAAAATAAAGGGAACATTCAAATAACACATCCTATATCTAAAGGAATGAAATATTCTCATTGAATACTTTGTACTGTACAAAGTTGAATGTGCTGTCAACATAATCACACAAAAATCATCAATGGAAATCAATTTTTTAAACAATGGAGGCCAGGATTTGAAGAGACCCCCAAAATGAAAGTGGAACCAAGTCAAAATGATGCTCAGTATTGTGTGTGGCCTCCACGTGCCTGAATGACCTCCCTACAATGCCTGGGCATGCTCCTGATGAAGTTGCGGATGTTCTCCAGAGGGATCTCCTCCCAGACCTGGACTAAAACATCCATCAACTCAGGGACTGTCTGTGGTGCAACATAACGTTGGTGGATGGAGCGAGACATGCTGTCCCAGATGTGCTCAATCGGATTCAGGTCTGGGGAACGGGCAGGCCAGTACATAGCTTCAATGCCTTCATCTTGCAGGAACTGCTGACACACTCCAGCTACATGAGGTCTGGCATTGTCCTGCATTAGGAGGAACCCAGAGTCAACCGCACCAGCATATGGTTTTATCACAAGGGGTCTGAGGATCTCATCTCGGTACCTAATGGCAGTCAGGCTACCTGTGGTGAGCACATGGAGGGCTGTGTGGCCCTCCAAAGAAATACCACCCCACACCATTACTGACCCACTGCCAAACCGGTCATGCTGAAGTAAGTTGCAGGCAGCAGATCGCTCTCCACACTCTGTCACGTCTGTCACATGTGCCAAGTATGAACCTGCTGCCTGCAACATCCTTCAGCATGACCAGTTTGGCAGTGGGCCCGTAATGGTGTGGGGTGGCATTTCTTTGGAGGGCCACACAACCCTCCATGTGCTTGCCAGAGGTAGCCTGACTGCCATTAGGTACTGAGATGAGATCCTCAGACCCCTTGTGAGACCATATGCTGTTGCGGTTGGCCCTGGTTCCTCGTAACGCAGGACAATGCCAGACCTCATGTGGCGGGAGTGTGTCAGCAGTTCCTGCAAGATGAAGACATTGAAGCTATGTACTGGCCTGCCCGTTCCCCAGACCTGAATCCGATTGAGCACATCTGGGACAGCATGTCTCTCTCCATCCACCAATGTCACGTTGCACCACAGACTGTCCCGGAGTTGATGTATGCTTTAGTCCAGGTATGGGAGGAGATCCCTCAGGTGAACATCCGCAACCTCATCAGGAGCATGCCCAGGCATTGTAGGGAGGTCATACAGGCACGTGGAGGCCACACACAATACTGAACATCATTTTGACTTGTTTCCACTTTAATTTTGTCTTGTTTTGATTTTCATTTAGACTTGTTTCCACTTTTATTTTGGGGGTCTCTTCAAATCCAGTCCTCCATTGGTTAAAAAATTTGATTTCCATTGGTGATTTTTGTGTGATCTTGTTGACAGCACATTCAACTTTGTACAGAACAAAGTATTCAATGAGAATATTTCATTCATTTAGATCTAGGATGTGTTATTTGAGTGTTCCCTTTAATTTTTTTTTGCAGTGTATATATATATACTTTCCTCTCTTCGAAAAAGATAAGATAGATTTAATATTCGGGACTAGCTCATAGTGGGAGGGGTTTGGTGTTAAGGAGAGTGAATGCTTCCTGTAGATAGAGTGCTAGTTCAAGTGCGAGTAGGAAATGTAATGTGAACAGTGCTGCTGTTGGGGTGATCCAGAAGGAAAGCAGACTTAAGGACAGGAGAATAGTGAGTTCCTGAAGTAACTAATGAGACAGAGTGGCCTTCCGACTTAATAGCTGTCTACAAATATCTCAAGGGCTGTCACATTGTAGAAGGATCATCTTTATCTCATTTGCACGAGGAAAGACTAGAAGCAATGGGATGAAACTGAATGGAAGGAGACACAGATTAGATATTAGAAAAAACTTTTGACAGTTAGGGTAATCAATGAGTGGAACAGGCTGGTGGTGAGTTCTCCTTCAATGGAAGTCTTCAAACAGAGGCTGGACAGACATCTGTCTGGGATGATTTAGAGAATCCTGCTTTGAGCAGGGGGTTGGACCAGATGGCCCAGGAAGTCCCTTCCAACTCTACCATTCTATTATATTATATATATATATACACACATATATATATATAAAAGTACTGCAGGTTTTTGGGTTCTTCATATTAAGTTTCAATTGTCCACTAAATATTGCTATCCATCACCAAAAAACTAAGATATATTTTATCCAGATTTCCCCATATTACAAGGTGCTGTACTTAAATTCTCCATTTTTAATTGCTGCTTTTCATTAGATCAGAATTCATTTCACCTTCAAGGTACGGCCAAATATTAAAAATAATACCGATAAACATTTTCACATCACTCAATAAAATAGATTTCTCATTTCAGGGTCAAAAATATCATATTGAGATTTTTTTCCCCTCTTAAACAATAACACTTACTATCTCTGTACTTCTATGCATACTTTTGAAGTGCCATATTAAAACCAATCTCTAAGCCTTCAGGCAAAGTGAAGCAATTAGTCTTGCAGTTGTGAATAAATAAGAATTCCTTTTATATATCCGTCCTTGACACGTACCTTGCAAATCATGGAACTTTCATCTGGTGGAATAAAATGTTAAATAATGAACATCAATACTAAAAACTTCTACTGCTTTTCAGATGAGATTTCTACATATTTCTGTTATTATATTCATTTATATTTACATTTAAAACACATTTTTCTGAGGAAAGATGTAGGCAAGCCCACAGGTGCTGCCAATGCATATGTATTACCAATATGCAAAAATTTTCTTTTTTTATTTTATCATTTTACTATTTTTGAAAATGGGAGGATTTTTAGATTTTTCAACATCCTTTCTGGTCATTAATGTAATTAGTAAAAAATGTTTAAACATTTATAAAAAAAAATCAATATTGTGATGGAGAATTCTAATTTATTTAGATAAAAATATCAAAGGTTTTATTCATTGAGCTAAAATATTTAATATTTTTTAATATATAGATTTAATATATAGATTTTCTTTTTACTAAAAACAGTCAAGAAAACTATCAATTTGTAGGAATTTAAGTGCTTTAGTCTTGGTCTGCCCTGGTCACACAAAACCTGTAGAAAAGCAGAGTCTTAAATCCAAAATTCCACAAACCGCTTTCGGTGCACATTCAATTCAAGTATGTCTTAGGGCTTAACTGATTTTCACACTCTAACTTGCCAGTCACCCTTCTTGAGTTGGTGGTTGCAGCACTATAGGTGCTGAAGCTTATTTTCCCCTAACTTTCCAGCATGCATTGCACCTGCCACTGCCAATGGTTTGCCTCCCTGTGGAACAGAGAGATATTGATCCACTCTCACTTCCTAAAGAGAGCCAAAGACTTGCCACCACTTTCTTTACAGATTCAAAGACACCCCCCCACCCCACTATCTGTAGAGATACCAGGACCCGCCTTCACTTCTTGTAAGGAGATGAAAGGCCTGCCTCTACATCCTATAGACAAAGGCCTGCCTCTACTTCCTATAGACAAAGGCCTGCCTCTACTTCCTATAGACAAAGGCCTGCCTCTACTTCCTATAGACAAAGGCCTGCCTCTACTTCCTATAGACAAAGGCCTGCCTCTACTTCCTATAGACAAAGGCCTGCCTCTACTTCCTATAGACAAAGGCCTGCCTCTACTTCCTATAGACAAAGGCCTGCCTCTACTTCCTATAGACAAAGACCTGCCTCTACTTTCTAGAGACCAGTGTTTCCCAAACTCCAGTCCTCATGGACCCCATGGGTCATATATTTAGGATTTCCTTTGTATTGAGCAGATGGTGTAAGTTTCATAAAGGCATCAGGAATTCTCTCACCTGTGCAACACTATGGAAATCCTGAAAACATGACTTGTGGGGTCCGTGAGGACTGAAGTTTGAGAAACACTGCTATAGAAAAAGGCCTGCCTCTACTTCCTATCGAGAAAGGGCTGCCCCTACTTCCTATCGACAAAGGCCTGCCCCTACTTCCTATCGACAAAGGCCTGCCCCTACTTCCTATCGACAAAGGCCTGCCTCTACTTCCTATTGACAAAGGCCTGCCCCTACTTCCTATACACAAAGGCCTGCCTTTACTTCCTATTGACAAAGACCTGCCTCTACTTCTTATAGAAACCACCACATGAATAAACAGCCTCACGGTCAAGATAAAAAATGTATAATCTTAATTAATCACAAGAAACATTAAACAAGGACAATGGTAGGGGGGATAAAAAATCCCCCCTACCATTATCCTTGTTTAATGTTTCTTGTGATTAATTAAGATTATACATTTTTTATCTTGACCGTGAGGCTGTTTATTCATGTGGTGGTTTCTGTATAATGTACAGCTGGTCTCAATATGTCCTCATATAATATGCATACTATTAGCCTCTTTATAGTTGGTTATGTGTAACATCTTTTTATGCATTATGTTGTTCGCACCCTTATTGCATTATCTACTTCTTATAGGCAAAGACCTGCCTCTACTTCTTTTAGGCAAAGACCTGCCCATACTTCCTGTAGAGAATCAAAGACACAAAAACACTTACTGTAGAGATAAAAGACCTCCCTCTATTTCCTATAGACAAACGCCTGCCCATACTTCTGTAGAGAGACAGACACCCCCACTTTCTGTAGAAAAACAAAGACACACCCACTTGCAGTAGAGATACTAAGACCTGTCTCAACTTCCTGTAAGAATATAAGAGACCTGCCCCTACTTCCTGTAGAGAGACAAAGATACACACAAACTTCCTAAAGAGATACAAAGATCAGCCCCCACTTCCTGTAGAGATAAAAGCCTTGACTCTACTTCCTATAGACAAAGACCTGCCCATACTTCCTGTAGAGACAAAAATCTGCGTTCAGTTCCACTAAAGAGATGAAAGACATGCTTTTTCTTCCTATAGAGAGACTAAGACCCATTGCCTCTTCCTGAACAACAAAGACCCACCTCCAATTCCTGTAAAGAGACTAAGACCAGTCCTTACTTCCCGTACAGAGATACAAAGCCCTGCTTCTACTTCCTGGAAGATGATACTAATAACTGCCTCTACTTCCTGTTGTAAGACAAAGACCAGCTCGCACATTTTGTATAAAGACACAGACCTGTTGTGAATGGGCTTGAGATGAGTTCTGAGCAGAGGCTCCCTCTGGTGGTTACAAGCGGTAATGGTCTGCCCAGTGAAGATTGTGATGATTGGAAATCAGGTGTTACTGACTGGTCTTATATAAGGGAGTTGCCTTCCCATCAGGTTGCCGGTGATCAATTGTTCTGGTCTCAATCCTTGATTCCTGTTTCCTTTGTAGCCTGCTGTGTCGAGTCTGCATCTCCTGCTAACAGATAAGACATTTTCTTCTTTTTTTGTGCTTGATTTTTGCATTTTGTCCTGCACTTCTGTGGGGGCCTTCTGGGTCCCCTCCAGGGGCTTTTGCCCTCTCAGTTTTGTTCAGCCACTGATGTTTGTACATTTTGCTTTTTCCAGTTTTTTCAGTGGCTGTTGTTTTGATTTTGTTACACCAGAGAGATAATTTAGGTGGTAGAGGTCGTGTGATCTCAGGTGTTTTTGAAATTAGTAGAGTTGGTGCTTTTCAGGGTTTTTTGAGATTGCAGTAAGTACCCTTCCTATCCTTTTCTATTTAGGTAGTTTGGGCCCCAACGTTTGCTCATTCTATTTTCTGTCTGTGTCAGTATTTCTTCTTGTCTAACCGCCATTACATGTTTGGGGGCTTTCTATGTCTTTGGGATCTGCTCCGGGGCAGATAGCTTTCCTCTTTCTATCTTTAGGTGTAGCTAGTTTCTCAGGCTGTGACGAGGCGTCTAGGACCAACGTAGGAACGCTCCACGGCTGCCTCTAGTTGTGGTGGTTAGTCAGGGTACTGCAATCTCATAGATTCCAACTGCTCTGGTGTATTGCCTTTTTTACCTGCACTCCTCAGCTACCGAAACATAACAGTATCACCGGCCCAAAAATTGAATGGTACTCACAGAAGGGAAAAATATTGTGAAAGAAAAAACGGTTGTCAGAGTTGTCAGAGATGTTTTTCTGTTTATTGCTTTCTTTTTTTTTTTTCCCTCTGTATCTCTGGGTGCTGGGGAGGATTTTTTCTCTAATGGAGTTTGCACAGTTGTCTGGCCTTGTGGATCAGCTTGCCACTGAGGTTCGGAGTATTGCTGCATATCTTGCTAGGTTGCCTGTGGTGGAACCTAGGATTCCCATGCCAGATTTGTTTTTAGGGGATCGAGCTAAGTTTCAGAATTTCAAAAATAACTGTAAATTATTTTTTGCTTTAAAATCTAAGTCCTCAGGGAACGCAGCGCAGCAGGTTCAAATTGTCATCTCTCTCCTGCGCGGCGATCCTCAGGATTGGGCTTTTTCCCTGACACCTGGGGATCCTGTCTTGAGTGATGTTGATGCATTTTTTCAGGCTTTGGGGTTATTGTACGTTGAGCCTAATGTCACTGATCAAGCTGAAAAAGCCTTGTTGGCATTAAATCAGGGGCTTGATGACGCTGAGTTATACTGTCAGAGATTCCGTAAGTGGGCAGTCCTGACCAAATGGAATGACGACGCTTTGGCAGCCCTTTTTCGGAAGGGTCTGTCAGATAATGTAAAGGATGTTATGGTGGGATTCCCTGTCCCCTCTGGTCTCAATGATTCTATGTCATTAGCAATTCAAATTGACAGACGTTTGCGTGAGCGGAGAAGTATGCGTGGGATAGTGTTGCCTTGTGAACCTGCTTCTGAATCCATGCAGTGTGATAGAGTGGTTTCTGGGACACAGCGTCATGAGTTTCGGAAGCACAATGGGTTATGTTTCTACTGTGGTGATGCCTCTCATGCTATTTCGGTCTGCCCTAAGCGGGAAGACGTTTTGCACGCTCAGTTGTCTTGGGTAGTGTTCAGACTAAGTTTTTATTAACTGTTACTCTGATACGCTCTCTGTCCACATTTTCTGCTCAGGCTTTCGTTGATTCGGGAGCAGCTATTAACCTGATGGATTATGATTTTGCTAAACGTTGTGGGTTTCCCTTGATACCCCTACGGAAGTCTATTCCCCTTCTGGGGATCGATTCTACCCCTTTGGCTGAGAATAAACCTCAGTTCTCTACTCAGGTGATAATGAGGGTTGAACCTGATCATCAGGAGAGCTGCAAATTTTTGGTTCTGTATAATCTGCATGACATTATCGTACTGGGTTTTCCTTGGTTACAATCTCATAATCCTGTTTTGGATTGGAAATCTGTGTCTGTAACCAGTTGGGGCTGCCAATGTGTTAATACCAATACTCCTGTTTTCTCTGCCTCCCCCCAGGCTCAGGATGTTCCTGACTTTTTGATTGATTTTTCTGATGTGTTTAGCGAAAGTAAATCTGCATCCTTGCCTCCCCATAGGAGCTATGACTGCGCTATTGAATTAGTGCCTGGTAGTAAATTCCCTAAAGGTCGCCTTTTTAACTTGTCTGTACCTGAACATGACGCTATGCGGTCTTATATCAAGGAGTCATTGGAGAAGGGTCATATCAGACCATCCTCTTCGCCCTTGGGTACCGGTTTTTTCTTTGTGGCCAAAAAGGATGGTTCATTGAGGCCGTGTATTAATTATCGTCTTTTGAACAATATTACTGTGAAATATCAATATCCGTTACCCTTGATTTCTGACCTGTTTTCCAGGGTGAAAAATGCTACTTGGTTTACCAAGCTTGACCTCAGGGGGGCATATAACCTTATTCGCATTAAGCACGGGGATGAATGGAAGACGGCATTCAATACCCCTGAAGGGCATTTTGAGTACCTTGTGATGCCCTTTGGGCTCACTAATGCTCCTTCTGTCTTCCAGTCCTTCATGAATGACATTTTCAGGGATTTTGTGGATAAATTTCTGATAGTTTATTTGGATGATATCTTGATTTTTTCCAATGACTGGGACTCTCATGTGAAACATGTTCGAACTGTATTCCAGATTTTGAGAGAGAATGCTCTGTATGTGAAGGGATCAAAGTGTCTTTTTGGCGTACAGAGGATCTCATTTCTGGGATTCATTTTGTCCCCATCTGTTATTGAAATGGACCCGGTCAAGGTTCAGGCCATCTGTGATTGGGTCCAACCTACTTCATTAAAGGCTCTTCAAAGATTCTTGGGTTTTGCCAATTTTTATCGTAAATTTATTGGTAATATCTCGGTTATTGTTAAACCATTAACTGATTTGACCAAAAAAGGTTCTGATGTGGTAAATTGGCCTCCTGAGGCAGTCTCTGCATTTCAGGAACTTAAGCAGAGATTCACTTCTGCTCCTGTTCTACGGCAGCCTGATGTTTCTCTACCATTTCAGGTGGAGGTTGATGCCTCTGAAATTGGGGCAGGTGCCGTTTTGTCCCAAAGAGATCCTGAGACCTCTAAAAGTAACCCTTGTGCCTTTTTCTCTCGAAAATTTCTCCTACTGAACGTAATTATGACGTGGGTAATCGGGAGTTATTGGCCATGAAGTGGCTTTTGAAGAGTGGAGACATTGGCTGGGGGGAGCCAAACATCAGGTGGTGGTCCTTACGGACCATAAGAATCTGGTTTATCTGGAATCTGCCAAGCGACTTAATCCTAGACAGGCCAGGTGGGCCTTGTTTTTCACACGTTTTAATTTTGTGGTTTCCTTTCTTCCTGGCACTAAGAATGTTAAGGCGGATACCCTCTCGAGGAGTTTCCTTGCGGACTCTCCTGAGTTATCTGATCCTTCTGTTATTTTGAAAGAGGGTTAGTTCTTTTCCGCCATCTCACCCAATTTGAGACTTGCTCTGGAGGGGTGTCAGGAGGATAGGCCCGAGCGCTGCCCTGTTGGAAAATTGTTTGTCCCGGACCAGTGGAAAAGGAGTGTGATGTCTGAGATTCATTGTTCCGCGTTGGCTGGTCATCCCGGAATTTTTGGTACCAGAGACTTGGTTAGTCGGTCCTTTTGGTGGCCTACCTTGTCTCGTGATGTCAGGGAATTTGTGCAGTCCTGCGGGACTTGAGGAAACATTTTCACCTCCTTTTTTCCAGAGAATGACCGCCATCTGGGGATTTGGATAGGTTTTCCAAGATTTACATCTTGGCCATTACCTAAGTTCCTTCCCCCTGATTGGTGCCTTGTTCCTTCAGCACGGGTTCGTTTACACGGCATTCCGAGAACATTGGTCTGACAGGGAGTCCAGTTTGTTTCCAATTTTGGAGGACCTTTTGTTCTAAACTGGGTGTTCAATTGTCTTCTCCTCGGCGTTTCACCCTCAACCAATGGTCAAACTGAAGAACAAACCAGACATTGGAGACTTATCTAAATGCTTTGTGTCTGCTATCAGGATGACTGGGTCTCTTTTTTGCCTTTGGCTGAGTTTGCTCTTAATAATAGGGCTAGCTCCCACTTTGATTTCTCCGTTTTTCTGTAATTCTGGTTTCACCCTCGATTTTCTTCGGACAGACGGAGGCTTCTGTCTGTCCAGGTGTTGACCGTTGGGACCCGAATGCAACAGATTTGGGACCATTTAGTGGAGAAGTTGCCCTTCCAGAGAGGGCCCAGCGGTTTGCAACCGGCAAGGACTGATGGTCCTCGGTTTGAGTAGGGACTTGGTCTGGTTGTCCTCAAAAAATATTCCTAGAAGTAGCATCTCCAAATTTAAAGCCAGGTTCATTGGACCTTATAAGACATGGAGATCTTAATCCCTGTTCTTTCGTTTGCTTCTTCCGGGACATTTAAGTCCAAACGTGTTCCACAAGTCCTTTGTTGAAAGGTTTGTTGAGCCAGTGGTTCCTACGCTGTGCCTCCTGCCTGTTTTGGTTGGGGCAATTGGAGTATGTGGTTGAAAAATTTAGATTCTCGTTTTTCTAGACGGAAACTCCAAATTTTGGTTTAAGTGGAGGGGTTTAAATGGCAGGAAGACAATTCTTGGGTGTTTGCTTCGGACACCAGCGGGAGACTCATCCGGTGTATCATAGAACTCATCCGACCGACCTGGTTGCTCAAATGAGGGTTTCGTGCCCCTCCTAAAGGGGGGGGGTACTGTTTGTGAATGGGCTTGAATGGGGTTCTGAGCGGGAGGCTCCCTCTGGTGTTTAAAGCGTACTGGTCTGTCCATTGAAGATTGTGAGGATTGGGGAATCAGGGTTACTGACGGTCTTATATAAGGGGTTCCCTTTCCCCATCAGGGTTGCCGGGATCAATTGTTCTGGCCAACCTGATTCCTGTTTCTTTGACCTGCTGTGTCGAGTCTGCATCTCCTGCTAACAGATAAGACATTTTCTTTTTTTTTTTGTGCTTGATTTTTGCATTTTGTCCCTGCACTTCTGGGGGGGGCCTTCTGGGTCCCCTCCGGGGCTTTTGCCCCTCATTTTTTGTTCACCACTGATGTTTGTACATTTTGCTTTTTTCCGTTTTTTTCAGGGGGCTGTTGTTTTGATTTTGTTACACCAAGAGCTAATTTAGGTGGTAAGGCGTTGATCTCAGGGTTTTTGAAATTAGTAGAGTTGGTGCTTTTCGGTTTTTTGAGTTGCAGAAATCCCCTTCCTATCCTTTTCTATTTAGGTAGTTTTGGGGCCCCAACGTTTGCTCATTCTTTTTCTGTCTGTGTCAGTATTTCTTCTTGTCAACCCCCATTACAGTTTGGGGGCTTTCTATGTCTTTGGGGATCTGCTCCCGGGGCAGAAAGCTTTCCTCTTTCATCTTTGGTGTACATTTCTCAGGCGTGACGAGGCTCTAGGACCAACGTAGGAACGCTCCACGCTGCCTCTAGTTGTGGTGGTTTTAGTCAGGGTACTGCAATCTCAAGATTCCAACTGCTCTGGTGTATTCCTTTTTTACCTGCACTCCTCACTACCGAAACATAACACAGACCCACCTCCACTTCTAAAGAATACAAAACCTGCCCTACGTAAGTCCGTAAGGAACAAAGACCTGCCCCTTTTTCTAGTAAAGAAACAAACTTGCTCCCACTTCCAAACAGAGACAAAGCCCCACCTTCCTTCTGTAATCCATCTCAGTGTCTCTGCTGCTTTGAGGATTATACTGAACAACTGCTGGACAGCAAGTTACACAAAGGAATACTTAGTAGTTGGTACTTTGGAGTTAATTGAAAAAAAAAAAATAAGTTGTAATTACAGTGAATTGTAATGGTCTATCACATTATTTATAAATTGAGATCAAGTTGTCTGAAAGTAAAATGGCCATTTAAAGGGAATTATTCAGCCTTTCCAAAACCTTTATCAGGAAATTGTAAACAAATAGGGGATACCCTTTCAAACCTCATTTTTTACCAGAAACAGTCATTTTGGAAGCTAACAACACTAATGGTCATAAAGTCACCAGAATAGAGAATGGTAGCAGTTTTTTTTACAAAACAAAGAGGAAGCAACTGGACATATTGTAATGGTGGATCCGTGTTATCTACGAAAAAAGAAAAGTTATCATCAAACAGGAGGAAAGTTGAGCGGTGACTTTTTTTTTAATGGTGAATTCGTGTTTTTTACTGTATATAAGGGTTTATCAGTCATTGCACGGAGGGGGAGCTTTTCATCACATTTAATGGTGGATCCTTGTTATCTCCTGTAAAATTTGGTTTTTCCTCATTGTAAGGAGGGGGGAAATAGCTGGACATTTCTATTTTTAATATGGGGCCCCTGTTATCTACTGTATATAGAGGGGGTTTTCATCACTGTACAGGAGGGTGAGCTGTGACACAACCATTTTTGATCCGTGTTTGTGTGGATTGTTTTTTTTTTGTAATTTTACTGTAAGATATGAGATACAGCTGAGAAGTGATCTCACAGAAAAAAGGAATTTCCTTTATTATGAAACCCATCTTTTAAGGGGTGCCCCAAAAAATCCCCGAGCGTCCGATAACGACGCCTAAGGACGCAGCGGGGGTTTCTATATCGCAAATTTTTCCCCTTTAGCGATATAGTTAAAAACGCTATCGCGTTTTCGATCTTTCCCCTTAAAAACTTACGGTACAAAAAAACCCCTAAATCGCTAAGAAAAGGCCCCCTAGCTAATAATTTCCCAGCGGGGGCGCCGACGGAAATGGGCCGAACGATTCCAGGGGGAGCGAGTACAGCAGGGGAACTTGTCGCTGGCAGCTGCCGCATGAACAACACGCTAAGGATCGCTAAATAGTGACGTTTTTTAGCACCCTTTTTCATATTTTCGTGTGGCATCCCCTTTTAATTTCTGGTCACCAAAATGTATTTTAAAGAGTGGGGAACAGTGAAATTTAAAAACACACATGGCATTGAATTGCAGTAAGGTGAGTTTTATAGTCCGGGGTTTAAAAATTTTACAGCTAATGTTCTTGATGAGCCATACCCCAATCTCTTTTCTATTCCCACAATTTGTGCCAAGGTTTTGACTAAAAAAACGCATTGGCCATCCTTTTTTTAAAACTACAAGTGACTTAGCAAAAAAATTTAACGCTTTACGCAAATTATTGAGCAGTGTTTTTCCATTGTAACGTGACCACAGAAAAAAGGAATTTTTCAGGATTTCTCTTAATATAAAGGCGAAACTGAAAAAAAAACCCCAAATAACGTTATCGTAACTTTAGGGGGAATTTGTTAACGGTTTTTTATTACCTCATCTGAGATCACCACATGGGGGGACAGAGTACAGATCCCAAGTACATTTGTTTACGGGTGCTGCATTTGCAATACAATCAAGTTTTTTTGAGCCAGGCTCAAAACGCCCCACCCCCCCCCCCGGGTTGTTAGCTGTATAATTGTACTTTATTGACAGTGAACCCCAAAATAGTGATGGAGGTAAATTTTGGACCGGGGAGCACGGGGACTAGTCCGCTGTTCTCCTCTGAAAAAACACCTTCCCTTTGAAACCCCGAATATCCCCTAATAAGTAGCTCACAAAAATTTAGTGTTTCAGATTAAATACTTCGAAAATTTTTGGGGGGCCCAATTTTTCTCTACATTGTTTATTTTTTATCATATTGGTTTTAATTTTAAGAAAAAAAAAGAAATATAGAATTACGATTTTTGTTTGTTTTGAAAAAAAAAAAAAAATTTTACTTTTCCCCTAACCACAAAATTTTTTGGTATGACAAATTTCCCCTTTAAAGGAACACAACTACAAAATGATGAGTAATAGAGCTTGAGGCGTAAGCACAACACTGAGTTTTAAGTCCCAAGGAGGGAATTCGAGTCACCCCCCCACCTTCCCACCCCTGTACATAACAAGAACCTTTTGCCTGTCAACAAACTTACATGAGATTTTTAAAGGGAAAAAATTTTTTAAAAAAATTGGAGCGCCATTGCAGACACGAACTTTTGCATTTACGAAATTTTTGCAACAGTTACCATGAATAAAAATTTTCCCAGGTCGGGGGTCCAAGTCGCATTCACACAAATTTTTAATGTTCTTCACACCCTCGGAGCCAAAGAGAATATGTAAGATTTTTGACAATGTCAGCGGCGGTGTTACAATGAACCTTCCGGGGCACGGTCCCACTGTAAAGCAATCCACTAAAATATCCGTCATTCTGGAACGAAAACCCCCCACTCCGGGGGGAACACCTGTACGTCCTACCTTTTTTCCCGCCCATCATAAATGCTCCTTAAAACAAGCGACGGGTCGGCCCCGCAACATTGAGACCTACTTCCATTTTCCTTTTTATTTTTAAAAGCCGCGTTAAAAAAAAACCTAAAATTTAAGGGGAAAAAAAATGATGGAGCCCCCGGGTCTTTTGAACTATTTAAACTTTAAATTTACAACATCTTCGCATTTCAAGTAAAAATTTAACTAACCGGGGGTTAAAATTTTAAAGAAAAAAATTTTTCCCTTTTTTGCGGGTTCGACTCCAAAAAAAAAAAAAAAAAAAACCCGGGAAGAAAAACTTGTTTATTCCTGCCAAGGGAACGGGGAAACCGTTGAGTTTCTTTTGTAGTTTGTAATATTGGGAAACAAAGGCATATGGAATATTTTTTAAATTTTTTTAAAGGTCCCGGGGCCCCCCTTTTCAAACAATAGTGATAACTGGGACCCCCTTTTCCCTGCAACCTTAAAACAAAAGACTTGACCTTTCTGAGAGGGGTGAACCCACGCGGGGGCGTTTTAGAGTTTCGACATAGTTGGTGCTGACGATCAAAAATTTGGAACGGGATCTTCCCTTTTAGTTATGTTTTTAATTTTTACCACTTAAAAAGGAAAAAGGGTACATATCAAAAACTATCAAAACCCCCTCCCCAGATGTGCAAGGGAAAATTAGTGATGTAACGGGGTAGAAGGGGAACACTCCCCCCAAAAAAAATCCCGAAAGCGGGGGCTGGCGGGGAAAAAAGGTAAAGGTATGCCTCACTCTTTAAATTTAAACCCCAGGTACCGCCTATACAAAAAAAAGGCTAAATGCATAAAAAAATGCAAAACAAAACGCTTTAAATTTTTTAATGAGCAATTTTATTATTTTCATGTTATCACCATTTCAGGCAAGGGGGGACGCCCAAAAAAAATAAAATGTACCCCATCTTCATTTGAATTTTTCCCTTTAAAAAATTCACAAACATTTACTTATACGCTTTGCCTTGTTGGTGCGCCCCTTTAAAAAAAAGGGGCTGCAGATTTCCTTTAATTTAGTAAATTGAGGGTGAGTAGCGCGCGAGGACTGAGACCATGGCCCCCAAAAAGACACTTTGCCCGTACAAAATTTTTTCATTTAGTAAAATATTTTTTTTTTTTTAGATTTTTTTGGAAAAGAGGCTCCAAAGCCTTCAAAGACCAGGGAGAGAGGGGGGGAGGAGTGAAGTATCTGCAGGGAGTCTTCAAGCAACTCTCCGCGCCGGCTTTTAATTTAAAAAAGGGCTTTAGCCCCGGGGGATTTTTAAAAGGGGGGGCATTTTTCAATAGCCAAACCGTCCAAGACGTCATTTGTAATTTTAAGGCCGGAGGAATCTAATGCCAACCTTAAAAA
>JARQOD010000010.1:35434196-35459296 GCA_033576555.1 Oophaga sylvatica | reverse complement strand
CCCATACTTCTGTAGAGAGACAGACACCCCCACTTTCTGTAGAAAAACAAAGACACACCCACTTGCAGTAGAGATACTAAGACCTGTCTCAACTTCCTGTAAGAATATAAGAGACCTGCCCCTACTTCCTGTAGAGAGACAAAGATACACACAAACTTCCTAAAGAGATACAAAGATCAGCCCCCACTTCCTGTAGAGATAAAAGCCTTGACTCTACTTCCTATAGACAAAGACCTGCCCATACTTCCTGTAGAGACAAAAATCTGCGTTCAGTTCCACTAAAGAGATGAAAGACATGCTTTTTCTTCCTATAGAGAGACTAAGACCCATTGCCTCTTCCTGAACAACAAAGACCCACCTCCAATTCCTGTAAAGAGACTAAGACCAGTCCTTACTTCCCGTACAGAGATACAAAGCCCTGCTTCTACTTCCTGGAAGATGATACTAATAACTGCCTCTACTTCCTGTTGTAAGACAAAGACCAGCTCGCACATTTTGTATAAAGACACAGACCTGTTGTGAATGGGCTTGAGATGAGTTCTGAGCAGAGGCTCCCTCTGGTGGTTACAAGCGGTAATGGTCTGCCCAGTGAAGATTGTGATGATTGGAAATCAGGTGTTACTGACTGGTCTTATATAAGGGAGTTGCCTTCCCATCAGGGTTGCCGGTGATCAATTGTTCTGGTCTCAATCCTTGATTCCTGTTTCCTTTGTAGCCTGCTGTGTCGAGTCTGCATCTCCTGCTAACAGATAAGACATTTTCTTCTTTTTTTGTGCTTGATTTTTGCATTTTGTCCTGCACTTCTGTGGGGGCCTTCTGGGTCCCCTCCAGGGGCTTTTGCCCTCTCAGTTTTGTTCAGCCACTGATGTTTGTACATTTTGCTTTTTCCAGTTTTTTCAGTGGCTGTTGTTTTGATTTTGTTACACCAGAGAGATAATTTAGGTGGTAGAGGTCGTGTGATCTCAGGTGTTTTTGAAATTAGTAGAGTTGGTGCTTTTCAGGGTTTTTTGAGATTGCAGTAAGTACCCTTCCTATCCTTTTCTATTTAGGTAGTTTGGGCCCCAACGTTTGCTCATTCTATTTTCTGTCTGTGTCAGTATTTCTTCTTGTCTAACCGCCATTACATGTTTGGGGGCTTTCTATGTCTTTGGGGATCTGCTCCGGGGCAGATAGCTTTCCTCTTTCTATCTTTAGGTGTAGCTAGTTTCTCAGGCTGTGACGAGGCGTCTAGGACCAACGTAGGAACGCTCCACGGCTGCCTCTAGTTGTGGTGGTTAGTCAGGGTACTGCAATCTCATAGATTCCAACTGCTCTGGTGTATTGCCTTTTTTACCTGCACTCCTCAGCTACCGAAACATAACAGTATCACCGGCCCAAAAATTGAATGGTACTCACAGAAGGGAAAAATATTGTGAAAGAAAAAACGGTTGTCAGAGTTGTCAGAGATGTTTTTCTGTTTATTGCTTTCTTTTTTTTTTTTCCCTCTGTATCTCTGGGTGCTGGGGAGGATTTTTTCTCTAATGGAGTTTGCACAGTTGTCTGGCCTTGTGGATCAGCTTGCCACTGAGGTTCGGAGTATTGCTGCATATCTTGCTAGGTTGCCTGTGGTGGAACCTAGGATTCCCATGCCAGATTTGTTTTTAGGGGATCGAGCTAAGTTTCAGAATTTCAAAAATAACTGTAAATTATTTTTTGCTTTAAAATCTAAGTCCTCAGGGAACGCAGCGCAGCAGGTTCAAATTGTCATCTCTCTCCTGCGCGGCGATCCTCAGGATTGGGCTTTTTCCCTGACACCTGGGGATCCTGTCTTGAGTGATGTTGATGCATTTTTTCAGGCTTTGGGGTTATTGTACGTTGAGCCTAATGTCACTGATCAAGCTGAAAAAGCCTTGTTGGCATTAAATCAGGGGCTTGATGACGCTGAGTTATACTGTCAGAGATTCCGTAAGTGGGCAGTCCTGACCAAATGGAATGACGACGCTTTGGCAGCCCTTTTTCGGAAGGGTCTGTCAGATAATGTAAAGGATGTTATGGTGGGATTCCCTGTCCCCTCTGGTCTCAATGATTCTATGTCATTAGCAATTCAAATTGACAGACGTTTGCGTGAGCGGAGAAGTATGCGTGGGATAGTGTTGCCTTGTGAACCTGCTTCTGAATCCATGCAGTGTGATAGAGTGGTTTCTGGGACACAGCGTCATGAGTTTCGGAAGCACAATGGGTTATGTTTCTACTGTGGTGATGCCTCTCATGCTATTTCGGTCTGCCCTAAGCGGGGAAGACGTTTTGCACGCTCAGTTGTCTTGGGTAGTGTTCAGACTAAGTTTTTATTAACTGTTACTCTGATACGCTCTCTGTCCACATTTTCTGCTCAGGCTTTCGTTGATTCGGGAGCAGCTATTAACCTGATGGATTATGATTTTGCTAAACGTTGTGGGTTTCCCTTGATACCCCTACGGAAGTCTATTCCCCTTCTGGGGATCGATTCTACCCCTTTGGCTGAGAATAAACCTCAGTTCTCTACTCAGGTGATAATGAGGGTTGAACCTGATCATCAGGAGAGCTGCAAATTTTTGGTTCTGTATAATCTGCATGACATTATCGTACTGGGTTTTCCTTGGTTACAATCTCATAATCCTGTTTTGGATTGGAAATCTGTGTCTGTAACCAGTTGGGGCTGCCAATGTGTTAATACCAATACTCCTGTTTTCTCTGCCTCCCCCCAGGCTCAGGATGTTCCTGACTTTTTGATTGATTTTTCTGATGTGTTTAGCGAAAGTAAATCTGCATCCTTGCCTCCCCATAGGAGCTATGACTGCGCTATTGAATTAGTGCCTGGTAGTAAATTCCCTAAAGGTCGCCTTTTTAACTTGTCTGTACCTGAACATGACGCTATGCGGTCTTATATCAAGGAGTCATTGGAGAAGGGTCATATCAGACCATCCTCTTCGCCCTTGGGTACCGGTTTTTTCTTTGTGGCCAAAAAGGATGGTTCATTGAGGCCGTGTATTAATTATCGTCTTTTGAACAATATTACTGTGAAATATCAATATCCGTTACCCTTGATTTCTGACCTGTTTTCCAGGGTGAAAAATGCTACTTGGTTTACCAAGCTTGACCTCAGGGGGGCATATAACCTTATTCGCATTAAGCACGGGGATGAATGGAAGACGGCATTCAATACCCCTGAAGGGCATTTTGAGTACCTTGTGATGCCCTTTGGGCTCACTAATGCTCCTTCTGTCTTCCAGTCCTTCATGAATGACATTTTCAGGGATTTTGTGGATAAATTTCTGATAGTTTATTTGGATGATATCTTGATTTTTTCCAATGACTGGGACTCTCATGTGAAACATGTTCGAACTGTATTCCAGATTTTGAGAGAGAATGCTCTGTATGTGAAGGGATCAAAGTGTCTTTTTGGCGTACAGAGGATCTCATTTCTGGGATTCATTTTGTCCCCATCTGTTATTGAAATGGACCCGGTCAAGGTTCAGGCCATCTGTGATTGGGTCCAACCTACTTCATTAAAGGCTCTTCAAAGATTCTTGGGTTTTGCCAATTTTTATCGTAAATTTATTGGTAATATCTCGGTTATTGTTAAACCATTAACTGATTTGACCAAAAAGGTTCTGATGTGGTAAATTGGCCTCCTGAGGCAGTCTCTGCATTTCAGGAACTTAAGCAGAGATTCACTTCTGCTCCTGTTCTACGGCAGCCTGATGTTTCTCTACCATTTCAGGTGGAGGTTGATGCCTCTGAAATTGGGGCAGGTGCCGTTTTGTCCCAAAGAGATCCTGAGACCTCTAAAAGTAACCCTTGTGCCTTTTTCTCTCGAAAATTTTCTCCTACTGAACGTAATTATGACGTGGGTAATCGGGAGTTATTGGCCATGAAGTGGGCTTTTGAAGAGTGGAGACATTGGCTGGAGGGAGCCAAACATCAGGTGGTGGTCCTTACGGACCATAAGAATCTGGTTTATCTGGAATCTGCCAAGCGACTTAATCCTAGACAGGCCAGGTGGGCCTTGTTTTTCACACGTTTTAATTTTGTGGTTTCCTTTCTTCCTGGCACTAAGAATGTTAAGGCGGATACCCTCTCGAGGAGTTTCCTTGCGGACTCTCCTGAGTTATCTGATCCTTCTGTTATTTTGAAAGAGGGTGTAGTTCTTTCCGCCATCTCACCCAATTTGAGACTTGCTCTGGAGGGGTGTCAGGAGGATAGGCCCGAGCGCTGCCCTGTTGGAAAATTGTTTGTCCCGGACCAGTGGAAAAGGAGTGTGATGTCTGAGATTCATTGTTCCGCGTTGGCTGGTCATCCCGGAATTTTTGGTACCAGAGACTTGGTTAGTCGGTCCTTTTGGTGGCCTACCTTGTCTCGTGATGTCAGGGAATTTGTGCAGTCCTGCGGGACTTGCTCTCGCTCCAAGCCTTGCTCTCGCTCTAGTGGTTTATTGATGCCATTGCCTGTGCCCAAGAGACCATGGACCCATATCTCTATGGATTTCATTTCCGACCTCCCTGTTTCTCAGAGAATGACCGCCATCTGGGTGATTTGTGATAGGTTTTCCAAGATGTTACATCTTGTGCCATTACCTAAGTTGCCTTCCTCCTCTGAATTGGTGCCGTTGTTCCTTCAGCACGTGGTTCGTTTACACGGCATTCCTGAGAACATTGTGTCTGACAGAGGAGTCCAGTTTGTTTCCAGATTTTGGAGGACCTTTTGTTCTAAACTGGGTGTTCAATTGTCTTTCTCCTCGGCGTTTCACCTCAGACCAATGGTCAAACTGAGAGAACAAACCAGACATTGGAGACTTATCTAAGATGCTTTGTGTCTGCTGATCAGGATGACTGGGTCTCTTTTTTGCCTTTGGCTGAGTTTGCTCTTAATAATAGGGCTAGCTCTGCCACTTTGATGTCTCCGTTTTTCTGTAATTCTGGGTTTCACCCTCGATTTTCTTCAGGACAGACGGAGGCTTCTGTCTGTCCAGGTGTTGACTCTGTTGTGGAGCGTATGCAACAGATTTGGGACCAGTTAGTGGAGAAGTTGTCCCTCTCTCAGGAGAGGGCCCAGCGGTTTGCTAACCGGCATAGGACTGATGGTCCTCGGTTTAGAGTAGGGGACTTGGTCTGGTTGTCCTCAAAAAATATTCCTATGAGAGTAGCATCTCCTAAATTTAAGCCTAGGTTCATTGGACCTTATAAGATCATGGAGATTCTTAATCCTGTTTCTTTTCGTTTGCTTCTTCCAGGGACATTTAAGATCCATAACGTGTTCCACAAGTCCTTGTTGAAGAGGTTTGTTGAGCCAGTGGTTCCTACTGCTGTGCCTCCTGACCCTGTTTTGGTTGAGGGCAATCTGGAGTATGTGGTTGAGAAAATATTAGATTCTCGTTTTTCTAGACGGAAACTCCAGTATTTGGTTAAGTGGAGAGGTTATGGTCAGGAAGACAATTCTTGGGTGTTTGCTTCGGACATCCATGCTAGGAGACTCATCCGTGTGTATCATAGAACTCATCCTGACCGACCTGGTTGCTCAAATGAGGGTTCGGTGACCCCTCCTCAAGGGGGGGTACTGTTGTGAATGGGCTTGAGATGAGTTCTGAGCAGAGGCTCCCTCTGGTGGTTACAAGCGGTACTGGTCTGTCCATTGAAGATTGTGAGGATTGGGAATCAGGTGTTACTGACTGGTCTTATATAAGGGAGTTGCCTTCCCATCAGGGTTGCCGGTGATCAATTGTTCTGGTCTCAATCCTTGATTCCTGTTTCCTTTGTAGCCTGCTGTGTCGAGTCTGCATCTCCTGCTAACAGATAAGACATTTTCTTCTTTTTTTGTGCTTGATTTTTGCATTTTGTCCTGCACTTCTGTGGGGGCCTTCTGGGTCCCCTCCGGGGGCTTTTGCCCTCTCAGTTTTGTTCAGCCACTGATGTTTGTACATTTTGCTTTTTCCAGTTTTTTCAGTGGCTGTTGTTTTGATTTTGTTACACCAGAGAGCTAATTTAGGTGGTAGAGGTCGTGTGATCTCAGGTGTTTTTGAAATTAGTAGAGTTGGTGCTTTTCAGGGTTTTTTGAGATTGCAGTAAGTACCCTTCCTATCCTTTTCTATTTAGGTAGTTTGGGCCCCAACGTTTGCTCATTCTATTTTCTGTCTGTGTCAGTATTTCTTCTTGTCTAACCCCCATTACATGTTTGGGGGCTTTCTATGTCTTTGGGGATCTGCTCCGGGGCAGATAGCTTTCCTCTTTCTATCTTTAGGTGTAGCTAGTTTCTCAGGCTGTGACGAGGCGTCTAGGACCAACGTAGGAACGCTCCACGGCTGCCTCTAGTTGTGGTGGTTAGTCAGGGTACTGCAATCTCATAGATTCCAACTGCTCTGGTGTATTGCCTTTTTTACCTGCACTCCTCAGCTACCGAAACATAACACAGACCCACCTCCACTTCCTATAAGATACAAATACCTGCCTCTACGTATGTCCTGTAAGGAGACAAAGACCTGCCCCTTTTTCTATGTAAAGAGAAACAAACTTGCTCCCACTTCCAGAACAGAGACAAAGCCCCACCTTCACTTCTTGTAATCCATCTCAGTGTCTCTGCTGCTTTAGATGGATTATACTGAACAACATGCAGTGGACAGCAAGTTACACAGAAGGGAGATACTTAGTAGTTGGTACTTTGGAGTTAATTGAATAAAAAAAATAAGTTGTAATTACAGTGAATTGTAGATGGTCTATCACATTATTTATAAATTGAGATCAAGTTGTCTGAAAGTATAATGGCCATTTAAAGGGAATTAGTACAGCCATTTTCCAAAACCTTTATCAGGAAATTGTAAACAAATAGGGGAGTAGCCCTTTCAAAACACTCATGTTTTAGCCAGAAACAGTCATTTTGGAAGCTATAGACAACACTAATGGTCATATAGTCAGCCAGATATAGAGAGATGGTAGCAGTTTTTGTACAAAACAAAGAGGAAGCAAGCTGTGACATATTGTGAATGGTGGATCCTGTGTTATCTACTGAATATAGAGACGTTATCAGTCATTATACAGGAGGAAGAGGTGAGCTGTGACATTTTTTGTCAATGGTGAATTCTGTGTTATCTACTGTATATAGAGGGGTTATCAGTCATTGCACAGGAGGAGGTGAGCTGTGACATCACATTGTGAATGGTGGATCCTCTGTTATCTCCTGTATATAGAGGTGTTATCCGTCATTGTACAGGAGGAGGAAGTGAGCTGTGACATTACCTATTCTGAATGATGGATCCTGTGTTATCTACTGTATATAGAGGTGTTATCAGTCACTGTACAGGAGGAGGTGAGCTGTGACACAACCTATTGTCGATCCTGTGTTGTGTGTGATTGTTACTTATCTTTGTAATTCTGACTGTAATGATAATGAGATGACAGCTGAGAAGTGATCTCTACAGAAAAGGAATTTCCATTCTATTATGAGACCCAGTCTTAAGGTACTGCCACACTAAACAATCCCGCTAGCGATCACGATAACGACGCATACTAATGTGATCGCTAGCGGGATTGTTTCTATATCGCTAAATGCGGCCACATTTAGCGATATAGTTAACGACGCTATCGCCGTTAGCGATCTTCTTAACGACTTTAGCGGTACAAAAGTACCGCTAAATCGCTAAGAAAAGGTGCCACACTAGCTATATATACTTACCCAGCGGGAGCGCCGACGAGAAAATAGGGTCCGGAACGATTCCAGCGACGAGCGAGATCACAGCAGGAAGCTCGTCGCTGGCAGCTGCCGCACTGAACAACATCGCTAACGGGATCGCTAAATAGTGACGTTTTTTAGCGATCCCGTTAGCGATATTGTTCAGTGTGGCATACCCTTAAGTTCTGGTCAGCCAATGTAGCTTAAAGTAGTGGTGAACAGTGATAATTAACACACATGGCATTGACACTTGCAGTAATGGTGAGTTTTATAGTCACTGTGTGGTTTGAAAAATTACAGCTAATGTTCTTGATGAGCCATGAGACAATCTCTTTTCCTATTAGGCCACATGTTGTGACCAAGGTTGACTATAGACAACGCATTGGCCATCCTTTCTTTAACTACAATGTGACTTAGCAATAAAATTAACAGCTTTACTGCAAATTTATTGAGCGTAGTGATTTTCCATTGTGAGACTGAATGACCACAGAAAAAAGGCAAGATTTCAGGATTTCTCTTAATATAAATGGCGAAACTGAAAAAAAAGACCAAATAACGTTATCTGTAACTTTACAGGAATTTGTTAACAGGTTTTTATTACCTCATCTGAGATCACCACGATGTAGGGACAGAGTACATGATTCCAGCGATGTATCACTTAGTTTACTGGGTGCTGCATTTGCAATACAATCAAGAGTTTTTAGACGCAGCAGAGCTCAGAAAGCTGCCTCACCCACACCCCTGGTTGGTTAGCTGTATACATTGTACAGTATATTGACAGTGAACTCCTAATCAGTGATGGAGGTGAAGTTGGACCAGGATGCACTGGCGATCTAGTCCTGCAGTGATGATCTCCTGCTGATAAAACACTCATTGCCCTGAAACAACCGCATATAGCCTAATAAGTGACGCATCACTAAAATTAGTGTTTCAGATTAAATACATGCTGACAAATTTGAGGGCCATTTTTCTCTACACTTGGATTATTTTTTATCATATTGGATTTTAATTTTAAGAAATATAAAGAAATATAGAATTACGATTTTTGTTATGTTATTGAAAATGAATACTATAAGTTACTTTTCTCCTAACCACATAATTTTTGGTATGACACAATTCCTATAAAGGAACACTACTAGCAAAACTGATGAGTATATCAGAGCTTGAGGCTGTAGAGCACAACGACTGAGATTTTAAGTCCACCAAGGAGGGAATTCGAGTCACGCTCCCACCTTCCCATCCCCTGTACATAACACAGAATCCGTTTTGTCCTGTGCAACAAACTTTACATGAGAGTTTTAAAGGGGAGAACTTCTTTAATAAAATTGGAGCGCCATTGCTACCGCCACTGAAGCTTTTGCATTATACGTAATTTTATGCAACAGTTACCAGTGAATAAGAAGTTGCCAGTGTCGGAGCTCTACAAGTCGCAGTCACACAATATTTTGAATGTTCTTCACACCCTCTGGAGCTCAAAGAGAATATGTAATGATTTCAGCTACAATGTCAGCGTGCAGGTGTTACAATGAACTCTTCCGGCACACGGTCCCACTGTATACAGCAATCCACTAAAATATACAGTCATTCTGTGAACGAACGCCTCCCAGTCTCCGGGGAGAATCACCTGTACAGTCTCTACCTGTTTTACCTGGCCTCTATCATAAATGCTCCTGAAAACAACGCGACGGCGTGCGGCATGCTAATCATTAAGATGACCTACTTCTCATTTTCCTTTTCATTTTCAAAAGCCGCGTTAAAAAATCCATAAATTAAGGAAATTAACTGATGGAGCCCCTGGCATCTTTGTAAGCTATTTAAATCTTTAAATTTACAACATCTTCTGCATATATCAAGTAATTGAACTAACTGCGGGGATGTAACTTTAATGAGAAAATTTCCCTTTTCTGCTGGAGTTCGTACTCCAAAAAACAAAAAAAAGAAAGCCCCGGGAAGAAAAACTTGTTTATTCCTGCCAAGGGGACAGGAAGAGCCGTATGAAGTTTCTTTTGTAGCTTTGTAATATGGCAGAACAAAAGGCATATGGAATATTTAATTTATTATACGGATCCCGGCACCCAGTTATTGCAAACAATAGTGATAACTGGGACCTTGTCTCCTGCTAACCTTAAAACAAAAGCACTTGACCTTTCTGAGAGGGGTGAACCCACAGCGGATGCAGTTGCAGAGTTTCGACACTAGTTGGTGCTGACGATCTAGAAATTTGGGAACGGGATCTTCCCTAGTATTATGATGATGTTACTATTGCTACCAGCTTAAAAAGTGAAAAGTGTACATATCAAAGCTATCAAAGCCACATCCCCAGATGTGCAAGGGAGATTAGTGATGTAACTGGCGTAGAATGCAACCACTCCTCAAAAAGAAATCCCTGAAAGCGGGGGCTGGCTGGCAAAATGGTAAGAGGCTATGCCTCACTCTTACTATTAAGCCCCAGGTACTCGCCTCCATACAAAATAAAGGTCATAAATGCATATAAAAATGCAAAACAAAACTGCTTTTAAATTTTAAGTTGATGCAAATATTATCTATTGTTCACTGTTATCAGCCATTTCAGGCTATGGGATGACTGTCCCAAAAAAAATCACTGTACCCCATCTTCATTTGAATTTATCCTCTTTACAAAAGATTCACAAACATTTACTTATACGCTTTGCCATTAGTGTGGTGCGCCCCTTTAAAAAAGGTGCTGCAGCATTTCCTTAAGTGTAGTAAAGTGAGGATGATGTAGCGCTGCGAGGACTGAGACCATGGCCCCCAAAACTGACACTTTGACCCTGTACAAAAGTTTTGGCATTTAGTAAAAGTTATTTTTTTTTTTTTTAGATTTCTTGCCAAGAGAACAGAGGCTCCAAAGCCTGTCAAAGATGCCAGGGAGAGAGGGTGGGAGGATGTGAAGTATCTGCATGGGAGATCTTCATAGCAGACATCTCCAGCTAGCCGTGCTCTATAATTGAAATGGCGCGTTTAGCCAGGGGCTAGTACAGAGGGTGCATTTTGCAATAGCACAAAGCCTGTCCATAGACGTCATTTGGTATTAATGGCCTGGAGGAAGTCTAATGCCAACCATTAGCAGAAGAGAGGAAGAAAACAGAACTTGGGGAGGGGGGGTGGAGGGATAACTTAGGGAGAGAAGGGAAAAGGGTAATTTTGGGGGATCTTGAAAGTAAATATATTCCCTTAAAAATTAGGCTCATAAAGTCACAGGAGGAAATGAGAGAAAAGCCCCTAGGGGGTTAAGAAAGGTGGAAGATTAAGGGGGAGTAAAAAAAAAAGTTCAGGCTGACGGGGTTAAAAAAAAACACACAAAAAAAACTGATGGATGATAAAAACGTTATGGATAGTGGATAATAGGTTTCAATATGTATACACTATCGTATCGGTCACCTCAATCACATATGTCTCTACAATCTCAATGAGGCTCATTATGTAAAATGGCTTTGAGCGAGATGTAACATTTGCATGGCTTTCCAGGAGATTCCTATCAACGAATCTACTATAACTAGACACCGAAAATCTGAAGCATGGGGGCAGATTTTTTTTTAACTTACAAACCATTGCTTGTCACTATTTATTACGCTTTGCTTGTGTAGCGCTATCATATTCCGCAGAGGATTACAGATATCATCAACGCTGTCGCCATTGGGACTCAATATAGATCCCCCATCAGTCGGTCTTTGGAGCGTGGGAGGAAACCAGAGACCCCAGAGGAAACCCACGCAAACACGAGAACAAACTCCTTGCAGATGTTGTCCTTGGTGGGATTTTAACCCAGGACCCCAACGCTGCAAAGCAACAGTGCTAACCACTGACCCGCCGTAGGTTTTCTTCTCACCATGAGCACCAGTTATCAGCGTCATTAATGTTATTTTGACGGCCAGCTCAGAGGAGATGGCAGACCTAATGATTCTTCCAATACAAGAGACGATTGACCCAACCATTACTATAATGGATATAATTGGAGTTCCCGATCCGTAATTACATTGTACAGTTCAAAAAAAAAAAAAAAGACAGCTGTCCTTCAGGTTCAACCAAGGGAGGGGAGAGAATGTGGATAAAGGGGACGCGTTTAAAAATTCCCCTAACTTATTTTACAACAAAGTGTAACATTTTTGGGGTAAAATATATAGAAGGTAAAAAAAAAATAAAAGAGCAAGAGAGCATGAACCCCCACCACCCCCAAAAGAAAAAAAACCCTTAAGTTTTGCAGCAAGTTCTAGTGTAGCTGTAGCAATTGTAACACACAAAGTCAAAGGATGTGAGAAACGTGCCCTGTGTTACTTATTTGGGAACTGAAAATTTATGCCTCGCTGAAAGTGCCCGAGGAAAAATTACATCAGACGAAATGACAATGATTAAAATCAGCTTTTTCTCTCCCTCTTCCTCGTCTGCTGCTGCTGGAGCCCTGGCAGGAGCCCGCTGATCTCCGCACACACCGTTATCCCACAGCTGGCACTGGAGGGGGCACCTCTCCGACAAGGCAGGAACGGGGGGGGCAGAGCTGGGCCACTTCATTGGAGCTGATCCTTGCCCTGGAGGCGTTTGGAAGCCCAGAGCTAGGAGTGTGCAGCGCAATCTCTCTCCTCCTCTCCATTCTCCTGCAGCTCAGGCTCCTTCCTCTACAGTCTCCAGGCTGCGCAAGGGTTTGGGGGGCTTGTGAAAGCAGGGGGTGCCCAGGAGAGACAGAGAGAAAGGGGGCACTGTTCCGGGAGAGGACAAGGCACACAGGGAAGAAGAGGAGGAGGAGGAGGAGGAAAAGAGCTGACCGGGATCAAGGTAAGAGAGGAGGAAGGGCTTGCTGGAAAAAAGTGACTTGGAAGCGCAGGGACACAAGAGCACCCCGATTCCTGCTGCAGGCTCCCCGGCTACACGTACAGGGTCTCTGAGCCCTGCAGGATGGATGTGGGGTACATTGCCAATACTATAATACATGGTCCATGCTTGCTGGTGATATGGAGGTGGTATGGCAGCGGATTAGGAGGGGGGAGACCCTCTAATCATAGCTGGGGGGTCATGTGCCAGTATCCTGATGTCTTGTGCATGCTTGATCCTGCATTGGGTGTAAGAGTCAGTCTGTGTGTGTGATGCCTGCAGTAAGTACGATCAGCTTTCATCTCTTTCATTGTATGTTATGTATTGTTTTCAATGGTATTGCATTTAGGGGGTTGTTGGAGGGATCGTTTGAAGCAAGGGAGATTCTGGGGGTGCAGATGTACAAGACGGGAATGTGAAGAAAAGGGATAAGTGCATTGAATGGTCCAGGTTTTTATGGTGAGAAACACAAGGGGGACGAGAGGAGCTGAGAGTTTTCATCCACTTCCTCCTGTCCAAAAGTTTCCTGCAAAGACTTGTGTCAGTGGGTGCCCTGCTGCTGGCTGATCTCAGGGGCTGAAGTGGCTGCTCACATAGATAGTTTTAGCTCTCTCCAATTGGACCAAAATGTATTCAATATTTTGAAATTCTTCCCAAAATAATGTTTTTGTTTACTTTAACAATCATTGCTGGAGACAAATGTCAGCAGATGTGTCAAAATATCCAGATTTCCAAGGGTCAGAACCATTTCTCTTCTGGCCACATACAGACTAATCATCACTATAGTTACAAATTGGGCAAATTCTGAACATTTTGAAGCAAGTCCCATAAGGTTTTGTGGGTCCAGAGAGATCAGCAGTTGCAAAGCTCAAGATCAGTTTTCCAGATTTCTCTCCATCTCTTTAGGACCACCGCTCATAAAAGTATTATATGTCTTCCTATGACTGTGAGCGTCACTATGGGCAGACCTGGGAATAAGAACCCAACCGTTCTCCAATAGATGGGAAATGTTTTCATTGGTCAGCACCAACCTAATTGTCACTGCACATGCAAAGATTGTATTCAGATTGGAACAATTACTTATATAAGCAGCTGGCCTTTCTGTTTACAAGAAAAACTAAGGGGTATCGTCACCCCTGACCACTCAAACGTTGTATTGTTCGTGCTGTGAGAAGTCTCCCAAGGCAATGCAGGGGTTAAGCCTAGTCATGTTCCCGGTTTCATTATTACAAAATATTATGCAATCCTGTTATTAATATTCAGCCACTGTGAATCTGAAGTCGCTACGTTTATCTTTCTTGTAATTATCTTTGTATTTTAGTATAATCTGCTGTTATTGTATCTTTTTTTGGAATCTCTGGTTGGTCATAAATGCTGGGGGTGACTCAGGAACCTTTCACCCCCAGCCATCCCCTCGGTATGGTTTCCACAGTCTGCAGCAGTAGGGCCTGCAGACATGTGCCGAGGTGGGAGCCAACTTCATACACCCAGTAATACTTCTTAGACTTTTGAAGTGGGATCTACATGCATCATCCGTGTGTGCAGTAAATGAGGAGTATTCCTGTAGGCTTTTGTGCTGTGAAGACAACACCCTGGAATATTCTCTCCATTTCTCTCTTCTTTCAACATTCCTTGCTGTAGGGCTTCTGCCCCAGGCACCAAGCCTTGAATGGAGCTCTCTCTTTCCCTCCGACACACACAAAAAAAAAAACCCTTTGCCTTCTGTTTACCTTTTATGGTTAAAATAACAGCTTAAGCAAAGAGGCAACTTCATGGAGAAACGATTTCTTGAAATCTTCTGGAGCTGCAGCGACATAGCAAGTTTAATCACCCCTAGAGAGCGAAACAACTGTGTGCACAATGGGACACAGAGTCATTTTGTGTGTAAATGAGCGTGCTATGGCTTCACTTTACATGGGCAAATAGCTTTTACAAGCAACATTTGTGCAGCTACTTCCACAAAGACAGGGGGAAGATTATCTGGCTTTTCAGACAACTGGAGGGAGGGAAAGACAAGACCCAGATTTAAAAAAAAAATACACATTATTCGAAGACCTGGTTGTATTGGTTTTGCCCCCAGCTAGGTAAGCCATCACCCAGTCTGTGCTTAAGACCACCCTCCCTTTTATACAATTAAAGCTGCCGGTTCCAACGCAATTGTCTTTACCCCACTCTGAGACAGGGAGGAGGGGGAGCTGGCACTCCTGGGGGCAAGTAAGCATCTGTGTTTGGTTCCATGACATGATACTATGAATAGGTGGGAGATTCTTGGTAGTAGTCAGTTAAGACAGTCCACAACTACCTGCACACTGTCACCCTAGGTCCTTCCAAGAGTCCCCTATTTCTTTCCCCAAAGGATCTGCAAGATGCATGGGATGCCCAATGCCGCACTGTCTTCTGGAAGAGGAAAAGTGGGTATCGGGACCGTTTCAGTGTGGATGTGTTTTTTTCAATATTGCTTATTTTGTACTTTTAATATTACAGGGGGTGGGAGTGATACCTTTACTGGATATAGCACCAAAGTTTTCCTAAGTGGTAACTTTTTCTAGAGGTGACCAGTAATCCCCTATAGGGGTGCAGCCTGCAGGTATTGTAGCAGATGACTGCATTCTCATTAGTGGTAAATGGCTTTATGCATTTCTAATCTAGATTGTTGAATTATTCAGATAAATGACCTTTCTGGGGCACACGAGCAACATGTTCTATTGTACAGAGTCTAGAGTTTATATATTACTTTGCTATTGATAGTATGTTGCACTTATCAGGCCGCAATGGGTCAGTATAATCCTCAGAGGGAGACAGGAGTGGCCATAAGAGCTTACTCTATTGGAATAATCTAAAATATTAATGTATTACAATATGGCTCATAAATTGTCATTTGGCGCATGATATGACGTTGAGGCACAGAAAGTTCTCAATGGACAAGTAGAGCAGGTAGTGCTAAACTCAGCTCTGCTACATCAGTACTGACGGTCCGCTCCTCCCTGTGTTATTGTAACAGCGTATCTAATATCACATTACATAGTGAGTGTGTATCCACTGGGTAATAATGTGACACGTACGGCCCTGTGGCTGCTGCTATTGTGTCTGTACTTGGTATTTCATTTCACACTCTAGTCCATATTGATCTTATTACAGACTGGTGGCAATTACTGCGTGTAATATATTACACAACTGGCTGGGAAACGCTCTCATCGGATCAACATAGAAAGTGTTCATGTGTATTTTTTTTTCCCCCAAGATGTAGCACAATATTCCCACGTTGCTTCATTGTGGCCTTATAGATGAAGCAGAGTGTAGGTTTGTTATGTGTTAAAAAAAAACCAAAACATTTAGCTCTGCTATATGTGAATAGTAGTTAGAGAAGCCACTAAATGTGCACCGGCTCTCCTATGGAAGTGTATCGCAGACACCTGTTGCAATATAGTTATTGAGGTGTTACAGTCTTATATCGGTTTCTAAAAATTGGAGCAAAATGCAGCGAGTGGTCTTCATTAAGTAGATGCAAATACACCCCGACACTTCAGGGATGCCCATTCAAGGGGTGAAGGAACGGGCTAGGACGGTGAAACATTTGGGCACGTTTTCTTCCTCTAAACTTTGTCAACAATTTGCTCTTTGCAGCCATGGTGGAAAGGAGCAGACTTGCGTTTCCGTCCCGAGGCTTGTCCATTTTCCCCCATAATTCCTTTGACTGGTCAAACCTGTCGTCCGTTTGCAATGGCCAATATTGTAAGATGTTGAATCTATTTTTTAGTATGATGTAGCACATACTTATATAGACCGGGGAATTGTCGATGTCCGTGCACCTGTCCTATCTGCTGCAAGTCATTGTTGATGGCTTTCATGTTATTGCTGCTCTTTACTCTCTTGTGTATGAATGAATGAATGTATAAGGGTAAATGCAGAAAAAAGAAAAAAAAAAGTACTATGCCATTTTCACCAATTTTTTACAGCCGCGCTGTCTACTCTGGTCTCTTTTTTCTACTAATATTCACAAGTAGAGCACAATTCAGATTTACCGTAATCTGGGGCCGTCACATCAAAAAATCATCATAATTGTGCCCATTTTTTTTTTAATAGATATAAAGTTGGATCCAATGGGTGTTTATAAAGATGTAGCAGATTCCAGTTTGGTGTAAAACCATTTAATTGAGTGTACAGAGAACCCAATTGTAAAGAATCGATCAGTATATCCATCTGCTGCTTTATTGATGGCGTGTGCTGTACATCGATCATTTCTTCATTGATACCATTATCTCATTAAGTCACAATAAGTCCAAGTGACAGAAAGCAAATGCAGAGGTGACCGATGCTGTATGACTCTATACCTTCAGATATAGCAGAGCGGAGTTTGTCATTCGTCGTCATGACATCTCTGAGTTATCGAAGTTTTTCCATAGGACAAATTTGTCTCTGCTACCCTTTTATATGGTGTTCAGCTCTGCTACTTCTACATGGTAGACATGGCATTAGCACCCTGTCGCTCAGAGTTAGCCGCCTCGTACTGTATACAGGTCACGGATAACTTTAGTTTAGTGTCTTGTACTTTAAATCAGGCAGCTGGTAACAATTTACATTTTTATGCATACATCAAAGGACTGGAGTCTTGGGTATTCTTAGCATTAACCTATGCCAATTGGCGCTGGCAGGTAGATTCAAACAGTCTTAATACTTTCTTCCAACTTTTTTTTTTCTCCCCACCAGATTGTAATGTTGTATTTTGCTTGGTGTTGTTTTCATGTTGTGCCCAGGTACAGTAGGTAGATGCTGTTAGATGTTACAGTAGGTGAATGGATGTGAAAAATCTACCTCTGCTTATAAAATAAACGCCTCGGGTACCAAGGAAGTCACTAATTTAGAGGTGTCTTGTTATTGAGACGCACTTGCAAAAAAAAAAAAAAAAAGGAAAAAAAAATCCCCCTGAAACTCAGTTCACAAATTGGTTCTCCGTTTGTCAGGGGATATTTCACATCTAACACATAAGCCCACGACCTCTAATTAGAATTTTGCAGTTTGTTTTGTGCCCCTTGAGGCTGACACCTTGGAAAGGAAAAAGGAGGAAAAAAATGTTCCTGATTTCTTATTGCTAATAAGCATATTCTACCTACCCTCTGGTACTTAAAAAAAAAAAAAAAATACGTGCAAATACGTTTAATTGCGGTGGCGGCGGTAATTTGTACACTGGATGTATGATCAGACGGATGCAGGAATGATCTGATTAGATTTGTGATCACATCAATATCATAATAGTGATTGTACTGAAGGACAATTTCTCTTTTTTTTTTTTGCCTTTGCTATCAAGGAGGAAAGCAGCATGTCCCGTCTGTCTCTCACCCGCTCCCCGGTCTCTCCCTTGGCTGCACAAGGAATACCTCTCCCAGCACAGCTCACCAAATCCAATGCACCTGTGCATATTGACGTAGGGGGACACATGTACACGAGCAGCCTGGCGACGCTTACCAAGTACCCGGACTCAAGGTAAGGACGGATCTCTTCATCTGCATGTGTAAATTAATGATAATATTCCATTGTGCCCAGATCAGGCTGTTCTCCTAGTGTCACTCTTTGTCCTCCTCCTTCAACTCCCAGGCATTGGAGAATGGCATGTATTCGCTCTGTACCTAAGGGATTTCACATCACAATCACAGATTTCGGGAGGTTGGAGATTTTTTTTCATTATGGATGCTTATTTCTTTACTTTATATTTGATAAAGCAGAGATGAGTTTGTGATATTTGATCAATGTTGTAAATTCAGCTCTATATGGCAGGCGTATTCTACAGCGCCTTGGACAGACGTCTACCATACTGGGCCTCACACACTGCTCTCAGATTTGATCTGAAGCACCCACACTCCGTCTAGTAATAAGATTTGCAAGGTAAAGTAGCAGTCATAGGGAATAGCAGGGATTCATCCCAGCCAACCTTTGCCTTCTTACTTAAATGGCTGATAACAGGGAACAATAGATTTGTTCTCTCGCACGCAAGCTTTATAGTCCCTGTTGGGGATCCCATAATAGATTTTTTGGCCAATCCCCAAAACTTTCTATCCACTAACCATGCCTGACACCCCTCGGTGAACCACAGCTGTATGACCGAACACAGGCTTTTTTCATTAGCTCTGTGCTTCCAATTAGTTTTCTAATTAGCAGCGTTTCAGTTACGGCAGTGCAGACAAGAGGGTGACTTTGCTATGTTTTCCGGTTGTGTCTGACACGCCTGTACAGAAACTTATTAAGAGACGGCCCGGCCAGGTTACTCACTGCTTGTAATTGGCTTCTATCAATAACATTCTTGCTGGTTAAACTGTAACCGTTTCTTTCCATTAAGCAAGGTCATACTTAGACACTGGGTTGTTTTTTTTTTTCCTTGGGATCCCGAAAAAAAAAACAAATTAGGGAAAATCCACAGCAACCCTGGAGACCGCAGTTCAGTGTATGCGACATACTTTCTGCATGGTAATTAGGAACATAACTTTGCTGCCAGATGTTTGGCAAGACTTGCAGACATTACACCCGCTTTCACTGAGCTGTGAGAATAGTAATGTCCGGGGCCATGCGGTACCTCTAGATTTGCAACTAAAGGAAAGCTCTAGACGTTTTGTTTCCAACCTGTGTTTGTCCAAACATTGCAACACTACAACTCCTAGCAGGCCCTGACTGTGGCAGGTTGCAGATTTGCCTGATGCACTAGCACAGGTTGGTGACCTCTGCTACATATATGCACTTTTTACATAGTTTTAGCTCATGTCTTGGGCAGCAAACACTAGGGACAGAAAAAAAAAACCCCAAAGACTAAGGCCTTGTGCACATGACCATACTTTGTTTTTTTCTTGAGAAGAGCTACACATATGTGGTCACGTCTCCATGGATCCTCTGCCAGGATGCACCACTTGCCCCCCGGTTCTGATTGCAGACGTGTCACCCTCCTCTATCAGAAACTCTTCCTGTGTCTAAGATAAAAATTCTCCTTTAATAACATTCCAGGACAAAACATCAGATCACACTCGCCCAATTATTTTGAATGGGGCTGTGCACATGTCTGATTTTTTTCCTCTGACCAACTCAGTCCGAGAAAAAAAATGCGGCATGGACGAGTTGTATCCGGATGGCATCAGAGTGCGATTCAATTTTCACGGACGGAGATTTTTTTTCCTATCTTCTCCGCATCCGAGAAAATCACATCACACTCCGATCAGAGTATGTTCAGAGTGTGATTAGCGTAATCCGACAGATTTTCCCGGATGATAGAACGTACAGTCGTGTGACCCTTTAATCCAGCAGCTCTATGTAAACTGTGTGTAAATGGAAATTTGCCTTTGCATTTTACCCTGATCCTAGAAAGTTTGATCTGCCTAGTTATGGAGTATATATCATATGTCTAGGTATATGTGGTTTTTAGAAAGCAATAACAGTGGCCATAATGATGGTCATCCAGCTTTCCCGGTATGGTTGTATTCACGTGACCAGGTGGATGTTACGATCTGCGTTACAGACACAATTCCTGGCCTGACCGTGGGTTTCCTGACATGATCTAAAGACATCATATATGCCTTTAAGGCTGTTTGTTTAGTTCACAAGATCGGGTCAGGAATTGCGGCCATAAAATGTATGGTAATGGATGGCTGCTGTCTGGTTGCCTGAATGCTTCCTAATTGATACCAGTGATCTCAGATAGGATATACCATGAATGTCTGATAGATGCAAGTTCCACTTCTGATACCTACACCTACCACCATTATAAGGGTTCCCCTGCCCCATCCCAAATGGATGCAAGTCTGCAGCTTTCTCAGTTCACATCTATGGGAGTCACATAAACAGCCACGCACGCTTTCACAACTACCTCCCATATGGGTGAATGGGAAGAGCTACACACACATGGCCACCTCTCCATGGATTCTCCACCAGGTTGCACCACTCGCCCCCGTTCTGGAGATAGATGCAGATCCCTCATCTATCAGACATTCATATGTCCACCATGAGAATACCCCTTTAACAACTCTCCAGGAGGAAGAGGATGACTCCATGACTTCAGCGGAGTGGTGACTGGTGCGATGACTGTTGTGTAAGCATCTCAATGTGTTTCCAAATCACTGCTGCACGAGGTGACAACCATACTCTCATCAGGGAGAGGCAGAAACTAGTCTCCTATGTAAATTCATGATCTGGTTCTAATTACAGGTACCGTGTTCATAACTTTGACCTGTAATTAAAGAGATTCAGCTGTAACCTCCCTACTGGGTGGTTCGGTGTCACACGTGTGGAAGGATCACTGTGCTGTTACTATTTTAGGGGACAGTTTGTCCAAAACACAATGTTCACAATTAGTGGACAATAGGGAAAGTGTCAGGACATTATCAAAGTTATTTGACCATAAAAGCAGATATGTTACAGAAGTAACAGATATATATTTGTATGACTGGTTCAGGAGTCTTGTAAAATGGAGAGTGAGCCCTGAAATCAGATGACCACCCTGCATAGAATGGGGGGGGTCATCGGATTAACTTTTAGCAAGCCAGGGTGATCAGGGGTAGCCTTATGTAGGAGATGTAGAAGTGGACAGGAGGCCTCATGTGATGTCCCGTAGCCATGCCAGTGTGTTGAGAAGTCTTCATAACTCCACACACCACCGTCTACCTCCGTGACCCCCACGTATCTGATACAGCCTGTGTATATGTCATAAGTGCCTGAATACAACACACATTAAGGGCTGATAAGACATCAGAGACCCTTTAAATTCCCATCTTTAATCCCATCACCTAAATTAGGTATTATCTATCTTTTATTATAAAAGTTCGTCCTGTTTTATGAAACTTTGCAGCCACCGACATCCTCCAGCCTTTAAAAATCTTGTCTTTTGCACAAAATCCTCCAGGCGTTCCTGATCCTAGGAGGTAATTATTCCTCCCCCGGACTCTCTTGCTTGCTTCCTTGTTGAGTTAAATATTAATTTTAGGAAGATATATATTGGAAAAAGTATGAGATTGCTGCTGCACCAGGTCTGAGGACCCAATGAGTGTGTCTGTGGGAGCAAGATAGGTGAAAACTCCAACCTTCTCGACTGATCCATTTGTATTGTGTGTAGTTTGAAAATCCTAAAAGAACAAATGCAGCATTAAACCCATGAGATCATTGCAGGATTACACCGTGTTTATAGGACTGGCCCTTTCATCTATTGAGCTTGTACAATGCTCTGTGTGCACTCATGCAGGAGCTTGGCACTTCTACCTGATCGGTGGGGGTCTTGGATAGATCAAAAATTTTAAAATGTAGGATTTGTAGTTAGTAAAACTTACATAAAAAGGCAACTCAAAGTGAAGGATTTTGCGGTCCCAAATCTGCAGCAAAGCGAAAGACATTTTTCCCCAACTGTGAAGAAAAACAATCTGCAGCGGAAATCGACCCGCGGTGCAGATTTTAAATTCAAGGTACTGCGTGCAATTCCTTGCAGGGAATAAAACTGAAATCTGTAGAACAATCCATGATAAAATAGGCATATATTGCACGGACTTATTACAGATTTCTATGCAGATTGCCACTGTAGACAGTATGTACGTGTGAATGTACCCTAAGCATTTTGGCCACCTCTCTTCTGGGTTTCCTCCAGGTATAGTTTAGGCCTCGAGCAGGAGAGGCCCACAGGCATCCTGAATGGTGTCTCTGTTTACAACGATAACCTCTGGGGAGAAGATCTCCAGAAAGTATTGTGCAACAGAAATCGTTACACGTTTTATGAAATTACAGGCACATGGAGGCAACGTACGCGTCGCTAAATGCTCCTGTAGACACTTTGGTTGCAAATCTTTAGTGTATTTTTAACTAACCAGCCAGGCCAGCCTTAAATATAAATTACATACGGTAATCTGTAACAGTCTCTACCGCTGGTATGAACAAAGGCTTAAAGGGAAGTTTACTTTTATTAAAAGAAAAACAAGCTTTGCAAATATTCTTCATTAAAACTTTACTGTTTGGGGTCTTATCCTTCCTAAGTATCTCCATGGTTGCAGACATCCAAAATTTTGGTGCAGTTGCACCGTGCCTATCCAAATGTGAGGCAAAACGTTTAGGAGAATAATTTACTTAAAGGAGGCAGTATTTCTCACTGATTTGGGGGAGATTGGCCGACTAACTCATTTGTATAAGTATGTCCTGAATGCCTTATAATGGCAAATAAAGGGGTAAAAATGGTTGGGCATATTTAATTTAACATTCCTGAGATTTGCTGCCAGCAAATGTCTGGCAGAGGCCTTTTCCCATTAGGAATGCATGCACGCTTGGCCCAGTTGAGCATACATATGCATGGTTAGAAGGAATAGCTGTCAGCAGAAGGGTATGTGCACACAGTATTTGGTGCAGAAATTTCTGCACCATTTCTACATTTCTTGGCAGGAAAAACGCAGTGGCAAAATCGTGACTTTTACTACAGTTTTTGTTACTGGGTTTTCCCCACTTGTTAGTATGGGTGAAATCTGCAGCAAAAACTCCAAAAGAATTGACATGCTGCAGAATTAAATCTGCATTAAATCGGCAACATGTGCATGAGATTACAGGATTCACATCAACTTTGCCGACATCAGGAATCCCTTCCGTTATTGTGAAAAATCTGCACGGAAGATAAGCAGCTGAAACGCAATGTGTGAACACAGCCCAATGAGCGTTCAGCCCTTAGTTATGCAACGTTAACTTTGTACATTGGATACCATAATTCGCACTCAGAGCTCGAGGGTTGTGCATTTAGAGCAGCCTACATGGACATAATACGTGTATATTGCAATCATAAAAAGTTGATGGTAAATTATCATTAAAATATCTGATTTGATAGGTTGTGATTATAAAACCAGGGTTTACATTCTGGTTATTGTTGACTTATGCCTGCCTCGATGGCATACTTCACATTTATGATAATACCAGGACGATGGCAACACTGTCATCTATTGCAATACAGATCACAGTGAACGTGTAGAAGATGGTGTGGGGGACGCAGGGCGACATCCTCATTACCATGTATACATATCAGGATGTAATAGGGATGGTCTGTCCCTATGAATCTCATACTAGACGTTCAGAGATGAACACTTTCTACTCTGCTCACTGGAATATAGAGTAAACACAGGCAGCAGATTGCCCAAGGCCCGATGAGATTCTGAGCCAGGGGCTATTGACCTAGTGTTACAGCTGTAACATGTGTATCATGTGTAGAGAAAAGCTGCACACGAGATGGGGGAAGGGATAGAGACATCTCTGCCGTGCTGAAATTATCATCAGATATCAGGGGGCTTCACTGCTAAACAGGAGTGACGCAAAAGATGCGATTCCTGTAAAACCGCTAAATATATGTCGGCAAAAATTACATCCACACACTTACTGTATCTAACGATCGACGAAAAGGCATGAACCAGCCGAGACATCGATAGAGGAGATAGAAATAGTAATCTGATCATTAGGAGTCATTATAGATTTTATAAGAAGCAAAACCTGTAAAATGTTTCACATGACATATTTCATTATACAAAACCTATTTATTATTCTCTATATTTATAAGATTGTAATGAACAAGTCCACTCTCCCATATCATCATGAATGCTGAAGCACTAAATATAATACTATAATACTGCCCCCTATGTACAAGACTAACTACTATAATACTGCCCTATGTACAAGAATATAACTACTATAATACTGCTCCTATGTACAAGAATATAACTACTATAATACTGCTCCTATGTGCAAGAATATAACTACTATAATACTGCTCCTATGTACAAGAATGTAACTACTATAATACTGCCCCTATGTACAAGAATATAACTACTATAATAATGCTCCCTATATACAAGAATATAACTACTATAATACTGCTCCTATGTACAAGAATATAACTACTATAATACTGCTCCTATGTACAAGAATATAACTACTATAATACTGCCCCTATGTACGAGAATATAACTACTATAATACTGCTCCTATGTACAAGCATATAACTACTATAATACTGCCCCTATATACAAAAATATAACTACTATAATACTGCTCCTATGTACAAGAATATAACTACTATAATACTGCCCTATGTACGAGAATATAACTACTATAATACTGCCCCATGTACAAGAATATAACTACTATAATACTGCTCCCTATGTACAAGAATATAACTACTATAATACTGCCCCATGTACAAGAATATAACTACTATAATACTGCCCCCTATGTACAAGAATATATCTACTATAATACTGCCCCTATGTACAAGAATATAACTACTATAATACTGCTCCTATGTACAAGAATATAACTACTATAATACTGCCCCATGTACAAGAATATAACTACTATAATACTGCTCCCTATGTACAAGAATATAACTACTATAATACTGCCCCATGTACAAGAATATAAACTACTATAATACTGCCCCTATGTACAAGAATATATCTACTATAATACTGCCCCTATATAGAAGAATATAACTACTATAATACTGCTCCCTATGTACAAGAATATAACTACTATAATACTGCTCCTATGTACAAGAATATAACTACTATAATACTGCCCCTATGCACAAGAATATAACTACTATAATACTGTCC
>JARQOD010000010.1:35145855-35434096 GCA_033576555.1 Oophaga sylvatica | reverse complement strand
TTATGCCTGCCTCGATGGCATACTTCACATTTATGATAATACCAGGACGATGGCAACACTGTCATCTATTGCAATACAGATCACAGTGAACGTGTAGAAGATGGTGTGGGGGACGCAGGGCGACATCCTCATTACCATGTATACATATCAGGATGTAATAGGGATGGTCTGTCCCTATGAATCTCATACTAGACGTTCAGAGATGAACACTTTCTACTCTGCTCACTGGAATATAGAGTAAACACAGGCAGCAGATTGCCCAAGGCCCGATGAGATTCTGAGCCAGGGGCTATTGACCTAGTGTTACAGCTGTAACATGTGTATCATGTGTAGAGAAAAGCTGCACACGAGATGGGGGAAGGGATAGAGACATCTCTGCCGTGCTGAAATTATCATCAGATATCAGGGGGCTTCACTGCTAAACAGGAGTGACGCAAAAGATGCGATTCCTGTAAAACCGCTAAATATATGTCGGCAAAAATTACATCCACACACTTACTGTATCTAACGATCGACGAAAAGGCATGAACCAGCCGAGACATCGATAGAGGAGATAGAAATAGTAATCTGATCATTAGGAGTCATTATAGATTTTATAAGAAGCAAAACCTGTAAAATGTTTCACATGACATATTTCATTATACAAAACCTATTTATTATTCTCTATATTTATAAGATTGTAATGAACAAGTCCACTCTCCCATATCATCATGAATGCTGAAGCACTAAATATAATACTATAATACTGCCCCCTATGTACAAGACTAACTACTATAATACTGCCCCTATGTACAAGAATATAACTACTATAATACTGCTCCTATGTACAAGAATATAACTACTATAATACTGCTCCTATGTGCAAGAATATAACTACTATAATACTGCTCCTATGTACAAGAATGTAACTACTATAATACTGCCCCTATGTACAAGAATATAACTACTATAATAATGCTCCCTATATACAAGAATATAACTACTATAATACTGCTCCTATGTACAAGAATATAACTACTATAATACTGCTCCTATGTACAAGAATATAACTACTATAATACTGCCCCTATGTACGAGAATATAACTACTATAATACTGCTCCTATGTACAAGCATATAACTACTATAATACTGCCCCTATATACAAGAATATAACTACTATAATACTGCTCCTATGTACAAGAATATAACTACTATAATACTGCCCCTATGTACGAGAATATAACTACTATAATACTGCCCCATGTACAAGAATATAACTACTATAATACTGCTCCCTATGTACAAGAATATAACTACTATAATACTGCCCCATGTACAAGAATATAACTACTATAATACTGCCCCCTATGTACAAGAATATATCTACTATAATACTGCCCCTATGTACAAGAATATAACTACTATAATACTGCTCCTATGTACAAGAATATAACTACTATAATACTGCCCCATGTACAAGAATATAACTACTATAATACTGCTCCCTATGTACAAGAATATAACTACTATAATACTGCCCCATGTACAAGAATATATAACTACTATAATACTGCCCCTATGTACAAGAATATATCTACTATAATACTGCCCCTATATAGAAGAATATAACTACTATAATACTGCTCCCTATGTACAAGAATATAACTACTATAATACTGCTCCTATGTACAAGAATATAACTACTATAATACTGCCCCTATGCACAAGAATATAACTACTATAATACTGTCCCATATGTACAAGAATATAACTACTATAATACCGCCCCTATGTACAAGAATATAACTACTATAATACTGCCCCTATGTACACGAATATAACTACTATAATACCACGCCTATGTACAAAAATAGATTATGATACTGTACATATGCCGAAAAATATAACTAGTATAATAATGCTTGCTAAAACTCATTCTTTAAAAAAAATTCTTGTTCACTTGATCAACTGCTACATGTAGGAATGTGGCTTTCACTTTTGTCACTTACTACACAGCACCCATTGGTAGAGTCTAGAAATCCTTATGTAAAGCAGACAAATTAAGGCAGACAAACATACAGTGCCTACAAGTAGTATTCAACCCCTGCAGATTTAGCTGGTTGACACATGCGGAATTAACTTGGCATTGTGACATTTGTACTGTAGATCAGCCTGGAAGTGGGAAATGCACTGCAGCAAAAATTTTTGTTGTAATTTTTTTTAAAAAACGTTAAAAGTTAATTCAGAGTGTCATTTATTATTCAACCCCTCAAACCACAAGAATTCTGTTTGGTCCCCCTAAAGTATTAAGAAGTAGTTCAGGCACCAAGAATAATGAGCTTCACATGTGTGGATTAATGATCTCTTTTGCCAGCCTTTTCTGACTATTTAAGACCCTCCCCAAACTTGTGAACAGCACTCATACATGGTCAACATGGGAAAGACAAAGGAGCATTCCAAGGCCATCAGAGACAAGATCGTGGAGGGTCACAAGGCTGGCAAGGGGTACAAAACCCTTTCCAAGGAGTTGGCCCTACCTGTCTCCACTGTTGGGAGCATCATCCGTAAGTGGAAGGCTTATGAAACTACTGTTAGCCTTCCACGGCCTGGACAGCCTTTGAAAGTTTCCTCCCGTGCCGAGGCCAGGCTTGTCCGAAGAGTCAAGGCTAACCCAAGGACAACAAGGAAGGAGCTCTGGGAAGAGCTCATGGCAGTGGGGACATTGGTTTCAGTCAATACCATAAGTAACGTACTCCACCGCAATGGTCTCCGTTCCAGACGAGCCCGTAAGGTACCTTTACTTTCAAAGCGTCATGTCAAGGCTCGTCTACAGTTTGCTCATGATCACTTGGAGAACTCTGAGACAGACTGGTTCAAGGTTCTATGGTCTGATGAGACCAAGATCTAGATATTTGGTGCCAACCACACACGTGACGTTTGGAGACTGGATGGCACTGCATACGACCCCAAGAATACCATCCCTACAGTCAAGCATGGTGATGGCAGCATCATGCTGTGGGGCTGTTTCTCAGCCAAGGGGCCTGGCCATCTGGTCCGCATCCATGGGAGGATGGATAGCACGGCCTACCTGGAGATTTTGGCCAAGAACCTCCGCTCCTCCATCAAGGATCTTAAGATGGGTCGTAATTTCATCTTCCAACAAGACAACAACCCAAAGCACACAGCCAAGAAAACCAAGGCCTGGTTCAAGAGGGAAAAAGTCAAGGTGTTGGAGTGGCCTAGTCAGTCTCCTGACCTTAACCCAATTGAAAACTTGTGGAAGGAGCTCAAGATTAAAGTCCACATGAGACACCCAAAGAACCTAGATAACTTGGAGAAGATCTGCATGGAGGAGTGGGCCAAGATAACTCCACAGACCTGTGCCGGCCTGATCAGGTCTTATAAAAGACGATTATTAGCTGTAATTGCAAACAAGGGTTATTCTGGTTCACTGTTGGGAGCATCATCCGTAAGTGGAAGGCTTATGAAACTACTGTTAGCCTTCCACGGCCTGGACAGCCTTTGAAAGTTTCCTCCCGTGCCAAGGCCAGGCTTGTCCAAAGAGTCAAGGCTAACCCAAGGACAACAAGGAAGGAGCTCTGGGAAGAGCTCATGGCAGTGGGGACATTGGTTTCAGTCAATACCATAAGTAACGTACTCCACCGCAATGGTCTCCGTTCCAGACGAGCCCGTAAGGTACCTTTACTTTCAAAGCGTCATGTCAAGGCTCGTCTACAGTTTGCTCATGATCACTTGGAGGACTCTGAGACAGACTGGTTCAAGGTTCTATGGTCTGATGAGACCAAGATCGAGATCTTTGGTGCCAACCACACACGTGACGTTTGGAGACTGGATGGCACTGCATACGACCCCAAGAATACCATCCCTACAGTCAAGCATGGTGATGGCAGCATCATGCTGTGGGGCTGTTTCTCAGTCAAGGGGCCTGGCCATCTGGTCCGCATCCATGGGAGGATGGATAGCATGGCCTACCTGGAGATTTTGGCCAAGAACCTCCGCTCCTCCATCAAGGATCTTAAGATGGGTCGTAATTTCATCTTCCAACAAGACAACAACCCAAAGCACACAGCCAAGAAAACCAAGGTGTTGGAGTGGCCTAGTCAGTCTCCTGACCTTAACCCAATTGAAAACTTGTGGAAGGAGCTCAAGATTAAAGTCCACATGAGACACCCAAAGAACCTAGATAACTTGGAGAAGATCTGCATGGAGGAGTGGGCCAAGATAACTCCACAGACCTGTGCCGGCCTGATCAGGTCTTATAAAAGACGATTATTAGCTGTAATTGCAAACAAGGGTTATTCAACGAAATATTAAACATAGGGGTTGTATAATAATTGACCCACACTTTTATGTTTAAAATTTATTAAAATTCAACTGAGCAACATAACTTTTTGTTTTGTAAGATTTATGCTTCTGTTAATAAATCCTACTCTCGTTTGCAGTTTGAAGGCTCTAACTTATTTGCATCTTATCAAACCAGCTAAATCTGCAGGGGGTTGAATACTACTTGTAGGCACTGTATGTTTCTTTACTGTTTACTTGTCTTGCTTTAAAAAAGCAAGATTTTGTTTACAAAAGGTAACACTGGTAAATTAGAACATAAAAATAAGAAAAAGTTACAAAAATGTGTCTCAGATGATTTAAAGCACAGAAAAAGGCCATTTTATACATTTAAGCAAAGAGCAAAAATAATATGTTAAAAAAAAAAAGGAGTAAAATCTGAGTGATTTTTGTTTCATAACAAATGTTTTTTTCTTTTCTCCTCAGAATAAGTCGTCTGTTTAATGGCACAGAACCCATTGTACTGGACAGTTTAAAACAGCATTACTTTATCGACCGGGATGGCGAGATTTTCCGCTACATCTTAAGTTTTCTACGAACGTCAAAACTGCTCCTTCCTTTAGATTTTAAGGTAAAGCTTCTAATGAAAACTATTTTTACAAAAATGTAAAACTAACATTTAACAAGAATCACATTTTTTTCATGGTTTTTCCTTGAAGATATGATATTATTATGATTTCAAAATCTATTCAAATCGCCGCTGTTATCTGCCAGCTCAGAGGTAACGGACCGCTCCTGCCTGCGCTTCTGCTGCTTCATTTGACCTTACATTAACAGAGCAGCTCTTCCTCTGTCGACAGGGAGTGACTGCCTCAGCTAGCCAATGGAAAGACGACTGTTAATCATCCTGACATTGGCAGCGTTGTCCCGTCAACAGAATAGAGAGGAAGCGAAGCCTCCGCTCTGTCTAATTGAGAGTTGTCAAAGTAAGTGGTCCATGAGCACTCTGAGTAGGCAGAGATCAGCGCTGGCCAGAGCAGGCAGGTAGTTAGCATTTTCCTGCCTGTAAGTTCTTAGCCCCATAAAATAGTCCTGGATTACCCCTTTAATTTCATGGTGCTGTACATGTGAAGATGGTTTACGTACTTTATCCTCATAGGTTTACAATCTACAGGGTATAAGGGAAGTAGACAGTAGGTCGGGGGTATGTAAATGTGAAAATCATACATATAAATCTGGAGATTGGTGGACAACTAGTCAATGGAACCATCACCAACCCAAAGGTGGCTGCCGATGAAAGTTTCTGCTTCTTTCTAAATGAATGGATACCCTCTAGAATGTTTAAAATAATTTCTGTAAGAACTTCTTAACGGTTCAGGCACATACAATATGTGCTCTGGATCAAGTTAAAACCATACTACATTCTTGCGGTCATATTGTACATGGTTCTTATAAATGTATACATTTTCAATTATACTTTTTATTTACGGTATAATTGGAATTCGGAGTCTGCATTTATCAGACACTCTTAGTATGCAGCTAATTTGAATATAGGGACACGTTAGACTTATGTCATCCCGTTTTCCGTTAGAGTAACATAGATGTAATTAGTGTTTCTAACTTAGGGGACATGTACATAAAAACATCCGTCTAAGAAGTGAAGTCTGTGAAGAAAAAAATAGTTTGGATTTTGCATTTCCGTAGGTCGGCCATTGTGCTGCTACACTTATCGCTTCACATCCAACCCACTGGCCAGTTACAAGTTTTTCCAAAGTCCTCCAAATCCATTAAACATATGTTTTAATCTATAGAGGCAGGCCACACTTGTATGTCCACTCTTTGGGGGTAATTTATATGTCCATGTTGGAAATTCAATATCTATGTCCTGCAAATCTGTTTTGAGAGTATCTGGCATCTAACGTTCCATCAAAGTCTGCAGGAGTTAATATGGCTGTGCCAACAGGAGTGGCAGCTGCTGGCCAAAAGCCATATGACTGGTATCTACCTAATGAACTGTTCTACCTTCTAAACTTTCTAGAATAGTTATTTATAGTCACAGAAATATATTAATTCAGCAAATTTGTCTAGACTGGTTGATGTGGTCTGGTCACTGGTTGACAAGGGAAAACCGGTTAGTGAAGTGATTGTTAAGTGCTCATGGCCAGTCAGCCTAGGAGGCCACAGACCTCACAACAGATGGCACGTACAGAGCTGGTTTTTGCCATTAGTTACTCATTGGTTAGGAAACTTACATTATATGACATCACTGTGTTCTGGCCACCTGGCGGATGGTGCAGTGATTATCATTTTTTTTTAGTAAGTAGTGGTGGGTTCTTGGAAATAACATGATAACAAAACAATTACTCCTAGGTATAAAACATTGAGATGAAATATGTAATATTTATACTTTGTGGTGCTATTTTCTTAGAAACTCAGGTCAGTGACTTGCTATTGGGTTGTATTCTTGCATTCTCCCTCTTCTGTCGGAGTGCACGGTAACTAGGCAACCAGTAAACACAACTCAGCAGTCACTTCCTTTTTTGCTTCATGTGACAATGTATTCTTATTCATTGGACACGCTGGATACTATTTTTATAATACTAAAGCATTGAGGAACGTATCATGTACTTACCAACTTACCAGAAATATTTTTGTATAAAATGTATTTTAAGAAAATCTAGATGATTAAGGTCAGTCATTTTTTTTTCTTGCTTCCAATTAAATGGAGAAGAATAGAACAGAAGAAAGTGAATCTGGTGTGATTTTATTTTAGGCTCCGGGCTATAAACCTAACATATTAAATCATATAAACATGGGAGTGTACAATTGTTTCCCATGGTTTTCGAAGGGGAAAATTTGTTCTAACGTAGTTTCTGTTTTGGATGCATTTGATGGGTTTGCTTTTTTTTTTTTGACCTTGAGAAAGGCACCAGTATGGCACCAAAATGCGTTGGTACTGATTTGGTTTTTTGACCTTTAGAAAGACATCGGTTTGGCACCGAAACGCATTGGTACTGATTTGTTTGGTTTCTTGACCTTGAGAAAGGTGTCGTTCTGGCGCAAAATGCATTGGTACTAATAAAAACCTTATCTAAAGCTCCAAGGCTCCTCATTTCCCGCACAGTAACCCATCTAATGCGATTCTCTCCTTTCTAATAAATATACATCTGTAATACATCTCCTCCAGCCATGGGGCAGTAGTGGAAATTCATGCTTAAACAGGTGTTGTGCCTCCATACAACACCACCAGGTGAACGCAACCATCCCCTGCCATATCGTGTGCTCTGTTGCCCCTCTCTAGATTTCTTCAAGTTAGAGGATTAGGGATAGCAAAAATATTATAAAAGTGAAAAAAGTATGTGATCCCTTCCTGCAGAACAAGGGTGGTTGACAAACCTAAAGCATGTGTACCGAGATCACCATGGGCCATTAGACCCTGCCCAAAAATAATGGAAAATAATGACTTTACCCATGTTCAACTTCAAGGCCCAAACTTTGTGATCAAACCCAAATTATAAGGAGCAGAGAACGTGCAATGTGAAAAGGAAAAAAAAAGAAATCAGCAGGTAGTCACAAATAGATTGTGGAAGACCAGAGTGCTTCAGAAAGTTGGTATAACTGTCTTGTGGGGCACGGTGTAAACCCCCAATATTCTGGACTACTGATCAGAACTTCTGGCTGCCACAGGCTCCAGATTGGAAATGTATGATAATTGTTATTACATGGCACTTACTACTATGAGGGGCATAATAAAGGAGGGATCCGAGCACCTTTGCAGTGGCTCTGTGCTGCGGCTCGGACGAAGTGACCCTGTGCCGTGGACCCTCCTCTATAGGACACACAGCAGCAACAATGGGCTGTCCTAATAAAATTATAATAGAGATAATTTAATGACAGTCATTCAGTAATTAGCATTAAGTAAAATGAGTAAGTGGCTGGTTGCTATGGATACATGTAAATTCTTTTTTTCACCAATTTACAATGTTAGATAATGGATCCTAGTGCCTTTCCACAGTAGGTAGTAGGATGCTAGAAGATAGAAGTAGAAGATAAATATAGTGTTTGTGTTTTTCTAATTAGCAAACACTTTGGAGAGTGTAAAACACATGCAGGTTTTTTTTTTCTTTTCTCCCCCTTATCCTTAGCAGTGTCTTATGGTAAAGAAATCATTACAACGGGCTGCTGAATATTTATCAGTTTTCACCTTTGTTTAATCAAATAGAAGAAAGTGCCGTCGGGTTACATCGCGTTTCATTTCACCCGGCAGTTGTGAAAGTTGTTAAAAGTTTTGGAATTTTTAGTGCTGAACAATTTGAGATCCTTGTTAATTTCTGACGAGCTTCCATGGAGCCGCCATTGTGGAGGGGGGAGGATGCCAAGTCATGCGGTGCTTAAAGAATAGGTGTGAAATTGTAATATATATATATCTCTATATACATATATATATATCTCTATATATATATGTATATAGATATATATATATATATATATATCTATATATAGGTACTGTTGCACTTTGTACCTCTTGGCGTTAAAGAGATGGAATCACTACATGAATTTAAATATATATTATTAGATAGATAATAGATAGAAGATAGATAGAGGATAGATAGACGATAGATAGATATCCTGTCAGCAGGATTTTGCACAGTAACCTACAGACAGTGTCAGGTCGGCGCCGTTATACTGTTTAAAATGTTACCTGGTGATGAAATCAGTCTTGTTGTTGTGTAATCTTTATTTTCAGTTTTGAGTTAATGAGATTCTCGGGCTCCAGGGTGGCCTTTGGGGGGTCTTCATGTGGTGGTCTGCTTATATATGCTGCTGTAATGCTTATGACAGATCACTGATCCTCACTTGTGATAATATTAGACAGTTGCACAACAGTGCAGGTGCTCAAGTAGGGTCCCAAACCAGAAAGTATAAAATAATAAATCATGGCACTCAGCTTGTTATTGGATAAGATTTAATGCAGTCCAGGAGTAGCACATCAATTTCCCAAAGGTTTCGGTCATGTGGTGACCTTCATCAGTGTACTATACATATATATATGCGAATAACATGGTGTCAATAAAGTATAAAAATAAAGTAAATACGAGCATGTAAAAAAAATAAAATAAAATTCTCGAAGACATAACGATAGAGGTTACACAAGCAACATATATTATTAATAAAGCAAATACCCCTCTCTGTGGTCTCAGTAGAGAGTATGGTACAAGCACTGGCGAACACAGAGAGAAAAGGGCCCCTGTGCAAGAATTATACCTGGGCCCATTACAGCCCAAGAGCTCTTAAAAATGCAAAATTGCACCGGCTTTGGAGGTAGAAATGGGCCCCCTAACCTCTTGGGCCCACAGATTGCACCAATGATATGTCCGCCCCTGGGTATAAGGTAAAAGGATGGGGACCTACCGACTGCTTGTGGGGGGGGGGGGGGGTGGAGTCAAAATTGTAGTAAATAGCATTGTAGTAGTCCTGTATTAGGTGTTATGAACCTGCATAGAGAATAATTGTAGTGTGAGGTGCGCTCAGTATAACTATGAGATCCCGGATCTATTAGCAGTAATTACTGCAATAACCCCATGACCTAGGTAGGTCTAGGAGTCCTTTTTCTACCAGCATTATATCATGGAGTTTATTAACTCTGTGGTCCATAGGATTCCGAATAAGCACTTTTTCTCCTGTTGCATGACATTAGGTGGGTCACATCTGTTTTATGATCCCATAGTTATACTGAGCGCACCTTGAGAATTTTATTATTGTTATTCGCATATATATGTCTAGTACACTAATAAAGGTCGCCACATGACAGAAACGTTTGTGAAATTGATGTACTACTCCTGGACTGCATTAAATCTTCTTATGCAATATGAAGCCGAGTGCCAAGTTTTATTTTATTATACTGATGCCTCACTGACCAGCCTTCTATTTTACATACTGTATAGCTTATTGTTTGAAGAAATAAAATGACATTCATCATGCAGGAGCTGGTGGCTGCGCTGTAGCATGATACGATCTATAATACCCATATTTTCATTAGATTTTGTCATATACATTTCTTGAGAAAAAAAAATCCATCAATAAGATATGCAGTATGTAAACTAGGTGGCAGGTCAGTGACCTGTTAAAAGCTATGCTGATGAATACCTAATCTGAGCACCACATGAAGACCCCCCACAGCCCTCATCCCCCCCACCCACACACAGGCGCAACAGAGCACGTGCATATCACTAACTCAAAACTGAAAATAAAGACTAAACAACCACAAGACAGATTTCATCACCAGGTATCATTGTAATCAGTACAACGGCGCCGACCTGACACTGTCTGTCGGTTACTGAGCACAATCCTGCTGACAGGTTCCCTTTAAGCATTTCTTTTGGAAATATCATGTTTACCAGATTTTCCAGTCCTGGTAATACAGAGTGAGAATTGATTGACAATGATGATCACTGAATCGGTAGAATGTGATGTAACGTGTTTATCTGTAGAGGTAGTTTAGGGCCCACGCACATGTCTGTATCATTGTGTCCCATAGACCATTATATTGTACCACACAGAGTTCATTCTCTGCGACAGGTTCCTCTGGCTGTCATGTTACAGAGGTGAAGCGTGCACACAGTGTCACAATCTTACCCATGTGCCTGGACTTTTAGGTTGAGTGTTCTTGGGAGCTGTGACTTTGGTATCCATAAGACTGAATAACAGTTTTCATCTTTACAATGGTTGTTGTTAAACACTCGTATGAGAAATCACACCGATCCCATTAAGTGCAGTCATTCAGAAGGCGGCCGATCCTCAGCCATTGCACAACTTCTACATCTGGCTGTGTTAGTTGTTAATACCCCTTAATGCCGCAGACAGCTCCAGCTTTCACGCCCAAAAGTCAGCATTACGACAGGGTTTTTACTACGATCTCTGAAAATAACCTAGGGCTTCTCTCAACCTTTGATGTGTTACTTGTCGTAAGGCTGGCAAAAATGCGGCCTGGAATAGGTTGTTTTCAAGATGGCACTTATAGCATCTTAAGGGTTGGTACCTTGCCATACTTAGAACGGGAACATTTTTTTTATATATATATATATATATAAAAAAGCAAATGGATATGGGTCAGTGTGTAGAACAATGACAATTCCCGAGTTTACTTTAGTGAGTGCTTACATAATAATACAATTTGTATTGTTTATGGTGATCACTATGCCGATCAATCACATTATAGATCTGATCAATGGGTTAAAAGATTAAGATTTCTGATTATTTAAAAAGAACCTGTCAGAATGATTTTGTTATGTAAAGACATGGCTGTAATGTCACTGTATACAGATTACATTGATACTTTTGGTGAAGACATTGTCTTTATTTGTTATTCCTTTATCGGCATTTCTAGATGTCTGCTAATAAGATTTAGGTGCACGGGGTCTGGACTAAGCAAGGGGTCTTCTCCTCCCGCCCGGGTCCGCCATCTGCCTCTGGTATTTCAATGACAAGTTACTGAGTTTTCAGTGACAGCCCTCTGCTTGGGGCTGGCACCGTCAATGCTGTGAGCAGCGAATGCACAGATTAATTTTTTTAGCTGGTCTACAATAAAATGACACCGTGGGCATGCGTAGTCATCTCTAAAACGTTGTTGAGCTGAGATCTCAATCTGCACATGTTCTGCCCTTATACTGTAGACCAGCCGGGAAATCAATCTGTGCATTCGACGCCCACAGCATTGACGGCGCCAGATTTAAATCCGCAACCTGTCATTTAAACACCGGAGACAGGAGGAGGGGTCAGTCCAGGAGCACAGTCCGGCCCCTGTGCACCTAAATCTCATTAGAAGAGAACTTCAAATGCTAATTAAAGAAGAAAAACGTCTTCGCCAAAAGGTATCAAATTAATCTGTATAACAGCTCCATTACAGCCATGTCTTTACATTTATTAACAGATGTCTATTATGGCAATTTTGGCCACTAGAAGAAGTGTTTCCAACAAAAAAATTTAACTTAAAAAGTTCAATTTTTATTGATAACCAGTTAAAAGATAAAAAAAAATTAAAATTAGACAGGGCCAAACCTCCATAGAAGCAGGAGGGACACAGCATGAATTAAAGGCACATTAATGTATCAGGGTATCAAAACCAACCATAAGAAAATCATATATGGAAAATGTGAAAATTTGGTAATAGAGGCCACTATAGTTAAACAAATACATGGAATAGTATCATAGGTATGATTCAATAGAGAGATAAATCTACTGCACTAATACAATGCACAAAGATGTTGTTCACTCAGAGCAGTGGCTATCCCAAAATCCATACATAACAGTATCTGATACAAATACCAGCTAAAAATCAGTCTATCACCAAAATAAAAGAGCTTAGAATAAGTCTCTTGTAGAATATATATTGCCCAAGTAGGGCTGGTGAATAGAAGGTAAGAGTAGTAGTGCTGGTCACAAAGTGCTGCTGCAAGGCTGTGCTCTCCTGCCTGCCCGACGGGCACCGTTTCACTGCTCGCTTCTTCCGGGGGCGTGTGCAGTGAGGGGTGCCGATATATTAAAATAGGAAGTGTGCAAAGGTGATTGGCTATCCCAGCGGTATATAGTAGCGCGTGCGTCCAGGATGCTGCCCCCTGTAGTCAATGGGACTTCCGGAAAGCGCTCTGTGGAACGCACTGCGGTCACATGACTGAGCACTTCCGGAAGTCATAGGGAACCCGGTCCCGGCGCACGCGCAAACCGCGCAGAGACCGTACGGTATGTTCAGAGCATCTATTGATGACATAAGTTCACTTTTATGGCCAGAATATACACTGCTCAAAAAAAATAAAGGGAACACTCAAATAACACATCCTATATCTAAATGAATGACATTTTCTCATTGAATACTTTGTTCTGTACAAAGTTGAATGTGCTTTCAACATTATCACACAAAAATCATCAATGAAATCAAATTTTTCAACCAATGGAGGCCTGGATTTGGAGAGACCCCCAAATGAAAGTGGAAACAAGTCAAAATGATGCTCAGTATTGTGTGTGGCCTCCACGTGCCTGTATGACCTCCCTACAACGCCTGGGCATGCTCCTGATGAGGTTGCAGATGTTCTCCTGAGGGTTCTCCTCCCAGACCTGGACTAAAGTATCTGTCAACTCCTGGACAGTCTGTGGTGCATTGTGACGTTGGTGGATGGAGCGAGACATGATGTCCCAGATGTGCTCAATCGGGTTCAGGTCTGGAGAACAGGCAGGCCAGTCCATAGCTTCAATGCCTTCACACTGCTGACACACTCCAGCCACATGAGGTCTGGCATTGTCCTGCATTAGGAGGAACCCAGAGCCAACCACACCAGCATATGGTCTCACAAGGGGTCTGAGGATCTCATCTCGGTACCTAATGGCAGTCAGGCTACCTCTGGCGAGCACATGGAGGGCTGTGTGGAACTCCAAAGAAATGCCACCCTACACCATTACTGACCCACTGCCAATCCAGTCATGCTGAAGGATGTTGCAGGCAGCAGATCGCTTTCCACGGCGTCTCCAGACTCTGTCACGTCCGTCACATGTGCCGAGTATGAACCTGCTGCCTGCAACATCCTTCAGCATGAATGGTTTGGCAGTGGGTCAGTAATGGTGTGGGGTGGCATTTCTTTGGAGGGTCACACAGCCCTCCATGTGCTCGCCAGAGGTAGCCTGACTGCCATTAGGTACCGAGATGAGATCTTCAGACCCCTTGTGAGACCATATGCTGGTGCGTTTGGCCCTGGGTTCCTCCTAATGCAGGACAATGCCAGACCTCATGTGGCTGGAGTGTGTCAGCAGTTCCTGCAAGATTAAGGCATTGAAGCTATGGACTGGCCCGCCCGTTCCCCAGACCTGAATCCGATTGAGCACATCTGGGACAGCATGTCTCGCTCCATCCACCAATGTCACATTGCACCACAGACTGTCCAGGAGTTGACGGATGCTTATGTCCAGGTCTGGGAGAAGATCCCTCAGGAGAACATCTGCAACCTGTCACGCTGTCTCAGGATAGAGGTGGACCGGGGTCTATGCTGACCCTAAACTGGGGTCCTGACTAGTCCCTCTACCTGGAGGTACTGTTAATGGTACAGAGGTCCAGGCCGCCAGCGTAACCCTATCTCGTGTAGATCCCTGACCACTGTAATCTAGTCCTGAGAAGGACCCTGATTACCACCACAGGGAATGGGCAGATAACAGCTTACTAACAGGATGAGACAAACGAGACAGACAAGGGGTAAAGTAAATACTGCCTTGCATACAACAACTTCAACTACAGAGGGAACACAAAAGGTTAAGGAGATAAACAATAAGCGAGGAGAGGATAAACCACAACAGGCACTCTTAGCTTAAAGGGTATGCCACACTAAACAATCCCGCTAGCGATCTCGTTAACATCGCATACTAATGAGATCGCTAGCGGGATCGTTTTAATATCACTAGTAGTGGCCTAATTTAGCGATGTCGTTAAGGACGCTATCGCGGTTAGCGATCTCCTTAACGACTTTAGCGGTACTTTTGTACCGCTAAATCGCTAAAAAAAGGTGCCACACTCAGCGATACATACTTACCAGCGGGACGCCGACGATAAAAATAGGGTCCGGAACGATCGCTGTGATGAACGAGATCACAGCAGGGGCCACGTCGCTGGTAGATGCCGCACACAACAACATCGCTAACGGGATGGCTAAATAGTGATGTTTTTTAGCGATCCCGTTAGCGATGTTGTTTAGTGTGGCATACCCTTAAGTCTTCTCAGAAACGATCCGCTCTGCTGGTCTGAATGAATGCTTTCACCGACACTTCCCCAGCAGACAGGCAGGCATTTGAAGGAAACCAATTAACAAAACATTAACTGCAGCTGAGCGAGGCTGGTCAGTCCAGCACAGAGAGAGAAAGAATTAACTCCCTCAGTGCCGAAAAACACCCAGCACCAGAAACTCAGCTGTGCGAAGTCAGGGTGTGCAAACGCGACGATCTTCGCCGCGACACACCCGTGACAGTACCCCCCCTTCTACGAGGGGCCTCTGGACCCTCAGGGCCGGGTTTGTCTGGGTGAGTAGTGTGGAAGGCCCGAACCAATCGGTCTGCGTTAATATCCGACGCAGAAACCCACATCCTTTCCTCAGGACCATACCCCCTCCAATGAACAAGGTACTGAAGGGACCGGCGATTCAGACGTGAGTCAATGATCTTCGACACCTGAAACTCCAAGTTACCATTGACCACCACTGGAGGAGGAGGTAGAGGTGACGGTATAACTGGCGCCACGTACCTCTTAAGCAACGATTTGTGGAACACATTGTGGATTTTAAACGTAGGAGGGAGGTCAAGACGGAATGCCACCGGATTAATTATCAAACTGATCCTGTATGGCCCGATGAACCTGGGACCGAGTTTCCAGGAGGGAACCTTAAGTTTTATATTCTTGGTAGACAACCATACCAGATCGTTCACACTTAGGTCCGGACCAGACACTCTCCTCCTATCAGCCATATGTTTGTATCGGTTCCCCATAGTACTCAGATTATTCAGCACTCCTCTCCACACTGAAGCAAGTGACGACGAAAATCGTTCCTCCTCAGGAACCCCAGAAGAGCCCCCCCCCCATTGAAAGTACAAAACTGGGGGTGAAAACCATATGCCCCAAAAAACGGGGACTTACCAGTGGACTCGCTCCGCCTATTGTTAAGAGCGAACTCTGCCAGAGGCAAGAAAGAAGACCAGTCCTCTTGGTTCTCTGAGACAAAACACCGGAGATATGTCTCTAAGCTCTGATTCAGACGCTCTGTCTGACCATTGGTCTGCGGATGAAAAGCCGAAGAAAATGACAATTGCATCCCCTGTCGTGAACAAAATGCCTTCCAGAATTTGGACACAAACTGAGACCCCCGATCCGACACCACATCGGAAGGCAACCCGTGAAGTCTCACAATCTCCCCAATGAACACCTGCGCCAGAGTTTTAGCATTAGGAAGAGCAGGAAGAGCAATAAAATGTGCCATCTTACTGAACCTGTCAACTACAACTAGTATGACAGTTTTACCTGAAGACGGAGGAGGTCCGTAATGAAGTCCATAGACAGATGGGTCCATGGACGCTCCGGGATCTTCAAAGGTAAGAGGGCCCCAGACGGACGGGTATGTGGGGTCTTAGAGCGTGCACAAACCCCACAGGACGCGACAAAAGTTACCACCTCCTTATTTAAGTTAGGCCACCAAAACCGACGTGAAAGGAGATCCACAGTTGCTTTACTCCCTGGGTGTCCTGCCAAAGCAGAATTATGATGTGCCTCGATAACCTTTTGTCTTAACTGATCTGGAACAAACAGTTTCCCTGGAGGTCCTACAGGGGCGTCCCCCTGAGCCTCCAATACCTCGTCCTCAAGCTCAGAGCATACAGCCGACACCACTACTCCCTCCTGAAGGATAGGAACCGGGTCATCCGTCTTCCCGGCCCCAGGGAAACTGCGAGATAAGGCATCAGCCTTTACATTTTTTGACCCAGGACGATATGTGACGACAAAATTAAACCTGGTAAAAAACAACGACCATCTAGCTTGTCTGGGATTCAGACGTTTTGCAGACTCTAAATACAGTAGGTTCTTGTGATCGGTAATGACGGTGACCAGGTGGACTGCCCCCTCCAAAAAATGACGCCACTCTTCAAAAGCCAACTTAATGGCCAAGAGTTCCCTATTGCCGACATCATAATTCCTCTCAGCGGACGACAATTTTTTAGAGAAGAAAGCGCACGGATGCCATTTACCAGGGGACGGACCTTGAGATAATACCGCACCCACCCCTACGTCAGACGCATCCACCTCCACAATGAACGGCTGTGACGCATCCGGTTGAATGAGTACAGGTGCCGAAGCAAAACATTTTTTCAAGGAGGAAAATGCTTGACAAGCCTTGTCAGACCACCTTGAAAAATCCGTCCCTTTTCTTGTCATGTCAGTGAGAGGTTTAACAATGGACGAGAAATTACAAATAAATTTACGGTAGTAATTAGCAAACCCCAGGAAACGCTGCAGTGCCTTAAGATCCTCTGGCAGATCCCACTCAAGCACTGCCCTCACTTTCCCAGGGTCCATACGGAAACCGGAAGCTGACACCAGGAAGCCTAAAAACTGAAGTTCCTGTACGGCGAATACACACTTCTCCCATTTGGCGTACAGTTTATTATCTCGCAAGATCTGCAACACCTGTCTCACATGCTCCTGATGAGACACAAGATCCGGCGAGTAAATTAAGATGTCATCCAGATAAATGACAACAAACTGTCCCACTAGGTGGCGAAAGATGTCATTAACAAAATGTTGAAACACCGCCAGGGCAGTAGTCAGACCGAAAGGCATGACAAGGTTCTCATAATGCCCCTCCGGAGTGTTAAACGCCGTCTTCCACTCATCCCCCTCCTTCATCCTAATCAGATTATACGCCCCCCTGAGATCCAACTTAGAGAACCATTTGGCGCCAACAATCTGATTGAAGAGATCTGGAATAAGTGGGAGCGGATACGGATCTCGGACCGTAATCCGATTAAGCTCACGGAAATCCAAGCAAGGGCGTAGGCCTCCATCTTTTTTCTTCACAAAGAAGAACCCCGCGGCCACCGGGGAAGATGAAGGTCTAATATGCCCTTTAGCCAGACTTTCCGAAATATAATCCTTCATAGCCTGCCTCTCAGGACCAGAAAGGTTATACAACCTAGATTTAGGTAATTTAGCATCAGGGAGCAATTTTATAGAACAGTCATACTCGCGATGAGGAGGTAATTCTTGACACCCTTCCTCTGAAAAAACATCCTCAAAGTCCACCAGAAAAGGTGGTAAGGTTCTAGGCACGACCGCACGGATGACCGTGTTCATGCAGTTTTTATTGCAAAATTCACCCCACTGGCTTATCTCTCTGGATTGCCAATTAATAACTGGGTTATGTTTAGTTAACCAAGGAAGACCCAACACAATAGGAGTGGGAAGACCCTCCAACACATAACAAGACAATAGTTCTTTATGTATTGCCCCCACTCGAAGGTCAATGTTATGCACGGCTTGCAAAAAGCTACCTTGACCGAGAGGCCTGGCGTCGATAGAGAATATGGGGATAGGTTTGGCTAATACACTCAGTTGCATACCATGAACCTGGGCAAACCGAGCGTCCACCAGATTAGCCCCGGCCCCACTATCCAGAAGAACAGAAATCCTCTCAGTTCTCGTACCTACCACCACCTCCGCTGGTACGAGAAACTGAGACGGACCTGGGGACGAAATACATACTCCCAGATTGTCGTCCACCACACAACCTGGGATTAATAGTTTTCCGGCGACTTCTTGCTCAGTACAGTACGGGATGGACACCCCTCAATAAAATGTCCCTCTCTCCCGCAGAAGAAACACTTTCTTGTCTTGCGGCGCACCGCTGATCCCCTCCCTCGGAATGATGTCCCTCCCAACTGCATAGGTTCCTCAGAACAAACCAGGGGAACCTCAATATTAGGGACTTTAGAAGGAGGTGGAGTCATCACAGGGGGCGGAGTTACACCACACCTCTCCCGAAGCCGTCTATCAATGCGAATTGCAAGAGCCATAGCGGCCTCCAGTGACGGGGAGAATCATACTGAGCCAACACATCTTTTAATTTATCAGATAAACCTTGACAAAACTGGCTCCTAAGAGCCGGGTCATTCCACTGAGTATCCGTGGCCCACCTACGGAACTCTGAAGAAAATTCCTCCGCCGGACGATCTCCCTGCTGTATCTTACGTAACTTCATTTCAGCAAGGGAGACCCGATCCGGGTCATCATATACCAGACCCAGGGCTGTAAAAAATTGGTCCACTGACTGGAGAGCCGAGGAGCCCGGGGGGAGAGAGAACGCCCAGGATTGAGGGTCCCCTTGTAAGAGCGAGATGACAATTCCCACCCTCTGATCCTCACTCCCCGACGACCGAGGCCGCAGCCGAAAATACAATTTACATGCCTCCCGGAAAGTAAAAAACTTGTCCCGCCCACCAGTAAACCTGTCCGGGAGAGCCACTTTAGGTTCAGATCTGGCTTGCTCCTGGGAGTACAAAACCTTGGATTTAACGTCCGTCAGCTCCAGGGACAAACTCTGCAACTGCTGAGCTAGATGGGCTACTGGATCCATGGTGGCTGGGGGGAATCTTTAGTATGGTCGGTGAAAATGTCACGCTGTCTCAGGATAGAGGTGGACCGGGGTCTATGCTGACCCTAAACTGGGGTCCTGACTAGTCCCTCTACCTGGAGGTACTGTTAATGGTACAGAGGTCCAGGCCGCCAGCGTAACCCTATCTCCTGTAGATCCCTGACCACTGTAATCTGGTCCTGAAAAGGACCCTGATTACCACCACAGGGAATGGGCAGATAACAGCTTACTAACAGGATGAGACAAACGAGACAGACAAGGGGTAAAGTAAATACTGCCTTGCATACAACAACTTCAACTACAGAGGGAACACAAAAGGTTAAGGAGATAAACAATAAGCGAGGAGAGGATAAACCACAACAGGCACTCTTAGCTTAAGTCTTCTCAGAAACGATCCGCTCTGCTGGTCTGAATGAATGCTTTCACCGACACTTCCCCAGCAGACAGGCAGGCATTTGAAGGAAACCAATTAACAAAACATTAACTGCAGCTGAGCGAGGCTGGTCAGTCCAGCACAGAGAGAGAGAATTAACTCCCTCAGTGCCGAAAAACACCCAGCACCAGAAACTCAGCTGTGCGAAGTCAGGGTGTGCAAACGCGACGATCTTCGCCGCGACACACCCGTGACACAACCTCATCAGGAGTATGCCCAGGCGTTGTAGGGAGGTGATTCAGGCACGTGGAAGCCACACTCAATACTGAGCATCATTTTGACTTGTTTCCACTTTAATTTTTTATTGTTTTGATTTTCATTTCGACTAGTTTCCACTTTCATTTTAGGGGTCTCTCCAAATCCAGGCCTCCATTGGTTCAAAAATTTGATTTCCATTGATGATTTTTTTTGTGATTATGTTGACAGCACATTCATCTTTGTACAGAACAAAGTATTCAATGATAATATTTCATTCATTTAGATCTAGGATGTGTTATTTGAGTGTTCCCTTTATTTTTTTTGAGCAGTGTATATTCTACAATAGACTTATTCTAAGCTCTTATTTTGGTGATAGACTGATTTTTAGCTGGTATTTGTATCAGATACTGTTATGTATGGATTTTGGGATAGCCACTGCTCTGAGTGAACAACATCTTTGTGCATTCTATTAGTTCAGTAGATTTATCGCTCTATTGAATCATACCTATGATACTATTTCATGTATTTGTTGATCTATAGTGGCCTCTATTACCAAATTTTCACATTTTCCATATTTGGTATTCTTATGGTAGGTTTTGATACCCTGATGCATTAATTTGCCTTTAATTCATGCTATGTCCCTCCTGCTTCTATGGAGGTTTGGCCCTGTCTATTTTTTTCTTTTTTTTATCTTTTAACTGGTTATCAATCAAAATTGAACTTTTTAACTTTAATTTTTTTTTTCTTGGAAACACTTTTTGTCTAGTGGCCAAAATTGCCATAATAGACATCTGTTGATACATGTTGTTCGAAGTGCCTAACAGCCATTTACTTCTTGGACATATAACTATTATGTCTTTACATGCAAAATCGTGCCGACAGGTTCTCTTTAAAGTGGTTGTCCTGATATCATCTGTCCACAGAAGAGATGATAAAATAAACACTTTATCACTAGGGTCCAGATGCTGAGACTTCCACTGAGGGCTTATGTAGACTATCATGGTTTTTGGTCCAAGTGCGATCTGTCAAAACATCGGATCGCACTCAGACCAATGTTATTTAATGAGGCAGTGCACATGCCTGATTTTTTTCTTTGGATTTCAGCATGGAAAAATTGCCTTCAATAATCGGATGGCACTCATTCATGTAGATGGGTCTGTGGAAAACATCAGACCGCACTTGAATGACATCCAAGTGCGGTGTAATTATCACAGACACTGAATGGAGAATATAAAGAAACTGTTTTTTTTTATAATTTTTCTCATCAGAAAAATCGAGTCACACTCTGATCGAATGGAGAACATACTTATCATCTGTCTTATGTATAGGTAATATATATATATATATATATATATATATATATATTTGTTTGTTTAGAACAACAACTTTAATTTAAGTCTTTTAAATGGTAAAAAAAAAAAAATGTTCTCTTTATTCTGCACCACTATGGCCCTTGGACAATCTCTAGTATTGCCGCTCAGCCCCAATAATGGCTATGGCCATAATACAGCGAGGTGTTGTACTGTAGTGATATACATTATTACAATTTTTGTAAAACTTGCAAACGTGGGTATGGTTCTAGAATAGTGACATGAGGCATAATGTTTCCGATCCAGTAAATCACATTTATTTGGGGTCTGGAAAAAAAAAAGACTTAACACGTTCTACTTGTTGAGAGACGATAGTTGTGATGAATTGGCAGTGTAAAAAACCTGATGGATCCCATAAACTTACAATGGATCCAACAAGCTAATTTTTTTTTATGGCAAGTTAAATACTCCATTCTGTCCATAAAAAGCAATGTGAACCTAAACGAAAATAGCCTAAAGATAGTGTGGACAGAGCCTAGAAGTAAGCGGTCATGCAAGTTACCCCTGACTGCCATTGTTTTACATGTGACTACGAACTACTATGGCCGAGATCTAATTTCTTATTATCGGTCAAAAAGATGGAGTAGCCAACAGGAGACTTATATTAATAAGTCTTATATTTGCAATCTCTGATGTCGATCACAGCAAAAAAAGTATTATGTTTAAAGTTGCAATTTCTTTAAGAGGGTTAAAGGGTTTGTCAACTGCTTAGATATTGACGGCGTATCCTTGGGATAGGTCATCAATATTGGATCGGTGGGAGTAAGACACCAGAAATCCTCATTGATCAGCAGTTTTCAGAATTGGATGGATGTACACTGCGTAGTGCCTGTTTTCGGGTACTGCAGATACTGCATAGGGGTGTCCGGTGCTGGATCCCCAATGTTCTGATCGATCAGTAATGTATCAGCAAAGGACCTGCCATTATGACCGGTCATGACTAAACCTCAACTTTCAGCAGTTTGGATAAAAATGCAAAACCAAAAATCCCAAGATATGATGTGATTGATACTTGTTTTGGGACTGTATGTATTGATACCGAAGGTATAAAAGTTTTAATGCAGAGATGATGCATGTGAAATGAGCGCTAACAGCTTGTGCCCCAGCATGAGAGCCTATTGATCCAGGTGCCTGTTAATATCAAGCCTGTGTTACGGCACTTTGTATAAGAGGAGCGAGAAGTTATAAGGGCTCTCGGCCATCTGTAATTACATTTGCTAGGGGCTGCGATGTGTAGGTAGTTAATTAGCTCGCGGTAACTTTGTAAATGGAAATTCACTATTAAAAGTTCTATCCCGTCTTCTAGCATGACTAATTTTTTCAAAATTATATTTTTTGTGTAAGTTCATTTGGTTTCCAAGTGTGGAGGACTTTAATGTATGTTGAATTCAGAGACTTTTTATTTTTTTTTTTTGGAAGGAGAATAAGACTAGAGAGATCAACTGCTTGTAGCTAAACCCAAGTGCTTTCATAGTGGGAAATATTCTCTCTTTCTTTTTTTAAGGCAATTAGTTGTAGATACAAGAAAAGTCCATTAAAAAAATTATTTTCTAATCTCAGGAATAATGTAGTGATATTTTTCCATCCTTCCTGAGATGGACGTCAGTGCGCTTTTGTTTCTTTATTTGCAGGATTTGGATGCTACAGCTCAGTGACTGCTATAGATCTGACTCATTGCTTCCTTTCACAAATCCATAGCTGTATGGGGAGCATTGCGATGTGTTGACATGTCAGGCCAGCAGGAAAACGTAAAAACACATTCAAGGAGTTTAGGTTTAGAATAAGAACGTAGAAAATATCCGCACCTAGTAAGATGGGAAAATTCAGGTTTGTCTCAAAAAAGAATAGAAATGGGGTGGCAGGATAGTGCCCCTCTGCAGTATTCAAGGGCAATGACCGAAAAAAAAGAAAACACTGACTTTCAAGTTGATTATATGTGCAAATGCAACTTAGATTGGTTGAGTAGGAGACTTTCTTCTGCAGCACATCCACTTTAAAACATATGCATGCTCAGGTAGACTGACGGCCATTCCTTCTGTACCTATACACATGCATGCTCAGTTAGACTGACAGCCATTCCTTCTGTACCTATACACATGCATGCTCAGACTGACGGCCACTCCTTCTGTACCTATACACATGCATGCTCAGTTAGACTGATGGCCATTCCTTCTGTACCTATACACATGCATGCTCAGTTAGACTGACGGCCATTCCTTCTGTACTCATACAAATGCATGCTCAGTTAGACTGACGGCCATTCCTTCTGTACCTATACACATGCATGCTCAGACTGACAGCCTTTCCTTCTGTACCTATACACATGCATGCTCAGACTGACAGCCATTCCTTCTGTACCTTTACACATGCATGCTCAGACTGACAGCCTTTCCTTCTGTACCTATACACATGCATGCTCAGACTGACAGCCTTTCCTTCTGTACCTATACACATGCATGCTCAGTTAGACTGACAGCCATTCCATCTGTACCTATACACATGCATGCTCAGTTAGACTGACAGCCATTCCATCTGTACCTATACACATGCATGCTCAGACTGACAGCCTTTCCTTCTGTACCTATACACATGCATGCTCAGTTAGACTGACAGCCATTCCATCTGTACCTATACACATGCATGCTCAGTTAGACTGACAGCCATGCCTTCTGTACTTATACACATGCATGCTCAGTTAGACTGACAGCCATGCCTTCTGTACCTATACACATGCATGCTCAGTTAGACTGACAGCCATGCCTTCTGTACCTATACACATGCATGCTCTGATCCACCAAGCGTCCATGTTTTTCATTTGGAGAAGGGAGTAAAGTATTGCCAGACCGCTCCAGCAGTGGCTTATCTTCCCTGAGAAGCATCTTTGACACTATATAATCTGTTGGGAGAAATTCAGGATGCAGCCATATACATAGAATAGTGCTGGGGCAGATATATCATGGGCGAAACCAGGGGCCCAAGTGGTAAAGGGGCCAATTTCTACCTCCCAAACAAGTACAATTGTGCAATATGATGAGCTATTGGACTGCAAAGGCGCACATTTATTGTTGGGTCAAAGTTGGATGTTTTAGGCAGCTTTCCTCTTATATGGATGGGGGTCTGTAGAAATAAATCTTTAATGGAATATGATGGCGCTATAGAAATATAATTATTATTAATGATTGAACAATTGCTCAGCCTATGTTACCATACACATTAATAGATTGCAGCGGCTGAGTAATGGCAATATAGGCAAGTTAGTTGGCAAAACAACACCAAACCTCTGATACACCGACTAATCCTTCTATTCTCTCCTAGGAATTTAATCTATTATATGAAGAAGCAAAATACTATCAGCTCCATCCTATGGTGAAGGAACTGGAGAGGTGGAAGCAGGATAAGGAGCATCGGAAGCATTTCCAGCCATGTGACTGTCTAGTGGTGCGGGTGACTCCAGATCTTGGAGAGAGAATTGCACTGAGTGGGGAAAAAGCATTAATAGAGGAGATCTTTCCTGAGACTGGAGATGTCATGTGCAACTCTGTAAATGCCGGATGGAACCAAGACCCAACTCACGTCATCAGGTTTCCACTCAATGGCTACTGCAGATTAAACTCTGTGCAGGTCAGTTATAGCTTCACAAAGCACTTACATTTTTAAAACTCATCACATGTTGGAACCCCCACTAAATTATTTGTGTATGTGTCATAAAATGGGAAACTTTGTGACCCAATGTGTATTTCAGGAACCTTTTTAAAGGGACTTGCCAATGAAGCAAATTTATAGCATAATGCCCAGTAACCAAAGCCCACGTCTACAGAGCCCCTCTCCTAATTGCTGTGGGACATGAGTACGCAGCTCAGCATGCAGTTACTTTATCAGAAGGTTATTTAGCACAGGCAATCCTTGAAGGGTTGTTCCCAAAATAAAAAGGTATACCCTATTCATGGGATAAAGTATAATTTGCAGGGACCTGGGACCACTAGCGATCCTGCGAACGGGGCTCTGAGTGGACTGAAGGTGCACATGCTCAACCACCAATCCATTTATTGTCTATGGCAATGGAGGAGAAAGCTAAGTACCGTTCTTGACTATTTCCGGCAGGTCTATAAACAATAAATGAACTGGAGGCCAAGTATTAGTGATGAGCGGATAAGGTGTTATCCAAGCATGCTCGTGTGCTAACAGTGTTTTTGGCATACTTGAAAAATATGTCCACGAGGCTGTATGTCTCACAGCCTGTTTGTTAGGCAATCCATGCATGTGTTGCGGTCATTGAACAGCTGCGAGACTTGCAGCCATAGGGACTCAAAACATATTATTCGACCATGCTGAAGTCACTCGGTTAGCACCAAGAAGACAGCTTAACCGAGCACGTTTGCTCATCACTAAACGAGCATCATTAAAAACAGGGCTGCAAAGCGCCCGGCTCTCTGGGTTCTACAGCACACGAGTCAAACCAAGCATATATGTATTATCAATAGGGAGAGAGTGGTAAGCTGCTACAGGGAAGAGGATTGAGCATGTTGAAACCAAACATGCCCACTCCTTCTGTCTTCTATCATCTGTTAATAAGGGAAAGTAAAAACTGAAAGGAATAAAAGGGTGAACCACCCTTTGCCTTCATCACATCTTCTCGGTACTTGTCACTTGCACACAGTTTTGAAAGAACTTGGCAAGAGGTTTGCCCCTTTGCCTTCATTAGTTCTTGTAGGTACTGGTCACTTGCATAACGTTCTTGAAGGAACTCGGCAAGAGGTTGTTCCAAACATCTTGGAGAACTGACCCCAGATCTTCTGTGTATGAGGCTTGTGCAGATCTTTCTGTCTCTTCATGTGACCCCCGACAGACGGGATGATGTGAGATCAGGGCTCTGTGGGGGCTGGATCACCACTTCCAGGATTCCTCGTTCTTAATGACATTGGCTGGATGTTTAGTGTCTTTTTTCTGTTGCAGAATAAATTTGGAGCCAATCAGACATCTCCCTAATGGTACCACATGATGGATATGTATCTGCCTGTTTTTCTCAGCATTGAGGACACCATTAATACTGCCCAAATTCCCAATTATTTGCTAACATGCAGCCACAAACTTGCAGAACCCTCTGTTGTGCTTTACCTGCAGACTCTCATTATTGAGCCACTCGCCAGCTCTTCGGAGAACAAACTGCCAAATATTTCACATCATGACTCCTCAGTCCTGATCACCTGCTGCCATTCTTCTGCACCCCAGCTCCTGTATTTTGGGCAAAGTTGAGTTGATTGGCCTCGTTTTGAAGATCGTTTTTTTGTCCTCAATTTCTCACTTAAGTCCACTTTTGGCCAGACTTTTCTGAACAGTAGATATCGGTAGCTGGGTGCCACTGGTTGTTGCCAGTTCTGAGCTGATGACACTGTTGAATATCTTCTGATTTCGATGGGAACTTATAAATCCGCTGCACTAAGTTCCCTTTTTGAACACTGCGTCTATAGTCCTTAATGTTGCCCATTTTTTGGTGTTCTTAATGCCAGGAAATACAGGCAGATACTTATCCTCATGCAGAGCTATCAGGAAGGTGTCTGATTGGTTCCAAATTTATTCTGCAGCCGGACAACAACCAGCAACTTCCAGCCAATGTTATTAAGAGAATGAGGAGTCCTGGAAGTGATGATCTGGCCCCCACAGAGCCTTTATCTCACATCATTCCATCTGTCTGGCATCACATGAAGATACAGAAGGGTTTGCACAAGTCTCATACACAAAAGATCTTGGGTCAGTTCTCCAAGATGTTTGGAACAACCTCCTGCCGAGTTCCTTCAAGAACGTTATGCAAGTGACCAGTACCTACAAGAACTAATGAAGGCAAAGGGGCAAAGAGCGGTCAGCAAATGTTGATCTGGTTTACATTTCTCTTGTATTGATTCACTTTCCATTTTGTTAATTGATAAAAGCAATTAACGCTTCCAATTTTGAAAACTTCTTTGTTTACAGCGTTTTTCACACCTACCTTAAACTTTTGCTTACTAATGTATGTCTACACACAGAAAATGTGTGTGACCAAACGCATAGATTGTGCCCCCTTACATTAGGAACACCCTCCCATATGCTCAATTACTTCCCCACTATCACCCAAAGAAAAAAAAAAAAAAAAGATATTAAAAAAAATGTTCTGCCATTTCAGATAATGCAACAATGTATTAATGCATAATTTATGTCTTGCTCATAATTAAATGATGGTGCCTGCGGTATGGACTGAAAAATAAAATGATATTTTTTTTTTCCAAAAGGAAAGTTCCTCTAAAAATTGCCCGCGGACTGATAACAAGTGTGTGTTCCTTACATAACTACTAACTAGGATTCAGGCTTCAATAGGATTTCACTTGAAAAATAGGTATCACATTTTGAAGCTGCCAGTCAGGAGCATGTATCATAAGAACGTATTAAGATGTTGCTCCGAGATCAGACATCTCAGCCGATGCGGTATGCACTGAAAGTAGTAACATCCAATACATTTTTGGTTATATCTTAGGGCAACCAAAATACAGAAAATCAACACTTCATAAAAAAAAAAAAAAGGTTCACCCATTGCAAGCAAAAACTACATGTTTATGCACTATTTCGCACTGGATTTGTGCTGTACTATTACTATTAAGTATGAATAAGGTCTTATGGTTCTGACTGTGGATGTCAGGTTCATGATCACAGGTTCAGTTAATCGCCACAGGTCCAAGTACTGTGAAAATAGTCACATATTACAGGCAGGTAACAAAAGTGGAATCCTCATAGCGTGCACATTGCAAACTCTCAGAACTCAGTAATCGCTTGTGCTTGGAAAATAGGAGCGGTGATCTGCGCTGCCGATTAGGGTATTCCCAGTGCAAAATCCAAATTTGAAACCTCTTTTTGTTTCTCAACACGTTTCGAAGTTGGACTTACTTCTTCATCAGGACAGCCACAATAAATGGTGGTGATGAAGTTAGTCCAAGCTCGAAACGCTTTGAGGATAAACCACATTGTCCTTGTTATACAACATCCTTTATATTTTCATTTGGAATATCTTATTGGCTGCCCAGATCACCACTCCTATCCTCCAAATACATGCTATACACGGCAGCTTTTCCTGCCCTAAATATGGCGCAGTTGGACAACCCAAAAAGATGAACAGTTACTTATTCCTTCACCTTTCTTACTGGATAAGACCTTATTGTGCCATTGTCCCCCCCCTCTTATTAACTGAAAACTACAAATCAAGATTACACAACAACCACAAGACAGATTTCATCAACCCATGTATTATTTTAATCAGCATAACAGCGCTGACCTGACACTGTCTGTAGTTTACTGAGCACAATTCTGGTGACAGGTTCACTTTAAGACTTGTGCTTCTTTTATGCTATGCGATATTAACCATCTTATGCTGCATTTTGTTCCCAGGTGAGTTTGTAGACATGAGTCATATGGCTCCAAAAAAAACCTCATTCCCAAGTAACGCTCTGTAACACCTCCTGGCCATAGGGACATCCTGCCGTTATTCCGCCTCCAGCACCTAAACTGTTAACAATGCCATTGGCACATAGATTTCTAGCTGATAACATCGCTTTTTGTTCCAGACTGACAAGTTTCTTGTAAAGAAAATAAAAATACAATAAATGTAAAAATATCGGCTTTATCTAGAGAAATCTTCCGCCAGATGCAGTTACAGGGTTTTACAGTTTCTGGATTACTAGATTTACGTTATTGTGTAGTTTTGCAATAGTCATTTATCAGGACCTTAAAGAAAGAAATCAAACATTTTTGACAGATGTGGAAATGGCCCCGGGGGGATGAATCTGTATTTGTAAAAATAATAGAATTTAGAATAGAAATGCCGGGCTTTTTCTACTTAGTGCCCTTATGGCGTTCGACTGTGCTAATGAGACATCCACGATTTTCTCCAGAACTTAGGCTTAGGGATTTTGGTTTTCCGCAGTGTTTTATTTAGTTTCTTCCCTTTTCTGATGAACAACTTATGTGTACACATAGTGTGAAAGGAACTGCTCCCACCTTTCTCTCGCTCAGGTTAACGATCCCCTGCCATTGACAATTATGAAAATCCAAATTTAAGCTTCATTGAGCGCCAATTTGGGCACTACTGCAGTTTTCCCTCTATGTTTGCTTAGTAGTCGTGATGGTTGAGGCCATTGTTTAGCCTAGTGTGGAGACAGTGTGCATGTAACATGGTCATGATAGATATCTGTAGGCCATGGATACTAATGCAGGACTGGCTACATCTGTATCGTGTTAATTTTCTCCTATCGACAGTTTCAACTCCAGGGAAATAATTAACAGGAATTTTTGGGGGATGGAAAAATTTAACTTTTCTGAGAAATAGGATACTTGAGATTCCTAAACTTCCATCGTACATTTAATTCACTGACTTTTCTTTAGTCCTGCTTCCATCTTGGAATATTTGCTTAAAGTGTTACTTAACTTTAAAGCTTTAATGTTATGGTCCCTTAAAGGGAATCAGTCAGTAGTATCAAACCTCCTAAATCATCTATATGGGCATACAGGTCATAGGAAGCGGAATAAAATTATATATTGATATCTGCGATCTGATGATTTATTCCAGAGAAATCCACATTTTTCTTCATATGTAAATGAGCTGTTAAGATCTATGGGCCGGACAAAGATCTTCCTGAGAATCTGTCTCCAGAGATTATTACCAGTGTGAGTCATGTAATGACTGGCAGTCTGGTCTCATGGTCTACAAGTCTCCCACTGGTAACTCACCCTTTCAATTACAATAAGCTTTGGAGGCAGACTCCCAGGGAGCTCTATGTCCAGCCCATAGATCTTAAGAGCTCATTTACATATTAAGAAAAACATGAATTTCTCTGGAATAAGACATCACATCGCAAATATCAAGGTATAATATTATTCAGCTTTCTATGACCTGCTTTCTCATATTGATAACTTAGGAGGGTTGATCCTATTTACAGATTCGCTTTAAGGGACCATAACATTAAAGCTTTCATTAACCTTTTTACATCCTGCAGATTGGTAGGGTCCAGATCCTGACACCAGGAATGCTCAGCTCAGGAGGCACAGCAATCCGGCCAGCTTTTTAGCAGAGCTTGCCTAAGCTCTATAGCAAAGGGTTTGCAAGCCTGTGCTCCTTACTTAGGAAACTGGTCACCCCCTAATAGACCAAAGAAGTGGCCAGTAACCTATGGAATGAGCAGTAAAACTACAGAGGTAAAAAATGTGTCCATTCTTGTGAACGGAGATTTTAAATAGTTTTGCACTTTGCAATTTGACTCATTCAAGATGAGGCAGTCCCTTTAAATTTCAACTTGTGGCTTCTATGTGAATTCTACAGTGAAAAACTTTTCCTGTTAACTTTTCTCCTCTACTTTCAGGTTCTTGAAAGACTTTTTCAAAAAGGATTTCACGTAGCAGCCTCCTGTGGGGGTGGCGTTGACTCCTCGCAGTTTAGTGAATATGTACTGTGCCGAGAGGATAGAAGGGCGCAGCCGAACACAATGAGGATAAAACAGGAGCCTCTGGACTGATGGTTGCTGAAATGTCCTTGCCACCATTGAAGTGTTCACTTGTCCTTGATGTCAAGAACCTCAGGACCTGCAAACCAGTATTATTAGACTTCATATAACTTTTTTTTGCCAGTTTGTGATATTTTTGGAAGGTAACTTTTTGACATAGCCAAGTGAGCAGCCCAGTTATCTCCATGGAGGAGGATCTCGTCAATGCAAGTTCATCTCAACAGCTGTGCTGTAACAACCTCGGTAACGTGGATCCATTTACCCGTTTCGGATTGCTGCAATATGACTAAGTGGCCAATCAAAAAAAAAAAAGAACACAAAAAAACATTTGTCTGGTAAAGTCCAATGAACACATTCCCCCCGATAATGAAGATATTACAGGCACTTGGGAATAAGCTACATCGTCTTTTTTTTTTTTTTTTATAGATTTTATGTGTCATGCAGATTGCGCGTCGCAATCATCTGATTATTCGAACGTCTGTTCCTTGAAATGAGAAAAGGGATTACTTTTATAGCCTCTCAGATGGAAAATGGGGATATATAGGACTAAGCAACAATAAAACGTTTGATAAATGCAAAACTGAAGACCAGCCAGAAGCCAGCACAGAGACCCTCGCAGAATTTTGGGTTGTCCTTAAAAGAAAAAAAAGAAAAAAGAAACGGAATATGGGATTTTATGTAGGGATTTCACTAGAAGATATATTTGTCATTTTGGGCATTTTTGTCCTTCTATGAACATGTGAAAGTTAACATCGATGAATGATTTGTTATTCATTAAAAAGACTACGTTTCCCAATCCGGGGTGGAATAGTCAGAATCCTATGGCACTGGTTCAGTGGAAGGAAATGAAGTGGAATTGATGGGATGGCTATAGTGGATATGAATTAATCAATCTATGAATATTTCTTATCCAATTTAGTAACTGTGGATGAAATTCTAGGGGGGCTATAAACCACATATGCACATAATAAACCCTAAAATAGCACTTTTTGCAAACTGTTGGTGTACTGACACCATTAGACTAGTATAATACAGATTTTTAGGGGCTTCTGATTTGGCGACAAGTAATAAAATACATAATTTTATATGTAACCTTTTATATTTCTGGTTGCATTGATTTTGCCGTGGTTTTTGTGATATTTATACCTGGCATATGGCGGTGGTTGTCATTTACCAGCACATATAAATAGTTTTTTGCTATATCAGGTGATATGGTCCCTATGAATGATCATAGTGCTAATGATTTTTTTTTTCTCTTATCAACCACCTGGCAGCCTCGCAAGTAACACACATGGCCACATACTATGTACAAAGCTTGAATACGGATTGTCCAAGGGATTAAGAAGGGTTACGATTAGTGATGAGCGAGCATGCTCGGACAAGGTGTTATCTGAGCATGCTCGTGTGCTAACTGAGCGTCTTTGACGTGCTCGATAAATATGTTTGAGTCCCCACGGCTGTTCGACAGCCGCAACACATGCAGGGTATACCGGTTTCTTAGACAATCCCTACATGTGTTGCGGATGTTGAACAGCTGCGAGACATGCAGGCGCGGAGACTCGAACATTTTTTTTCGAGCACGCCAAAGTCACTCAGTTAGCACTCGTGCATGCTCAGATAACACCTTGTCCGAGCACGCTCGATTATCACAATGTATCAGTGTTTTTAGTGAAGGGTTTTGGGGGTTACAGCTTCCAGCCAGGCAAGAGTTAAAGACACTAACAACACTATATTAACTATATGAAACGCCCGGGTAAACGATTCTAAAAATATTCAGCGTTTTTATATCTGTATGAGTCTGGTGCTGCATTCAGATCTGTATATAAATTATATGTAGAATTGTATAATATACATTATTGTAAAAAAAAAAAACAACAAAAAAACAACTATTGTCATGTACTTGTGTATACATATTTCTAATATAGTAATTCATGCCATAAACATTTCTGTATAGTAAATGATAAAAAAAGAAAAAAAAATTACTAAATCTCGATGCATTCATTTATTTAATTTACTTTTGATCTTCTGATTTTTGTTTTCTACTTATCATTAGACGGTTTCCTTATATTGTTTTATTCTGTGTTTGTGGTTTTTTTTACCTTTACATAAATACAACTACAGAATCAAAGGCCGTGGACTATAAGGAAAGATAAACAAATCCTTTTCACCGGTTTGTATATTCACCGGGCAATAGAATAACTAAGAAAATCAGAATTAGTTGCTAACTACCTGCATGTTGTGCCTGGTGCCGATCTGTGGTCACAGACTGCTCTTGCCAGCGATTGAACAGCTTCCACTGATTTCACAACAGAGCAGTGGCCTCTTCTGCTGTTGACTCGGCGCGAATGCTGACATCATGCTGATTAACAACCGGCTCCCCGTTGCCTAACTGCGGCTATCATTCATTATGACATCGGAAGTCATGCCCGAGTTACCTGGAAAAGCTGCTCTGTTGACATGGAGCTGTTAAATCGCTGGCAGGAGCGGTCAGTGACAGCTCTGAATCGGTGCAGCGTATAACAGGCAGGTAGTTAGCAACTGTTCATTTTTAGGCTCATTGTAAAAAAAAAAAAGAGACTCATGGACAACCTCTACTCAAAAAAACTTGAAAGACAATTCCTAATCATTTTTATTTTGTAACCACATTGTTTCTAAATTCAGTGTTTTGACCGTTTTTTTCCCCACTTTAGATTTTGAGAATCACATGTTGAGAAAAAAAAAGTGTATGTTACTCCATAATATAATCTGATCAGAGTTTGATTAGTTTTTCTGGGATGTGTAAAGAGAAAAAAAAAAATTCTCCACCCTCTCCATTTTGTTTGTGAAAATTAGACTGCACTCGGATGTCATCCAAGGGCGGATCCATAGACTTTCACTGCAAAAATGAAATCCACGGATAGCACTTATCCATGAAAATCCACAGTGTGCATGAGCCCTTTTAGTGGTTGAACATACAAAAGCAGAGATGACCTCCTTATGGAAAAGGATTGATTGTATTATGGTGCTTACAATTAATTATTTATGCTTCCTTATCTAACAGTGACGTCTTCTGCAGTGATTGTCCTCATTCATTGTCCCCATTGGGGCGCACAGTCTCAATTTACTACCACTATATCTTTTGGAGAATAAGAAGAAACTGGAGTACCCGAAATAAAACCCAGACAACCAGAAAATGTCTTTTGGTTCTAAGCAGTGGCCAGGCGATGAATTGAGCAAACGGCAGGGCAGATAAATTATTTATTTGAAAGTTTGACAGTCTGAAAGTAGCATAAAAAATTTTTCCTATTAAAGGTAAATTCATGTGCATCCATTACTAAGACACAATTATAAGTAGCTACTATGGTCCAAACAACTTTCAATTGCTTCTCATTACATGGGGAAATATAACTGCTTTTAAGCTGATGTACAGTATTTTATAGAGACAGCTTAGAGCAAATTAATGTAGTGCTTTCCGCCCAAAATTCATATTTTATTGACAGGACAGCATGACATTATTGAGACGTGTCATTTTAATATTTAGCGTAGATCCTAAAAGCATTCCTAAGATACAATCCTCATCATTTTCTTTAATCTATTTACAATTACACAGTAATAACTGGAGCTTTGTTATGGGCAGAAGGGACGAGGTGTCAATCTAAGAGGATAAAAACTTGTGTTTGGATTCTTTTGTAGGGTGTGGATAGAAACATGTCTACAGGAAAGCATCTAAACCCCCGCTATAGTTTGATGTTGGGGGAATTTTCCTTGTCTAGATATAATGTTTTAGCCTATAATGTCTTAGCTTTAGGGGTTCTAAATACAGATGCATCATTAAAGTATGGAGATTTGTGTCACTATTTATTTATTTTTCTATATTACTAATTTCTATTTGTATATTTCTGTAACTTTTTCTATATGAATACATAGTTATATTCTTGTACACTGTAGCAGTATTATAGTAGTTATATTCTTGTACATAGGGGGCAGTATTATAGTAGTTATATTCTTGTACATAGGAGCAGTATTATAGTAGTTATAGTCTTGTACATAGGGGCAGTATTATAGTAGTTATATTCTTGTACATAGGGGCAGTATTATAGTAGTTATATTCTTGTACATAGGAGCAGTATTATAGTAGTTATATTCTTGAACATAGGGAGCAGTATTATAGTAGATATATTCTTGTACATAGGGGCAGTATTATAGTAGTTATATTCTTGTACATAGGGCAGTATTATAGTAGTTATATTCCTGTACATAGGAGCAGTATTATAGTAGTTATATTCTTGTACATAGGAGGCAGTATTATAGTAGTTATATTCTTGTACATAGGGGCAGTATTATAGTAGTTATATTCTTGTATATAGGGGGCAGTATTATAGCAGTTATATTCTTGTACATAGGGGCAGTATTATAGTAGTTATATTCTTGTACACTGTAGCAGTATTATAGTAGTTATATTCTTGTACATAGGGGGTAGTATTATAGTAATTACAGTCAGGGCCAGAAATATTTGGACAGTGACACAATTTTCGCGAGTTGGGCTCTGCATGCCACCACATTGGATTTGAAATGAAACCTCTACAACAGAATTCAAGTGCAGATTGTAACGTTTAATTTGAAGGGTTGAACAAAAATATGTGTTAGAAAATGTAGGAATTGTACACATTTCTTTACAAACACTCCACATTTTAGGAGGTCAAAAGTAATTGGACAAATAAACATAACCCAAACAAAATATTTTTATTTTCAATATTTTGTGGCGAATCCTTTGGAGGCAATCACTGCCTTAAGTCTGGAACCCATGGACATCACCAAACGCTGGGTTTCCTCCTTCTTAATGCTTTGCCAGGCCTTTACAGCCGCAGCCTTCAGGTCTTGCTTGTTTGTGGGTCTTTCCCTCTTAAGTCTGGATTTGAGCAAGTGAAATGCATGCTCAATTGGGTTAAGATCTGGTGATTGACTTGGCCATTGAAGAATGTTCCACTTTTTTGCACTCATGAACTCCTGTGTAGCTTTGGCTGTATGCTTGGGGTCATTATCCATCTGTACTATGAAGCGTCGTCCAATCAAGTTTGCAGCATTTGGCTGAATCTGGGCTGAAAGTATATCCCGGTACACTTCAGAATTCATCCGGCTACTCTTGTCTGCTGTTATGTCATCAATAAACACAAGTGACCCAGTGCCATTGAAAGCCATGCATGGCCATGCCATCACGTTGCCTCCACCATGTTTTTCAGAGGATGTGGTGTGCCTTGGATCATGTGCCGTTCCCTTTCTTCTCCAAACTTTTGGCTTCCCATCATTCTGGTACAGGTTCATCTTTGTCTCACCTGTCCATAGAATACTTTTCCAGAACTGAGCTGGCTTCTGGAGGTGTTTTTCAGCAAATTTAACTCTGGCCTGTCTATTTTTGGAATTGATGAATGGTTTGCATCTAGATGTGAACCCTTTGTATTTACTTTCATGGAGTCTTCTCTTTACTGTTGACTTAGAGACAGATACACCTACTTCACTGAGAGTGTTCTGGACTTCAGTTGATGTTGTGAAGGGGTTTCTCTTCACCATGGAGAGTATTCTGCGATCATCCACCACTGTTGTCTTCCGTGGGCTCCCAGGTCTTTTTGGATTGATGAGTTCACCAGTGCTTTCTTTCTTTCTCAGGATGTACCAAATTGTAGATTTTGCCACTTCTAATGTTGTAGCAATTTCTTGGATGGGTTTTTTTCTGTTCTTGCAGCTTAAGGATGGCTTGTTTCACCTGCATGGAGAGCTCCTGTGACCGCATGTTTCCTTCACAGCAAAACCTTCCAAATGCAAACACCACACCTCAAATCAACTCCGGCCCTTTCATCTGCTTAATTGAGAATGACATAACAAAGGGATTGCCCACACCTGTCCATGAAATAGCCTTGGAGTAATTTGTCCAATTACTTTTGGTCCCTTTAAAAACAGGGTGGCACATGTTAAGGAGCTGAAACTCCTAAACCCTTCATCCAATTTTAATGTGGATACCCTCAAATGAAAGCTGAAAGTCTGGACTTCAACTGCATCTGATTTGTTTTGTTTCAAATTCATTGTGGTAATGTCTAGAACCAAAATTAGATAAATGTTGTCTCTGTCCAAATATTTATGGACCTAACTGTATATTCTTGAACATAGGAGCAGTATAATAGTAGTTATATTCTTGTACATAGGAGCAGTATAATAGTAGTTATATTCTTGTACATAGGAGCAGTATTATAGTAGTTATATTCTTGTACATAGGAGCAGTATTATAGTAATTATATTCTTGCACATAGGGGCAGTATTATAGTAGTTATATTCTTGTACATAGGAGCAGTATTATAGTAGTTATATTCTTGTACATAGGGGGCAGTATTATAGTAGTTATATTCTTGTACATAGGGAGCAGTATTATAGTAGTTATATTCTTGAACATAAGGGCAGTATTAGTAGTTATATTCTTGTACATAGGGGGCAGTATTATAGTACTTATATTCTTGTACATAGGGCAGAATTATAGTAGTTATATTCTAGTACATAGCGGCAGTATTATAGTAGTTATAGTCTTGTACATAGGGGCAGTATTATAGTTATATTCTTGTACATTGCAGCAGTATTATTCTATTCTTATCTATAGGAGGAGACAGTAGTATAGTTGTTATAGTAGAAGAGGTAGCCATTTGAGGGAAAAATAATATTTTTCACAATCAAATCTATTTCGTAGATGTGGGAACTAAAATAGTACTGTAGCGTCATGATATATAATAGCATTCTTCAGAGATGGAACACTTTTTCCACCCCAAATAAAAGCCATGCACTTGCTCCAGTGCAGCTATGAAATACCCACCAGTACATGACCAGCTGTGATGAATGGTCTGGCTGTTGTACATGTTACAGACCACATCACTTGCATAGTTTGGAGTCCAATCTATTTTGCCCTCCAGCAGAACACACATAAAAGGTGGCTTTCTGCCCTGGGCAATGTTTGACCCATGGCGGGGCCATTTTCTGAGCAAAATAAGCTGCAGGCTCCATTGCTTATTGTGTGCAGTGAGAAAGCCTCCAGCAAACTAGACATGTTTGTTCTGCCTTTCTTCAAGTCTGATTTTTTTTTTAAACCAATTTCACATTTTACCTATATAATGTATCTGTGAAGTACCAAGCAGGGGCTTATGGCATGAAGCAAAGTTGAGGTGTACAAAGTATATTCCTACACAATTCATGTATGGTAATAAATAAATACAATGAATGGAGGAAGGATGCAATTACTCAACATCATAGTTGAAATTTATACATTAGTGCCCAAAATACTCCATATTCTTTGCTTGAGGTGTAACTTGAAGCTTCTTAACCCTATTAAATATATAATACCGGTTGTTTAATTATATGGCCAAGAGGTCATTGCCTGGATATAGCTAGAAAGAATAGAGTTAGCAGCCTTACCTTTGCCAATCAACTCCTCTGCCATATAAGATGGCACCAGTATCATAAATGGCACACGGCAGGCGCCACCACTATCCCTATTTTTCCCTGGTGTCTGCTAGTGTTAGTACAATGCTGAACATTTTAAGTTGTGATTTTGGTTAACAATATATGCAGCACCATATCTAGATATGATTTTATTAAATTATCTTAATGCATTGATTTAATTAGGAACCCCTTTGCAGCTCAACCCATGGCAGCTGTTCCTCAATTTTCCACTAAGCATAAGTATTTGCTCAACAGGATAGAGAAGTAAGCTGAAGCAGACACCTCTGCCACAGGCTTATCTCCAGTAAGAATGAAAGAATTGGGCATGCTTAATCCAACATGCCCAATCCTTAATCCTCTAACATCAGGGGAGAATCAGAAATTACTTGGCTTTTCAACCTATAACTATCCATGCCTCCGTGGTTAAATATTGTATGTACACTTCTTACCAAAATTCCAAACCATTGTGTCTGTGTATCCTAACTGCCAAATTATACATTGTGGCCATTTGTAAATATTTTTTCGCAAGAGTTCTTGGATGCTTCAGAGTGCAGGAATAAGACATCTAAGAAATCAATAACAGACCGTATTATTTGGTGCATGGTGCAGCTTATCAGAATGGTACAAAAAATAAAATATCGACGAGGGGGACATTGTTGAAATCAATAGCAAGCGGCTGGTGTAAGCCCAACGTCAAAAGTTTGATATTTTGCAACTGGTAGACGAAATTTGTGGCACTTCAGGAGTTAACAAGAAAGTTCCTCTTCTGTCTCTTGACATGACGGCTTTGAACAGAATCTACAGCTGAGGCTATTGCTTCTCTGTGACCCAGAGAGACAAGGCGAAAATGATGAAACGGATACACTGTCTCAACTGAAACGAGATGGTGGACTGCAACTTCAAAGCCTTTACAAGACCTGAAACAGGCGAGACCTGATCTTGATAAGTAAAAACATTGAGATTCACTAGGAGACACACAGATCCTCAGGGAACTACAACCTACAGAGATTTTTGGTGGATTTAATATTCTCCTGGAGACTAAGATGTAATTTCATGAGGCCCACGCAGCTCATTCTCCATCTCTGCGGTAGGACTTGGGTAAGAAATGCTAATCAGAAGCAGACTGGGCGGTGGAGCAAGTCGGCAGTATCTACAGAGACCCATGGGTGCCCCTTTCACCCCATGAAGATGACAGAAAGCAGGACTGGATCCCTATCTAAAACAGATCACTTTCACTCCACTTACAGCTTTAAAGCCCTATTATAAGATCGTACAACCTGTCTAAGCAACACCGCTGTGCTATGTCGCTGATCCTCACTCAGTAGCACGGTGAATTGTCCGTTCACTGAGTAATAATTGTTAAGAAAAATGTAACTAAGTCCAAGAACTGTCCCAAATTTATATGGCACAACCCAAATTTTTAGCTACTGCCACAGCAAATTCTGGACATCCCAAGGTCAAAATGGACCTGATTTGTGTAAATCATGCCGGAAAGTCGGCATCTTTGGAAGGTATGGGGAAATTCTTAGGCAGGACCTGGGGGCAGAACACACATATGCTAATGTTGGCAAGTATGCAATATGATAAAAAAAAGTATAAAAGATATTTACAAAATCCACTTGCTAGAGCCAGATTAATCTGTAGCCTCTTTGGGAGATTTACAAGTATTTTTTAAGGAGGGCGATATGAATCAACATTTCTAAGTACCCCTACAAAAATATATCACACCCTCAAGGCAATGATTCAATACTATACCGCACCCTTGTAATCACAGCATGAGGATAAGGTAGGTACTCCATGGAGTCATGACTAAGAGATACTACTGGACCCGAAATGCGTCGACATGGGCATCCCTATGCTACTGCTGGCTTTTCATTTATTTTTCTTTTAAACTAATTAAAAATAAAATAAGTTTTAACTACATCTCATCTGCGGATGCTGGACCCTTCACACCTCTCCATTCCTTATATACACGGTCCTCACCCATTCTGGAAAACGATATCAGACTGAGTGCACACGGTGTTCAAGCTTTTTATCAGATGTAGTTGATAGGCTCAACATTATACCAAATGTAAACTTTAATTGCAATAAAACTTTTAGAATTTTGCAGAAATTTTGTTTGTAGCTGTGAACTGTATGGTTAAGTGCATTGCCGAGGGTAAGGCATGCCAATGCATGCAAGCATGGTACCAATGACCGTGCTGTTCAGCTACAGCAACAGATTGACAAAGGGTTCTTACAACCAGAAATGTTACACCAACTAGGAAGGGTCTAATGTTAGACTGTATCAGGGTGCAGGTACATTGGCCGGTTATTGGGAACAAGCGTATCCTGATCAACAGGACTTAACAGGCTGCTAATCATCCAACGGACGAGCAAAATGTCATCGTCCATCGGATGAAAGGGTGAATAATATGTAGACTATTTAACGAATGAGGAATATGGTGGTTCAGAGTCCGAGCTGCCCAAGGCCCAAAGATGTGAACACACATGAAGGTGAAGCATGAATGCGGTTTATTGTCGACGCGTTTCATGGTTTTCAAACCTCTTCATGAGGACCAAACCACCTTGGGCAGTATCTCCTTGGTGGTCCTGCTGCAGGCTTTACTGTCACAACCATATTAGGTGAGAGTACCTATAATATGTTAAGGGTATGCCACATTGAACAATATCGCTAACGGGATCGCTAAAAAACGTCACTATTTAGCGATCCCGTTAGCGATGTTGTTCAGTGCGGCAGCTGCCAGCGACGAGCTTCCTGCTGTGATCTCGCTCGTCGCTGGAATCGTTCCGGACCCTATTTTCTCGTCGGCGCTCCCGCTGGGTAAGTATATATCGCTAGTGTGGCACCTTTTCTTAGCGATTTAGCGGTACTTTTGTACCGCTAAAGTCGTTAAGAAGATCGCTAACGGCGATAGCGTCGTTAACTATATCGCTAAATGTGGCCGCACTTAGCGATATAGAAACAATCCCGCTAGCGATCGCATTAGTATGCGTCGTTATTGTGATCGCTAGCGGGATTGTTTAGTGTGGCAGTACCTTTACACCACTTGGTTATCAGATTAGACCCTATTTGCGCTTTTGTGTCTCTCCAGTTTTATCATTTGATTTCCCTTGGACTAGACAGTCACATTGTGGCATGGCTGGGGTGGTTAAAACTAGAGGCGAATTGACAAGTCTCTTTAATGAGTGAAGGTTAGTGACATCAGCCCTGCTGGATGATACATTTGGGGCATCTTTCAACTGTTTGGTCAACATTTACACCTATTGGCTTGTTTTGTATCAAAATCTTGTCAGGGCATTGTTATATCTCCCTTTCCTACAAAAGCCTTGCCCATTTCCAGCTGAGCCAGTCTCCTTAAGGTACTGCCACACTAAACAATCCCGCTAGCGATCACGATAACGACGCATACTAATGCGATCGCTAGCGGGATTGTTTCTATATCGCTAAATGCGGCCACATTTAGCAATATAGTTAACGACGCTATCGCCGTTAGCGATCTTCTTAACGACTTTAGCGGTACAAAAGTACCGCTAAATCGCTAAGAAAAGGTGCCACACAGCGATAAGATACTTACCCAGCGGGAGCGCCGACGAGAAAATAGGGTCCGGAACGATTCCAGCGACGAGCGAGATCACAGCAGGAAGCTCGTCGCTGGAAGCTGCCGCACTGAACAACATCGCTAACAGGATCGCTAAATAGTGACGTTTTTTAGCGATCCCGTTAACTATATTGTTTAGTGTGGCATACCCTTTAAGTGTGGAGAAAAAAGTATAATAAAGTTGGTGCAAGGCAGATATGGCATCATTATGGGGCTTAGTTAGTGTGCACCAATGTCTACTATTGGTAATTTGTATAATCTACGTAATTCACTTAATAAAGCTGAAGGCAATCTTATGGGCATGTTGGAGTGCTGTTTTGAGTATTGTCCTAAGGTTGGGGTCACTCTAGCGTATTTCCTCTTATCTGAGAAAATTGTGTTAATTCTGCAAATCGCATTCTGATGAGAGTTTGATTAGCGTGTGATCACAGTGTGAACTGATTTTCTTGGATAAGAAGATGGCTAAAAAAAATGTCTCCATGTTCTCCATTCTGTGGAAATCAGACCGTACTCAGATGTCATCCGATGGTAGTCCGATAGTTTCCACGGACTCACTGACTTGCATGGACGAGTGCCATCCAGATGTTGGATCCAACTCAAGCATGCAGCGATTAGTTCCTCTGACTGACGCAGTCAGAGAAAAAATCTGCCATGTGCACAGCCCCATATAATTACATTGATCCAAGTGCGATCAGATGTTTTGTCGTATCGCACTCGGACCTAAAATACGCCAGAAGCTGTGATCTTCTGATTTTCTGTATCCTCATGTAATATCTGCAGCATTTCCATTGCATGTACAATTACACTATATGTGCAAACCTTTTGCAACCCTGTGCTTTTGAGTCCGGGAAAGTTTCTTATTAGCAGCGGTGAATGGGGGCTAAACCCAGATTTTGTAGAAGTAACCAAGATACATTTTGAAACTTTTATTTTCATTCTTTAATAAATGCTGTGGGGAAATCCTGCCACATTTCTGATGGGTATTGGGTGTCTGCAGATGTTGTTTTCAAGGCTGAGAGGATCATCTTGGATCTTTTCCCTCATCCAACAACAGATTCTGCCCGTTCTGAATTTATGACTTCTCAAAGCTGGAGATGCACTAATTGTAGGTGATTGCACACGGAGCATTAACAATCAGTATCCTCGGACTATAAGGGATGAGATGGATCTTTTTCTTTCTGCTCTTGTACTTGAAACCTGACACAATAGCCCAGTTTGTGCTCTAACAAAAGGAGAATTTATTCAGTCTTTCCCTGGTGTTTTCCTGAGCTGGAATGTTTAGCCCAAACTAGTTAAGGCAAACCGCCTGGAACCATTCAGATCTGGCATATTCTTGCACGCTACACCCTCTTTGGATGTAATTGCATCCCATTTTCCCCAGGCATTTAAAAAGAAACACGCCCTGCCCCGCAGCTGAACATCAGGAGAGCTTGATTTGCACGAGTATTTACAAGCATCGAAAATACCAACACAATTGCAACATAGGAGTGCGAGACACACAGAACAATGGCGAGGCCGGTCCTGAATGTCATATGACTCATATGTCACAGACATGGGTTTGTTAGCTGACCAGTGCATCACTCCCTGGAGAACAGAACCATGGCAGCGTCTGACATGATGTATATTAATTGCCTCTCTCCATTCTTATGTCTTTATCACTGTGTGCAGAAGGATCTTAAAGGGACGGTCAGATCCTTTCTTCTTAATAAACCAACAATAACGCCGGTACTGAAACAGATGTAGAAACATAACTTTGGGGCCAATGATAGAGGCTTAGTTGCTTAGAAAACAAGCTTTTTTATCACAAATATAAATGGGGTTGCAAGTGCTTAGTAGGTGGTCCTGTGCCCCGCTACTGCTCAGTAAACTTTGCCATGTGCTCCCATCTTACGGTCCAGGTAGGACGATGCTCAAGCTATCGATCAAGACAAAAGGGAGGTTTACTGCAAGGCTTGAAGCCTCCTACAGGTCACTCTCAACCTCATTTGGATATGTGATAAAAGGCACATGAAATCTCTGCACGTGACTTTAGCAATAAAGTTTTATAAAAGCTGGTTATGGAGCAAAAACAAAACTAAATAATAAACTTGACCTACCAAAAAGACAAAAAAAAAAAAAAAACCACAATAAAATGCATGGAAAAGTGTACTAATAATGCAATAAAAAACAAACAAACAAGTAACCCAGTTAGCGAATCACTGCAGAAGACCTGCTAAAAATCTGCAGCATCAAAAACGCACGAAATCCGCAACGTTGGAACTTGGCCTTACTTAATAACTAATATAATGCAAAGTTAAAGGGGTTGTCCAGGACTGTTGAAGTTTTTGACTATGGGGCGAAAAACGAGCTGCCCGGCAGTTACTAACAGAGGCAACTACCTGCCTATTCCACCCGCCGCCGGCTCAGAGCGGTGACCACCCACTCCTGCTGGCGATTCAGCTGCTCCACGTCTTCAGAGCAGCTCTTCTTCTTTCTGGAAACTCTGTTGATGGGACGTGACTGCTGATGTCAAGCTGATTGACAGCCGGCTCCACGCAGTTAGGCATTAGGAAGCTGGCTGTCAGTATGACGTTGGCATTCACGCCTTGTCAACAGAGCAGAAGAGAAGTCGCTGCTCTGTTGATGTGACACCGGCAAAAGCAGCTGGATCGCCGGCAGGAGGGGTCAGTGACCGTTCTGTGATAGCAGAGATCGGCGCCGTCCAGAACAAGCATGTAGTTAGCAACTACCTGCCTGTTAGTTCTTAGGCCCGAAGTAAAAAAAGTGATATAATCCAGTATAACCCCTTTAAAGATCCTGGAAGAGAAGATAGTCCACTCTGGCAATTATGAAGCCCTTGTCATTATGACAAATAAATTGAAAGGGGTTTTCTGATTTAGGAAAACCTCTGTCCCCTGGCTGTAGTTTGTTATAAAACCCCTGTAATTCTCCATTAAACGAGATAAAGCAAAAATAGGCTTTATAATATCAGTAACTTAAGTAACCTCATCTCAACGGGTCAGCCCAAATATCACAGAACTCACAAGAAACAGCTAAGCATGCTAAAGCTTAATCCTCCAGTAAAGGGGAAAACCAATTTAAGCCTTAATTTATCCACCTACACCATCCTTGGTTGATGCAGCAACATGTATGGATAACATACTTTTTAATATACATTTTTTTCCCTCGATAAAGGAATAAGTAATAAAGAAAAGCAATATATAAGCAAACTATGTTGGTAGTCCGTAGCCGCTGGACCATAGCGGTCTGAAACCCCTCTTGCCTGACGTCATCTCCAGCGAGTCTTTTGATTAGTAGGCCTAGTGCAAAGAGGTTACGCTGAGCCAACTCAGAAGAGGCGCCGGGGATGCTGGCAGGTAGAAGGAGGTTCATAGGGCTTTGGTCTAGCTGACAAGAACTACTTACATGTGTCACGCTGGGTGAAGGATAAGTAAGTGCACAACAACAGGAAGAGAGGGAAGGGGGAGCCCAAACACTAAGGAAGAGGGGAGTGGAGACCCCTAGGCAGATCTAAAATCACCCTGTCTGCCCTAAATGTCCCTATATAGATTCTGCACCTGTCGCCAAGCAGGAACCTAATCCCTGCCTGACCCTAGTGATAGACACTACATATGGAAGGGATGGGGTAAGCACTAGGCAGTCCCCACTAAAACTAAAGTAAGAGAGGGAAGACGGATGGGGGGAAACACTTGGCTTGAGAAGACAACCGAGATGTCAGGCCAGCAATCCTCCAAGGGTCCTCAGGGAAAGACACTAACCAACTGCTAGAATTTCCAACATGACTGAGGCAAGAATGAGCTAACATCCACAACATGCTGCAGCAATTAAATGCACTTAAACCTTCAGCACAGGTGTGTGATTAGCAGTAGAAGTTGGAGATAACTATTGGGTCCTAGAGGGAGAAGGATATCGCTCCAAAACAGAGATGCAAAAATCAAGAAGGTGTTTGAGCTAAACGCAAAGTCCCTCTACTGCCGGATCCAGGATGACTGTCTGTCAAACCTGATACACCCGTGACAATATGGCTGCTAGATAAGGGTCCTGCAAATTTTTTGCTCAACTCCATCAATCCATATCTCTCTTCTTCTGAACCATCTTCTAAGATAACTTATAACCAAATCAAATTCATAAATCCAAGATAGATAAGGGTTACTGACCCTGCTATCAAAATAAGTATCTCAGTCTGCATTTTGCCATGTACTTTGATACATAGAGGATGTAGAAAACAAACAAGGTAATATATTTAATCAAACCATATTACAAAGGGCTTTTTAGCTAAAAAAACATGTGTTTAAGTTGACAAAAAATGCACCAAAGGTGTCCGTGTCCTTTAAGCAGAAGAGAACCTATAAGAGATCATAGATGTGTATTTAGCTCAAAGCTCTCAGTACCTGTAACATGAGAAATGTCTGAGGCACAGATTAATGTGATGCTTTTGCACACATGTAATTCCTTTGACTTCCCTGAACAGAGAACGGTTCCCCAGTCACTTGGCAGATTACAGTTCCCTTCTCAGGAGGGATTTGGAAAGCAGAGAATGGGAATTTCAGCTTCTCGTGGGATACCTACCATAATACAAACATGGACTAGATCCAAATACTACAGAGTCACACTGGATTTAAATGTGGCGCCTCGCTGTAAAGCAATACCGCTGCTGAATGTGAAGACCAGTTTTTTTTTTTTTTTTTTTTGTCCCAACTGCTTTATTTATAGATGAATACAGATTGCATTGATATATAAATGCCCAAAGGGCAAATTTTCTTACAAAAGGAGAAATAAAAGCGCATAGTTCGTACACACCTCACTTACTTGCTGGCTAGCTAGCCTAAGCTTGTTGTCTCCATGTAAATCAAATTATATCTATTAAAATACTTTCATTCAGAGCGATAACGTGTAATGCGATACAGGCTGTAACGCGGGATCTGTCATACCGGAAAGAAGAGTCAGAAAAGAGTCTTAAGTATGATGCGCATAACCAGTCCTTTCAATAAATGGCGGATACGATACAGAGGAGGGATGAAACTATTTTCTCTGATCCAAAAGTCACATTGTCGGACTAAAATAATTTCCAGGGCAAAAAAAACTTTAAGGGCTATTAGCATCTAAGACCATTATGGCATACTGAAAATATATTTCATCAATGTTTGGTAAGCGGGAGTCCTGAACCCAGCACCTATCGGGAGAATTAGTTTCTCCTTCCCCCAGAATGCTGCTCTGGCCATTGTACTTTATGTTAGATGTTAAAATAGCTGAGTGTGTCACTAATCCCATAACCTATGAGGAGAGTCACACTCATACATGAACACCTCTCCACCTTATCTACTTTATACTATAGTGCCACACAAGGGTCAAATCTGCTCCAATGTCAATGTATGAGGGTCCCAAAGATGGCCACATGGTGCATTTGTAACTGCTTTGTCCTTGCTCCACAGTTGGGCAATAATCCTAATCTCTCTACCATGGTCAAAAAACACGTCAGATGCCCCAAGACATAGACCAGCAGGTCTGCGACCAGATGCTTGAAGGCCACATGGAGTAGCAACGTTCTGCACCCCTTGTATAGAGGATGGGAAAATGGACACTGATGGTGAATACTCAGTGTCTACCTATCATCACAGTTCAGTCCTTTTTTTTTTTTCCATGGACTCATTGACTAGCATTGCTGAGTGCGATCAATGGGATCCAACTCGGGCATGCCACGTTTTTTTCTTTGGACCTTCTAGATCAGGGTTCCCCAACTCCAGTCCTCAAGGTCCACCAACAGGTCATGTTTACAGGATTTCCATTGTATTGCACAAGTGATGCAATTATCACCTGGACAATACTAAGGAAATCCTGAAAACATGACCTGTTGATGGGCCTTGAGGACTGGAGTTGGGGAACCCAGTTCTAGATCATTGGATATGTGAACGGCCCCAGAGAATAACTTTGGTCCGAGTGTTATCTGAGGTTTTGTTGGATTGCACTTAGACTAAACATACGTCCATACACAAGTGCCCATAACGTAAGGATTTTGACGTTCATTTTGGCAAGAATTTATCTTATATATAGCGAAAGGAAAATTGGAAAGTCCCCTCCTTTATACACCACGTTGAATGGTGTTTTTAAAATGCCATCTTTACGCATCACTGAAAATCCACAGTACTTCCGTATTAAGTGAGTTTACCCTAAGGCTAGTTTCACACATCCGTTTTTCCCCTTGCGGCGCCCCCGGCATTTTCCCGCAGCGCCGCATCTGAAAATCTGATGCGCCGCATGCGGCTTTTTTCGCATTGACATGCATTAGCGCCGCATGGCGCCGCATGTCAATGCGTTGCATGCGGTTTTGTCCGGATGCGGCGCAAATGTACATTGCGGCGTCCGGAAAAAAACGCTGCATGTAACGTTTTTTTTTTTTTGCCGGATGGTTTCTTATCTCTCCAAGCATCAGAAACCATCCGGCAATAAACCGCATTTTGGGCGCCGGAAGTGTGAAAGCTTTTCACATGCGGCGCTGCGGTAAAATGCCGGGGGCGCCGTTTAGGCGCCCGCCGGATGTGTGAAAGAGGCCTAAGAGTATGTTTGCAGAGGTCAACTACGACAGATTTTGCAGTGGAATTTTTAACAAAATCAGTGTTAAATCCAACGACACTCATGTAAATGGGTTTTCTGCAACCCAATTCACATGCAACAAAAAATTTTCAAGCAGATTATTGCAACTGCTGAAAAAAAATATCCGAGTAGAGTGCTACTTCAACGGGATAAATCCTCTTGCGGATATGGTTCAAAATGTCCCGATCTCCTTTCTCTCTTGCCATATTAATACAACATCCTGGCTTTTTAGTTGTGTACCTCCCTAGAATGTTATTTTCTCATTTTTTGGGAAGGGGTTGAATTTTGTTGAAGAAATATCAGAAAAAAAATGTAACTATTCTTGTCTGATTTTGCGCACCCATTTAGTGATAGTCTATGGGGCCACTTTTCCATGGACAAATCTGTTTCTGAGGAAAATCGCGTGGACATGTCTAATTTTGAGGGTCGGTTCAAAACAGGCAACGCAAGTCTATGGGTCTGTGAAAAAAATTGCACCGCACTCGAAAGACATCTGAGTGTGATCTAATTTTCAAGGACGGTCAGAAAGGAAAAGGTGGATAAACTTTTTTTTCTACGTACAAGAAAAACTGGCGACACTCGGACCACGCTGATCAAACTGTGCTCTCTAATCAAAGTATTATCATGAGGCCTAAAGCTGTATATGACCACGTTCACACGTTCAGTATTTTACATCAGTATTTGTAAGCCAAAACCTGGAGTGGGTGAAAAGTGGAGAAGTGCTGATGTGTTTCAATTATATTTTTCTTCTGATTGTTCTACCCCTGGTTTTGACTTACAGATACTGATGTAAAATATTGACCAAATACTGAACGTGGCCGAATACTAACGCTACTGCTACATATGTGAAGTTACACCAGTAGAATGCGACTTATATTAGTATTGTAATTACTTCATAATTGTATTCCCAATCGTAGAAATGGAACACGACAGGTATCTGGTTTCTACAACAAATTATTTGCAGACATACCAGACATCCAGAAAATCAGAAATCGGAGGTCAACTGGAAATTCAGATTTCTGGAGTATCTGAAATTAAATCAAGCTGTAAACTTCAGATGTATTCCAAAAATCTATCACTATGTAAAGGCCTGGGGGAAGTTAAAGTCTGCGATATGTTTGCAGATCTAGAGATTAATATAGACAGTTCTAAGAAGCAATCTGTATGAGTGTAACAGCAACACTGTACTTTTATATAGGAGACATGCTGCCTGTGACATAACATACGGTATATTATATCACATCTAATATAGGAAGTTATCCTAAAGGCGCTTGTCCAAAACGTGAAAAAAGATCCCGATAACAAGCAGATCCTTATCCAGATTATTCTGTATGCAGCAATATATGGGGCTCAATATGCTGTATGGAGCAATATATGGGGCTCATACTGTATGGAGTATTATATGGGGCCCATTATACTGTATGGAACATTATATGGGGCTCATTATACTGTTTGGCGCATTATATGGAGCAATATATGGGGTTCATTATACTGTATGGAGCAATATATGGGGCTCATACTGTTTGGCACACTTTATGGGGCATTATATGGGGTCCATTATTCTGTATGAAACATTGCACGGGGTCCATTATATTGTATGGAGCACTATATGGGGCTCATTATACTGTATGGAGCAATATATGGGGCTTATTATATGAGGCCCATTATACTGCATGGAACATTATATGGGGCTCATACTGTATGGAGCCCCATATAGGGCTCATTATACTGTTTGGAGCATTATACGGGGCTCATTATACTGTATGGAACATTATATGGGATTCATACTGTATGGAGCATTATATGCGGCTCATTATACTGTATGGAGCATTATATGGGGCTCATACTGTATGGAACATTACATGGGGTCCATTATTCTGTATGAAGCAATATATGGGGCTCCTTATTCTGTATGGAGCATTATATGAGGCTCATTATACTGTATGGAGGACTATACTGTCTGGTTTCTGAGCTATTGATATCGCTCATGTAATGTAAGATCTGTGCATCATGAATCATGGTATGTGTTGAAGGGGCCCACTGAGACGTTTCGCCTGGGGTCCACGAAAACCTGGAGCCGGCCCTTGGTGCGAACATGACCGGACACATGCTCATGAGGGGGCCCGCTGATGCCAGCAGCTATTTCAGTTGGATGGGCATCCGAGGCCATACATTAATCTGAAATGCATTGCGGCGCAGAAATCCGCCAGCTCCCTGCACCGCAATACAAGCTGCCGGCCACAGATCGGCAGGGGACATCGGCATGCAAATCACTAGCAGTACATGAGTGTTGTCATGTGCTGCCCATTGCTTGCACACTGAAGTCAGCTGTTGGCTTCTGCTCCAGCTATAGAAGAGGATGCCGCAGGCGTGAAAGTGGGGGAAGTTGAGTGAGGGATACATATTCCAAGATCTGGGGACATATATTCCAGGATGGACACAGGAGGGGGGACATATATATCAGAATGGGGGACATGTATACCAGGATGGCAGACATGTTTCAGAATGGGGACCAGGATGGAGAACATATATATCAGGATGTGGCTATACATTCCAGGATGTAGTACATGTGTTTCAGACATATGATGGGGGACATCAGAATGGGGTCCAGGATGGAGGACATATGTATCAGGCATGGGCCCAGGATGGAGCACATAAATAACAGTATGGAAATCCTATAAACTAAAATGGGCTCAGGATGAGGGACTTTTATACCAGGAAGGGGCCTAGGATGGGGGGACTTTAGAACAGGATGGGGGAAATTTGCAGCATAAAGGAAGAGGGGGCCACACACATCCTTATAGGATTTAGAATGCTACAAGGGTCCATACATCTGACCAACATGCGGGGTCCCTTTGGACTATAGTTACGCCACTGCAACCATGCCAAATAATCCATTATATTCCACTAAAAAAATATAAAACTTGGATATGCTGGGGGATCTCCAACAAATTGGCTCTTGAATGTTGTTATAACAAGAGCGCAACGAAACAGTGAAGGCTTATTTCTTAGGCGGCCAATGAAAGTGCTGTTGATGAAAAAAAAGCTCGATTCTGAAGTCTCAACTACTTTTTCTAACACATTTGCACAGATATTACAAGAGCCCAGTTGACAGGTGCTGGTGACCTCCATTTGGATGACACATGGTATGTAAATAGCACAGAGCTCCGAACAAACTTACAGATGCTGCAATTGTTTGGTGCACTAGGTATCCCGTTTTAATACATCAAATGCTTTCTAAATGTGTAAGGTTTTGTACATCCTGAAATATAATCCAATTTCCCTGTGTTTTACAGCAGGTTGGCAGAATTCAGGCTGCTGTTTAAGACAGCTTGCATTATGGCAGTGTCATAGATGTCTGGTGTCTGCTGACACTTTAATACCACTGGAAATTTGGAATTGCTAAATATGCAAAAAACATAATTGCATGTTAGGATTAATATTCCCAAAAGTTATCCTGCACTTTCAGGCTGCTATGGATATTTGCAAACTTCTTATGATGGTTTTCCTCACTTGTGCTCTTCAGGTCTGTATGCTCAGTAGCTTTTTCCAGCGAGCAGCCCCTCTGAAGTGCATTTATGTAATGTCTTTTGCATACACAGATGATGATTACAGGATGCTGTGTACACATGTTCTTCATGTCGGACAGCCTCGGTTTTGGTGCCTAGTATTCATGCTTTAGGGGACAGAATCATTTTTTCCCCCCTCTTCTTCTTCATCTCTCCTGATTGTGGTACCGTTCCTTTATAACCAGCCGACAGTACGTTAATGGCATTTGTACAGAATCTATTGGGCCGTAGGGCAGTCAGATGATCCTTAACCTTTTATACTGAATGCCATCTGGAGACGGCTCCCATTGTCTGACTACTTAACATAATGGCAGTTAAGGTCATCGCTCTGCATCTTTATGAATCTGTTTATCATCACCAGGTACAGCGAATTAAACAGTCCATGACCTGGAGTATTAGATGTATGATTGCACTGGACATATAATCCTACCTCTGCTAGCAGACAGATGGGGTAATGCACAGCAAAAAAAAAATCAAAACAAATGAAAGCCATGCCATGAAGGCAGCAACTGGGGAATTGGAGACTGGTTGAATGTAAGCCCTTAACGCTGCAAGTCAGTGATGGTACCAGAAATTTAACCTGGCAGTGGAGGAATGTGTAAATGCCCATAGTCATTTCTCTGTTATCTAGATCCATATCTACAGCCAGTTTTACTGATATTTAATGTCACAAATCACCTTTAACAATAAATAAAGCTAAAGTAAAGCACCCAATTTTCAGGATATCTATGTGCAGATGAAACCGGACCCTCCCCTGAGGATGCATGTTATGAAACAGAGGTTAAAAATGTCTTGTCCATTTCAGTGGGATCTGTCATTTACTTTCAGAAGGGGAGTGTGCCCTGATGACACTGCATTGTCAGGTGCCTGCCGGGACATGTGCACAGCTTCCAGGTATCATGCACGTGTCTTACACGACAGGTACTGTGGTCACGTCCTCGAAAGCACTTGTCGACATAGCATCATAAGTACCACTCACTTTTGGTTGTAGAAGTGAGAGGCACTGTGGAAACTCTTATTCGTGCACATTTGGCGGAGCTGAAGGAATACACTAAGGTGTAATTAGTAATCAAATTAACTTCTAGCTAAACAAATGCTTCTTGTAACAAACCCATACCTCCCCATCCGTCCAGATCCGGGACAATACTCATGGTTTTGGAAGTTATTCCAAACTTCTTCAGGACATACCCATGATGATAGTTATGTCCTGAAAAAGAAGTTTGGAATCACTTATAAACGTGTTGACTAAGGCTGGTTTCACATTTGCGTCTGTTTGCGCAGCGTTTCATCCACAGCAATCCGCATGCGTCATGCTTACATATCTTTAACATGGTGTAAGCAGAGACATGCATGCAAACCTGTACGCATGTGTTGTTATTCGGTGTGCAGAGGGGTCCGGCAAACGCAACATGTTGGATTTTTGGAAGCGGCAAAAACCCGTCAATTATGCGCATACGGATGAGTGACTCAAAAAACGCATTAATGTCTAAGGGAACGCATTGATACGCAAGGACAGGCGCATGGATGCGTTTGATGCGCATGCGGACTTCAGACTGCACATGTCCAGGAACTGATTACAGCACCTGGAAATATCTAATGCAAGCGCATAAACGCAAACGCATGCAAATTCGCATGAACACGCAAACAAAAGCAGCGGTTTTTTGGCTTCATGTGTAAGATGATGCGGATAAAAACCGCTGCTTAAACATGCGTTTGCATGCGGTTTTTGCAGGCGTTTGCATATGCATTTGATACGCTACGTACACAAACGCTAATGTGAACCTAGCCTAAGAACCATTAATAAAAAATCGCAGCACTATCATCTCAAGATCTGGATCTCCATTATTGATCAACAGTTTTGCTCCTTTTTTTCAGTATTACTGATCAGAAGACTTGTGGATCTGCAGCAGCTGAACATCTCTGCTTTTACATGGTTGTGTGCTCACAACCTTATCAGGTTAGCATAACCTTAATTATTTTTTTTACTCAGATAAGTTCGTATTTGCGCTTCCTTTGCTCCAAGTTTCTTCAATAATGCTCTCGATGTTGATACAGAGAGAGATTGCAGACTTGAACCCCAAGCCTGGGCAATCACTTTAATGCAGCAGACGCACTGGTGACACTGGTATGGAGCCACACAGCAAAGACCGCATAACAGATCACAGACTGCACATCAGTCAACAGTGTGATGCAGCAGCAAAAAAGGCTAACACCGTTCTAGGATGTATTAAGAGAAGCATAGAGTCTAGATCATGTGAAGTAATTATCGCCCTATACTCTACCTTGGTCAGGCTGCATCTGGAATATAAAGGGGTTACACTTGAATCTTCTGGACTCTGTGTATCAATACTTTTCCTGGCTCTTACTTATATGTTCATATGTTGTACTAATGAGCCATCTTTGAGCTATGGTGTGCACTTTTCGTCTCTGGATTCCCCTATGAGTCGTGCAATTTAAGCCACTCTCTTCACTATATATGTATTACCAATCTCATTAGGAGTTACCAGAGACAAATCCCAGCAGTGTCCGGTTTACATACATTGCTCAAAAAAGTAAAGGGAACACTCAAATAACACATCCTAGATCTAAATGAATGAAATATTCTCATTGAATACTTTGTTCTGTACAAAGTTGAATGTTCTGACAACATAATCACACAAAAATCATCAATGGAAATCACATTTTTGAACCAATGGAGGCCTGGATTTGGAGAGACCCCCAAAATGAAAGTGAAAACAAGTCAAAATGATGCTCATCAGTATTGTGTGGCCTCCATGTGCCTTTATGACCTCCCTACAAAGCCTGGGCATGCTCCTGATGAGGTTGCGGACGTTCTCCTGAGGGATCTCCTCCCACACCAGGACTAAAGCATCCGTCAACTCCTGGACAGTCTGTGGTGCAACGTGACGTTGGTGGATGGAGCGAGACATGCTGTCCCAGATGTGCTCAATCGGATTCAGGTCTGGGGAACGGGCAGGCCAGTCCATAGCTTCAATGCCTTCATCTTGTAGGAACTGCTGACACACTCCCGCCACAGGAGGTCTGTCATTGTCCTGCATTAGGAGGAACCCAGAGCTAACCGCACCAGCATATGGCACTCCACACCATTACTGACCCACTGCCAAACCAGTCATGCTGAAGGATGTTGCAGGCAGCAGGTTCACACTGAGAACATGTGACAGACGTGACATAGTCTGGAGACGCCGTGGAGAGCGATCTGCTGCCTGCAACATCCTTCAGCATGACCGGTTTGGCAGTGGGTCAGTAATGGTGTGGGGTGGCATTTCTTTGGAGGGCAACACAGCCCTCCATGTGCTCGCAGAGGTAGCCTGACTGCCATTAGGTACCGAGATGAGATCCTCAGACCCCTTGTGAGACCATATGCAGGTGCTCTGGAACTCCAGAGTAGTGAGAAACAGTGAGCTTTGAAAGCCCTGGAGTATACTACAGTAGTAGGATACTGTGTGGAGTAATGCTTTATACTGTAAAGGAAACGTCCATAAGACTTTGTACCCGCTATCCCTTGTATATAACCCTCACCAAGTTACCGATCAGTAAAGAGTTTATTTTGGAAAAGTTGAAACATCTGGTCCTAGCAAGCCACAACACTGGCTACATGCGGCCTGCCCATGCGTAAGGCCCTCACAGCATAAGTCCCACACCCAGCCAGGACCCACAGTTTCATGTAACGTAACAGAGCACTGAACACAAGCGCCTCCCCAGCGGCTACCGCCCAACACCATGCTGTTTTTTTTCTAGCATTTTTTTTCTGACAGGTTTTTCTAAGACTAGGAACAGACTGGAAAATATAAATTTTTTATTATGTATATTTATTATATACAGGTCCTTCTCAAAAAATTAGCATATAGTGCTAAATTTCATTATTTTCCATAATGTAATGATTACAATTAAACTTTCATATATTTTAGATTCATTACACACCAACTGAAATTTGTCAGGTCTTTTATTGTTTTAATACTGATGATTTTGGCATACAACTCCTGATAACCCAAAAAACCTGTCTCAAAAAATTAGCATATCAAGAAAAGGTTCTCTAAACGACCTATTACCCTAACCTTCTGAATCAACTAATTAACTCTAAACACATGCAAAAGATTCCTGAGGCTTTTAAAAACTCCCTGCCTGGTTCATTACTCAAAACCCCCATCATGGGTAAGACTAGCGACCTTACTGATGTCAAGAAGGCCATCATTGACACCCTCAAGCAAGAGGGTAAGACCCAGAAAGAAATTTCTCAACAAATAGGCTGTTCCCAGAGTGCTGTATCAAGGCACCTCAATGGGAAGTCTGTTGGAAGGAAACAATGTGGCAGAAAACGCTGTACAACGAGAAGAGGTGACCGGACCCTGAGGAAGATTGTGGAGAAGGACCGATTCCAGACCTTGGGGGACCTGAGGAAGCAGTGGACTGAGTCTGGTGTAGAAACATCCAGAGCCACCGTGCACGGGCGTGTGCAGGAAATGGGCTACAGGTGCTGCATTCCCCAGGTAAAGCCACTTTTGAACCATAAACAGCGGCAGAAGCGCCTGACCTGGGCTACAGAGAAGCAGCACTAGACTGTTGCTAAGTGGTCCCAAGTGCTTTTTTCTGATGAAAGCAAATTTTGCATGTCATTCGGAAATCAAGGTGCCAGAGTCTGGAGGAAGACTGGGGAAAGGAAATGCCAAAATGCCTGAAGTCCAGTGTCAAGTACCCACAGTCAGTGATGGTGTGGGGTGCCATGTCAGCTGCTGGTGTTGGTCCACTGTGTTTCATCAAGGGCAGGGTCAATGCAGCTAGCTATCAGGAGATTTTGGAGCACTTCATGCTTCCATCGGCTGAAATGCTTTATGGAGATGAAGATTTCATTTTTCATCACGACCTGGCACCTGCTCACAGTGCCAAAACCACTGGTAAATGGTTTACTGACCATGGTATTACTGTGCTCAATTGGCCTGCCAACTCTCCTGACCTGAACCCCATAGAGAATCTGAGGGATATTGTGAAGAGAAAGTTGAGAGACGCATGACCCAACACTCTGGATGAGCTTAAGGCCGCTATCGAAGCATCCTGGGCCTCCATAACACCTCAGCAGTGTCACAGGCTGATTGCCTCCATGCCACGCCGCATTGAAGCAGTCATTTCTGCAAAAGGATTCCCGACCAAGTATTGAGTGCATAACTGAACTTTATTATTTGATGTTTTTTTTGTTTGTTTTTAAAAAACACTTTTATTTTATTGGACGGTTGAAATATGTTAATTTTTTGAGACAGTTTTTTTGGGTTATCAGGAGTTGTATGCCAAAATCATCAGTATTAAAATAAAAGACCTGACAAATTTCAGTTGGTGTGTAATGAATCTAAAATATATGAAAGTTTAATTGTAATCATTACATTATGGAAAATAATGAAATTTAGCACTATATGCTAATTTTTTGAGAAGGACCTGTAATGTAAAAAATCTTGAAATTCATAACTTTTTTTTTTCAAATGTTTAAAATTGTTGAGAAATTTTGCGTGTTTGGGAGATGTGGCAAGATGGGTATAGCTACGATTTACATACGGTATTGCAGTAGTGGTACGGCTGTGTAGTCGTTTGCCCCCCAATGTAAATGATCCCTTTTCTGTAGAGATCCGATGTCAGTCATGAGAAATCTAGTGTAGAAGCCATATGCAAATTAACCTGTAAATGCATTGAGGGCGCGTCAGTTCACTCAGAAGAAGCACATCCCAGAGCACTTCCAGTCTGAGCTGCATATGATTTCACTGCCACATCGGATCTCTACAAAAAAAATATATAATAATTATTTTATTTCTATAGCGCCAACATATTCCACAGCACTTTACATTATAGAGGGGACTTGTACAGACAATAGACATTACAGCATAACAATAAACACAGATCAAAGTAGATACCAAGAGGAATGACGGCCCTGCTCGCATATAATTTCTACTGGAGAATAAAAACCTCAAAATACATCCATATTACTACTTACATATATTAAAGTGTGCTGACAAGTTCACTTTAAGACAATAAAACACGGATTTTGGTAAAGACTTACCTGTAAAATCCTTTTCAGCGAAGGAAGGAAGAGAGACACAGTATTCATTACTGATGGGTAGGCGGAGCCCCAGATCAGGATGTTACCTCAGATCAAAAGAGTGATGACTGGCTGGCCCCTCCAGCTCGGGCTCCTCCTACTCAGCTCCAGTCGTACCAAAGCTTTTAGGAAAAGAGCCAAGATCACCAGCGGAGCAACATAACCCCTTCTGAAGGAACTTCAGAGAAAAAACACAAGGATACAGGTTATGCATGCAAAGAAAGCCAAAAACCACAGAGTTCCAGGTACTACTCACGGAACCTGACTACTGCGATGAGCTGGCGATGCTGGAACAGAGCCTTAGCGCGCTGACCTCAGCCCAGATAATCGCTATCAGATAAGGGTCGCGCTGCATCTGAAAACATCAACACACTTCTGCCGTGGGAGGGTGCTGTGTCTCTCTTCCTTCCTTCGCTGAAAAGGATTTTACAGGTAAGTCTTTACCAAAATCCGTGTTTCAGCTGCAGATGAAGGAAGAGAGCCACAGTATTCATTACTGATGGGACGTCCCAAAGCAGTTCAAAAATAAGGGTGGGAAAAAACCAACAAAAGGCAGAAACCCAACAACCTTAACAACAAAGCGCAACCAGCGCTAAACACAAGTTCATCCAGAACTTTAAACTACAGCTGCCTGCAGGACCCTACGTCCGAGGGCTGCATCAGCGGAAGCACTGACGTCCACTTTATAAAACCTTGTAAACGTGTGGACAGAGCGCCAAGTCGCCGCTCGGCAAAGCTGCACTGCCGAAGCACCTTGATGAAAAGCCCACGATGAAGCCACAGCTCTCGTGGAATGGGCTCGAATCTTAATCGGGCAAGATTCACCCCGAAGACGGTAAGCTTCCAAAATAGCTGACCGGATCCAACGAGCTATAGAACCCTTGGAAGCTCGTTGACCACGCCGACGACCTGCCGGAACCACAAACAGGGAGTCCGTCTTACGAAAACCTTGAGTAATAGATAGATAAAACTTCAAGGCCCGCACTAAATCCAATGTGTGTAAATCTCGCTCTTTCGTATTCTTCGGATCCGGACAGAGTGAAGGCAACACAATATCCTGGTTAACATGAAATTGTGACACCACTTTAGGCAAAAAATCACCCCGAGTGCGAAGCACTACACGATCCGGAAAAAACTCCAGAAAAGGAGGCGAACAAGAAAGAGCTGCCAATTCAGAAACTCTCCTCAAGGAAGTGACTGCAACAAGGAAAGCCACCTTCCAAGAAAGTAAAGAAAGGCTAGCAGAAACCATAGGTTCAAAAGGTTTATGCTGAAGAGCCTCCAAAACAAGGTTGAGCCGCCAAGGAGACACGGGTGCCTTCCGCGGCGGAAACTTACGAGAGATACCTCGGAAAAAGGAGAGCACGTCTCTATTCGAAGCAATGGTTCTCCGGAACAATAAGGACAGAGCAGAAATCTGACCTTTCAGAGTGCTAACTGCCAAACCCTTGTCTAGCCCATGCTGCAGAAAAGCCAACAGGTTGGGAATGGAAAATTTTCTCGGGTTCCGAGAAGACCCCAAACACCACGAAAAGAAGGTTTCCCAAATTTTGTGGTAAATCCTAGAAGTAGCCGGACATCTTGCAGCACGAAGGGTAGCAATGACCTCGGCTGAAAAACCTCTACGGGTCAAGATTTCGGTCTCAAGAGCCACGCCGTCAAACGCAGGGACATCAAGTCCGGATGACAAACGGGCCCCTGAGTCAACAAGTCCGGTTGAAGAGGGAGTGGAAACGGAGGTGCCGCCAACAGCGACATTATTGTCGAGAACCACACCCTTCTTGGCCAGTCTGGAGCTATCAGAATAGCTGGAATTCTCTCTAGTCTGATCCGACGCAGCACTAGAGGAAGTAAGGATATCGGCGGGAATACATAGATCAGCTCGAACTGATCCCACTGAGCCACTAGAGCATCCACCGCCACCGCCTTCGGGTCCTTGTACCTGGACATGAATGTCGGTAACTTGGCATTGGACCTGGATGCCATCAAATCCACTTGGGGGGTTCCCCAGCGAGAGCACAGTAGTGCAAAGACTTCCGGGTGGAGGCTCCATTCCCCGGGATCCATCCTTCTGCGACTGAGAAAGTCCGCTGTAATATTCTGAACCCCTGGAATGTGAATCGCCGAAATGGCTGGTACATTGGCCTCTGCCCAAATCAGAATTCGGGACACCTCTACCATGAGTCTGGAACTCCTTGTCCCACCTTGGTGATTGATATACGCGACAGCCGTCGCATTGTCTGTCTGCACACGGACTGGCAGACCGCTCAAAGGGACCGTCCAATGTTGGAGGCAAAGGAAAATCGCCCTCAATTCCAGGATGTTGATCGGAAGCACAGACTCTTCCGGTGACCATACCCCCTGAATCCAGAGATTGTTCCAAACACCCCCCCAGCCCGTCAGGCTGGCATCGGTGGTTATGACTGACCACTTCAGAGGGAGGAAAGACTTCCCCAGGGAGAATGCCCCTGGACGTAACCACCATTCTAGAGAATCCCGCACCGCGCGAGAAATGGTGACACTGCAATCCAGCGATTGCGACTGATTCCATCGACTCAAGATGAACCTTTGAAGAGTCCTGGAGTGGAACTGGGCAAAAGGAATTGCCTCCATGGACGCCACCATCAGTCCCAGAAGACGCATACACTTCCGTAGGGACATTGCCGTTGAGGATGTCATAATCTGTACATGTCGAAGAAGACATGACTGTTTGTCTGGTGGTAGGGAAACTACCGACCGAAACGTGTCGAGATGCATTCCCAAAAAGAGAATTGTCCTCGATGGTTCCAGGGACGACTTCTCCCAATTGACCAGCCAACCGAAGTCTTTCAGAAACTGAAGAGACAAATCCCGAGCCGTCAACGCCTCCTCCTCCGAGGAAGCCACGATCAAAAGATCGTCCAGATAAGGGAGAATCGTAATCCCCTGTCTTCGAAGGAGTGCCATGAGGGGCGCCAGAATTTTTGTAAAGACCCTTGGCGCTGAGGCTAAGCCGAACGGCAGAGCCACGAACTGGTAATGATTCTGACCTATGGCAAATCGAAGAAAGCGCTGATGAGCCTTTCCGATGGGAATATGCAAATAGGCGTCGCGAATGTCGATTGACACCAGAAAATCGTTCTGTGACAGAGCTGCCACAACGGAACGAAGCGACTCCATGCGAAATTTCCGGGCATGGACATGCCGGTTTAATCGCTTGAGATCCAGAATCGGGCGAAATTTGTTCTCCTTTTTGGGAACTATAAAAAGGTTGGAATAAAAACCTTTCCCTCGGTCCTCTGACGGAACCGGTATCACTACACCCTTTTGTAGTAGCGATTCGACCTCTCGCTGTAGAGCGACAACAAGCTCGGGTTCCGACGGAACGCGAGATTGACAAAAAACATTTGGGGGTTGAGAAGCAAACTCTATGAAATAGCCTGCCGACACTATCCGCGTTACCCAGGAATCTGGAACGCGAGCCATCCAAGTCTCCTTGAAAAGAAGCAGGCGACCCCCCACTCGAGAATCCTCGAGTGGACCCCTGGCGTCAATCCGACTTTGCGGGTTTCTTGTCAAGTTCCCGCTTGTTCTGGCGGAAACTCTGCTTCCAGGGAGTACGAGTTTTCTGAGAGGATTTCTTTCCTGAGAAAGAAGGACGACCCGATCCCCACGAGGAGTGACTAGATCGTCCTCGGCCCCGAAAGGACCGCCGACCACTATAAACACCAGGCTTACTGGACACCGAGGCCATGGCCCTTCGCTGTGGTAATGCTGATTCCTTCGCCTTAGCCTTGGAAATCAGCTCTGTGAGGTCGGATCCAAAAAGATGGCCACCCTTGTAAGGTAAGGCCAACAACCCTTGTTTGGAAACTGCGTCCCCGGCCCACTGTCTGAGCCATAAAGCTCTTCTGACTGTGACCGCTGAAGCTTGCGCTTTGGCCAGCAGAGATGCCGTATCCAGACCGGCATCAAAGATATAACAGGCTGCCGTTTCTAACCATTCACAAGTTTCCCGTATCTCAGATAACGGAGATTCATTTTGCAACTCCGTCTTCAGACGTGCCAACCAGCTTAGAGAAGCTCTAGCAGCACACATGGATCCTAGCACTGCTCGAAATCCATGACCCGCAGCCTCATAGCTTGCTTTTGCCGCCAATTCTGCCTTTCTATCCAAAGGCTCCTGTAAGCTCGCTTTTCCCTTAATAGGGAGTAGAGAGGATTTACTAAGCTGAGACAAAGACACATCCACTTCAGGAGCAGAAGTCCAATTAGCCTTTAACTCCGTAGAGCAAGGATAAAGTGTATCAAAGAAATGCGTTCCATGAAAACGCTTATCTGGACATAGACGTTCCTCCTCTATTACACCATTAAGCTCATCCAGAGCTGGCAATGTTGTGCGCGAAGCACGGGACTCCTGGAACATGCGTGCTGATTTACCAGGACGACTAGTTACCTCCTCCGGTAACTGTAATATATCTCTCATGGCTTCAATTAATGCCTCCGTACGCTTCGTCATAGAGGAACGCCCCTGCGGCTCGTCCGCATCTGAATCGGATATTTCTCCATCCGAATTTAAAGGGGAACTCTGCCCAATATCAGATACATCTGACTCGCTCCGTGTAGAGGCCGGTAACGGCCTGCGTCGCTTCCTCTGAGAGGAATTAGCAGACACATATTGACCTAAAAGGTCAGATAAGTTATTAATCGATCGAGCGATATCATCCAATTTTCCACCGCTGTCGACCGCAGCGCTAGACGCTGTGGAGGTCTGCGTATCTGATTGCCGCAATGGCACTGGGACGTGATCCGCGGCATCTGAACTCTGTTCAGACATGTCTCACCTGTATGAGCAGGTCAAAGCGGTAATACCAGCAAAAAACTATGCGGTTTTTTTTTTTTTTTTTTCAAACGCTGAAGGGTTAACGCTCCACCAAGCAGAGTTACCCCAGCGGTATTCAGTCAGCAAATTTAGCTGGTAGAAATAACCCTCAAAGGGGTTAATATTGCAAACTCACCAAAATATATATATATTTGTGAGCCCCAGCCAATTTTTATGTCTCTGATGAGACTGCAGCTGCAGGATAGCGATCGCTGCGCTGCGGGGTGAGGAATCCGCACTCACCCAGCTGGCCGTGGTGTCTATATGAGGAGAGGAGCGGTCCGAGGAGCCCAGGAGCCTGAGTAATGGCCGCCACAGTGAGGGGGTCGCAGGAGAAAAGCCAGAGCGCGCGTCTTCCTGCTCAAAAGACCGGGATAGATAGGCCACGCCCCCTGCTAGCTCAAATAATGAGCGCGAACTCTCCCCGCTCCTGCTCCCTCTCTGTCCTGCAGCTATCTGCCTGCGGACAAAAAATCACCACATCTTCTTGTAACAGCGCTGTCACAGCAGCGCTGAAGCATACTGACATTACATGTAGTAGCGCTGTCACAGCAGCGCTGAAGCATACTGACATTACATGTAGTAGCGCTGTCACAGCAGCGCTGAAGCATACTGACATTACATGTAGTAGCGCTGTCACAGCAGCGCTGAAGCATACTGACATTACATGTAGTAGCGCTGTCACAGCAGCGCTGAAGCATACTGACATTACATGTAGTAGCGCTGTCACAGCAGCGCTGAAGCATACTGACATTACATGTAGTAGCGCTGTCACAGCAGCGCTGAAGCATACTGACATTACATGTAGTAGCGCTGTCACAGCAGCACTGAAGCATACTGACATTACATGTAGTAGCGCTGTCACAGCAGCGCTGAAGCATACTGACATTACATGTAGTAGCGCTGTCACAGCAGCGCTGAAGCATACTGACATTACATGTAGTAGCGCTGTCACAGCAGCGCTGAAGCATACTGACATTACATGTAGTAGCGCTGTCACAGCAGCGCTGAAGCATACTGACATTACATGTAGTAGCGCTGTCACAGCAGCGCTGAAGCATACTGACATACATGTAGTAACGCTGTCACAGCAGCGCTGAAGCATACTGACATTAGTAATAGCGCTGCTCATTCAGACGCTAAAGCACTCACACATAATTATTATTAAAATTTGTGTGGAGTACTCACCAGCCAAGGCGCCACAGGGACCCTCAGGGGTTTCTGGCGCAGTGCCCATGCTTCCCCCCAGGGCGAAGAACGCAGTGACCGCACGTGTGGTTTGCGTTCCCGCCAGAGAAGCTCTCCTCATCCCCCAGGGCCGGCAAGGATTCTGCAGGGACTTTGAGTAAATACAGATCCGCCAAGGGAGAGGTTGGGGTACAGCAGCGCTGATACCCCTGAGACCTCTAGACCAACTAGTGATCCAAGTCTCCTGTCCGAATATTAAAATAATAAAATCTTCTGAGGAGCTGCATTAGCAGCGACCATCCTCTGGACCTCAAATCTTAGACTGGAGCTGAGTAGGAGGAGCCCGAGCTGGAGGGGCCAGCCAGTCATCACTCTTTTGATCTGAGGTAACATCCTGATCTGGGGCTCCGCCTACCCATCAGTAATGAATACTGTGGCTCTCTTCCTTCATCTGCAGCTGAAAACGTAAATGATGGTTTACCACTGTAAATGGGGATGTTGGTCTGATCCAGGCAATCACTGGCCTCAGCGATGGTGTTTGTATGTACATTAGTCAAAAGGGGTGAACCCCATATTAGAATCCCTCACTAGCAAGCCACACAATTTAACTTTTATTATTGTGTTTAAAATACATATGAGGTATTAATATAAATATTGTCCCTAATCTGTCTATGCGGGTTCAAAACTTTTGGCCAATTTATAGTTATAATTAATAGTGTTACTAACGTGTCTGACTGGCAACTCACGGGAGAAAATAAACTTTATTTCTCCCTGAAGTTGCCTCCGGCCTACGTATCCAAAATATATTTTATCAGCATTTTTTACCCATGGTTCGGGCAGCATAAATCCGATGACAAGTTGCCTTTATACGATAGGTACAACCTTTAATGTCCTGCAGATCGGTGGGGGCAGGGTCTGTAACACACAACTCAGGCAGATAGAAGTGGCCTGCTACTAACATTCTCAGGGAATATCCTTCAATTAAACCAATCTAAACCCGATCCCGTTTATGGCCACAATGTGCCAGGATTGGATTAGAAAAATCAGAAAATATGGAATACCACTGCACGGTGCGCTCAACAAAAGTGATTGCACTGTGTTCAGAAGCTCCAATCCCAGAAACAAATGGCTGTGTGAACAGAGCCTAAAGACAAAACATTTTAATGACCAACCGGTCACTTGAATGCCCTGCGGTGAGAAATGGGCAGCTACTGCAGGTCTATGGCACCAATGATCTCAGATAAAACAATGGGACTGTAAAGGGAAAACATCAAGTGTCCAATATATGATTTACCAACTGGACAAGCCTCCATAAATATTAGATTGTAAATAGAAAATGAACCCACATGAAAAGGCTTAAAAGGGCCCTGGCATTTGCTTTAGCTGCTGTTTAATTACTTCACTTCTGGTAAGATCTGTAAAGAAACAAAGGAAAATTCTATACAAAATATATATATATTGCTGCATATTTAACCTTTAAGGCGCCAAAATAAAATTGCCTGCTATGTTAGTGCTTACTATCCTCCATAGACTTTGGAGCGCAAGCCTCGAGAAATATATATACACATATCTATAGATTAACCCAAGAAAATAACGGGGGCTGCGCAATTTAAAATGTAGCGTGATCAATAGAAATGGAATAAAGCCTGCGGTCTATTTGCACCGAGGGCAATAATAACAGAACAGTAAGACGGCTCTTGTTGGCTCTGGGGATTCCGGAGTATTATGATATGACAGAACACAAGCAATATATGTACTGAAACCTGCTACCCGCAGGCTTCTCCGAAGCGGAGTTTTTTCATTTTTGTCTTTTTTTTTTTGGATTTCTCTGTCGAAGCATTTCTGATATTTTTTTTTTCTGTCTGTTGTGGTCTCTTTGCAAGTTCCTGTGATGTTTGCAGACTAAAAGATATCACTATCTTCATTAATGTTCAGCATCTCACAATTTAGTATAACATGGAGCGCAAAACTGATCCCGTTGCAGTGAATGTAATAAGGGCGGCAAAGGAGGAAAATCAATTTCATAAACTTCCTTATCAATAAATCTGTATTGATTCCTTCATTTGTAAGGACATTCTGTTGTGGCTTGCTTTGGCTACAAAAAAATCATTGCTGCAGTATGTGGAGTTGTAGCAATGGCTTTAGTCCCCATGTGGTGTTCAATGTGATAAGCCATTTATAGGGGACGGATTCGTTAACTCATATTCTCCCGAAGAATTAAACTGTATCCAACTTTTGGCTTCCTCAATAGGTTTTATGCCTTATGGCATCTTTTCTGACTATCATACTCTGCAAAGTTTGACATACAGTAATTATATATATTGTTTTTCGTGGACTTTTTATTTCAATACTTGAGTTTCGGATCATCAAACCCTCAATTGCTGAACATCTTAAGTATGTAATGAGTGATAGGTCAACTCTGCAGCAGGGAAACCTGCCTAAGGATAGGCCATTAATATCTAAGTTTTGGATAACCCCTTCATAATTTATAACCGATGTTGGTGACTATTAGGTGTCCCGCTTAGTTGCTACCTCTGCATTTTGGAGTGAGTCTCGGTCACTCCAGCTTACTATATATATATATATATATGTATATATATATATATATGTATATATATATATATATACATATATATATATATACACATATATATATATATATATACATATATATATATATATATATATAGTTGTATTGGCAGTTCGCTGGCCAAGGTCTGTTATCCCAGCTGCCTGGTCACCGCAAAGCGGCAGCCTTCTCTTTCCTTGGGTTTGCGTTTCAGGTCGCTTCTGCAGAAATGAAATCCCACACTGACTTTCTGACCTTGACGTCTCTACTGCATCACTAAGGTGGGAAATATTGGCTCATCACTTGACCATGCATGACCAAACCCAGGAGCCTATGACACAGGACAATTGAGCACATGATGACTAGGACTCTAACCTCTGGATCACCTTGGTCTCACTGTCACACCCAAACTTCACCAACCCCAACAATTAGAATTTAAAGAAATAGTTACAAAGTATGCTACAAACGGAGATGGACATAACTTGGAATAAACATTATTGCTTGAAGAAAGACTGCCAAGTCAACCCAAACCAAAAGGTCATCTCTAGTTCTTTTTCTTTCTCATAACTCTTACAATGAACTATGATGGGTGAGGATAGTGGATGTCAGACTCCTACTGATCTGATACTGAGGACTTATACTAAAGAAAGATCTTCAATATGTAAGTCCTGGACACCTCCTTTAAAGCCTGAAGGTTGAGAGTGACTTACAAAGAGAAGTGATCCCATTGGATTTTCAGTCCATTGCCAAGACCATAGTTTGAGTCATAGTTTAGAAGTCGGAACACATACATACAGGTCAATCCACTGTTCCCCAACCTCTGACTTTTTAAGTGTTGTAAAACTACAAAACTATCATATTAGGAGTAAAGCACCTGTTGTACCGCAGGCTGAGGAATATTAGCCAAGGCTAAAGGATTCTAAAAATTGAACACAAAATCAAGCATGGTATGAAACCTCAATGCATATGTTACTATGCCACTGTTAGAGCGAAACCAGCATTTTTTTCAGAAGGCCTTGGTTTCTGTCAGACAGGCTGATGCATACCAGAAGTCGAGATAAGATGTTCCTTCTTATGAGTCAATACACCCCCCGCCCGCCTGAGTTATGAAAAGGCACCCTGTACTGGGAGCTAAGGGGAAGAACGGAGTTTTCCAGTTAAAACCAGTATTCTATGTATTTAGTGATAAGTTGTATAAACACCATATATGGTAATTCCGCTTCCTGCTTATGGGGTGTATATAAACCCCTTCGTTAGCAATAAAGAGTAGAGTTTATTGACGCATACTTTGGTCTGTGTCTTATTTTCTCTGGTACCACATTTCAAGGAGGAAAGGGTTAACGAGATAACAGTGACGACACCACCACAGTCACTTATAGTGATAGTCATGAATGGATGGACTAAGTCTTCAAGCATGAACGGAGAATTTAGCCTTACTGACAACATTTCTGTGTCTTTAAATCCAAGATAAAGTTCAGTTCCTTCATTTGCATGTGTAGAATTTGATCAGAAACCAAAACTCCTAGTTCTCGGAGCTAAGCAGACGTTTATTGGAAACAGATGGACAGTGTGTCCGTGCCGCAGCACTGAGGTGATGACTACTTACTTTATGTAAGAGTGTAGACCCTATGTGTGCATGAAGTAAGGCCTCATGTATATACATCCATGACATGTCTGAGGCCTCAATGGATCTACAATGACAACCAAATCAACAGCTGGAATCTATGAAATCTTGAAGAATATTTGCCCTTAAAAATAACAAATAAAAATGTCCTATTCTGTCAAGTTTTGTTTGTTTCTTGGAAACTGAAATGACAACCATTATGGCTGACAAATGCCCCACCTCATAAGAGGTTGTCACTGCCATGATTCCGAAAGCAGTGCTTCTCAGAACGTGCGGCTTCTTACCAGTGCCTCACACAGGCACAAAGCATCTGCACCAGTCACAGAGAGTATCAGCACCATAATTGAGGCATAGCTTAAAAATGAAACAGCAGTGAGTGGGAAAAAGAAATGGCTAGACTCGGTGAGGAAGAAAAGGTAATATAGGCTGAACACCGCCTTCACCAATGCATCGGCCCTCTATCGGTTAAGTTGTCTTGTACCTCCACTTCCTCCCCGTTAGCCTGCCACTTGCTGTAGCTCATCTTCCTCTGGCAGCCTCTTGAATAAGCCTCTCCCCTCAGGTTGCCTGTTTTTTGTCTCTTGATTTGGCTCCTTTCACTGGGGCCGTCTCTAGGTTTGGCATGTCCCCGTCAGGCTGCCCCTTGCTGTAGCGCTTACACCCCTTTAGCAGTCTCTCACTTTAGCACCTCCACCCAAGGCAGACTCTTGTATTAGCTTCTACCCCTCAGGCTGTCTATTTGTGGCTCCTCTCCATCAGGCTGTTGCTTGATGTAGCTCTTCCCCCTCTGGCAGCCTCTGATTTCAGCTCCTCCACTCCAGGCAGACTCTTGTATTAGCTTCTACCCTCAGGCTGTCTATTTGTGGCTCCTCTCCATCAGGCTGTTGTTTGCTGTGGCTCTTCCCCCTCTGGCAGCCTCTCATTTCAGCTCCTCCACCCCAGGCAGACTCTTGTATTAGCTTCTACCCCTCAGGCTGTCTATTTGTGGCTCCTCCCCATTAGGCTGCCCCTTGCTGTAGCTCCTCCTCTGTCTCAATGCTGCAGCACCAGCACACAGTAGAAATGTCTTGCTCTAGAGCAGTGTTTCCCAAGCTCCAGTCCTCACAGCCCCCAACAGGTCATGTTTTCAGGATTTCCTTAGTATTGCACAGGTGATGGAAGTATCAAGGCATCAGGAATCCTCACACCAGTGCAGTACTAAGGAAATCCTGAAAACGTGACATGTGGGGGGCCATGAGGACGGGAGTTTGGGAAACACTGCTCTAGAGGCTCCTCAGAGCCGTGTATCTGAATAAGCCAAGAGACTGGCCTCCTTCACAGTATGCCTGTGGCCAAGCTTCATATCAACCACTAGGATATATGAGCAATTCTACTCCCCCAGTATTACAGCGTGCGTACTTATTTACTTCTAAGCTATGCTGAAACTTCTAGTTCCTCAGTGTTATCAACTTTTAGAATATGTGGAGTCTTGTAGAATCTTTAAGGGATTTTCCAGTTTCAGAAAAACTCCTGTTCCCAGTAGCAGTTTGTTTTAGATAAACTGTGTCTTACTCTCAGTCCCTGGGTCCAGTTCTGAGTCTCTTCTGCTGCTCCCGATGTCGGATATTTCCTGCAGCACTGACGTCATATCGACAGCGCTGCAGCCAATCCAGTGAGCTCTACCAGATTAGGCGGCAGAAGCCTCTCTGAGCTCACTGACTGGCTGCAATGGTATCATCATGACATCCTGATGCAGACAATAACAAACCACATAAGCCACGGTGGAAACTCAGAACAAGGACCCAGGCAGGCTGAGTAAAGAATGGTTTGTTTTTTCTGAACACCGGGAAAAACTGACGTAAAACAAAATACCACGTAGAAGTTACCAAGGTATATCTAACTAAACTCATAGAAATCTACAAACAGTAAGGACAAACCGCCGAAATACCATACTGTATAGAACTTTCACATGTAATAGCACACTCATAATAGCACCAGGTCCCACCCCGCCGGACAAGTCCTGCCAGTACTGCAGAAAAGGCCTAACCTAGACCTGTCGACAAGGTCGCCACTCCGCTGACAAGACCCATCAACAAGGTCATGGCTTGTGTAAAGAGTATGCTTATTTGAAAGAAACAATGCCATGTTGCCCATGACCTGTTAGTTTTTAACAGTATAGAGAATTCACTGCACACTCAAATTTATGCAGAATTGTAAAGTTAATTCACACAATGTCGTAACAAATGAAGAATCCAAAGAGGTGTTCCTTGGTTGCGATTCTTGTGAAGTTTTGATTTCATAAAATCTTTAAGCGGACGTTCAATGCAGGACACAGAGATTATGGAACAGTCTCAAACGGCGCTATGTGTGACCAAAAAAGACCCCCAGCTTACAAGACCCACAGTAGACAAAATCCACGACCTAGTGTAAAGAGGTATGTTTTATTCCCAGAAACGATGCCACTACTGCACACGAACTGTGTCCAATATTCAACAGAGCTGCAATGCCAATGAAAGGAGGGACACAAATTAAAATTGTCCTGCCATAGGCTACAAGTTTGCAGTCATTCTATGTGACTGCAGACTTGTCAACTATCGCAGCATGTGCAATGCATGGTGTGAGGATTCTCCAGTGCTAGTGGTGGATGGTTGACCACAAGTATGTGATTTGCATACATTCAGTCACGCGCCGACTAGATGTGTGCGACCTTACTCAATGGAAGTTTATTGAGCGAGGCTGGACAAGTCTAGTCGGAATGTGGCCGGAAGCATGCAAATCACATATTTGCGATCACTGTAGTTATGTACAGAGACTGTAGACTTGTTTTAAGCAAACAAACAGATCACATATACTTCAATTTCATACAAATATTTTAAAAAAAGTAGAATATAATTATTCAGGTAAATAACACATTGACAAATGTGGAGCCCAGCTGTGACTGAATCCATATCTCCCAGAAGGGTGCACTGAAGGAAGATCCCACTAGAGGTCATTATACACACACACACGTACAGCTATCCCAGAGACCACCAGAGGGAGCTGTGTTAAGACGTATAAAAGACAGTTACACAGAAAACATCTAGTTGAGTTCAGTCAGAGAGCTCAGAGGGAGAGCAGAGCAGCCATTGCTAGGGAGTCTGCTCAGAGAGCTCAGTCTGCATAGAGAGCTCAGTCTGCAAGTGGAGTCTAGTAAGAGTGACACAGAGACATCACTCCAGCCTAGTCAGAGCTGAATTTAGAAGTGTAGCTCAGTGGAAAGCGTGCCGACGCTTAAAGAGCGGCGAAGAGGCAGCCCACCAACTGCCAGCGTGTGTGATCGTGTGAAGATCTAGGTAGCCGAAGGCGAGTGGAAGTTAATGAGACAGAGGAGCCTTAATAGCTCATCTCAGTAAGAAATACCGGACAACGGGGTCCGAGCCTATAGGGATCTCCACGACCCATTAGGAGAACACCGGAGTTCCTGGAGGACTACAAGTCCCAGGAGTACCACAGAGCTGATACGTAGCTGGATCAGAAGAACGGAGTCTAGCAGAGCCCTGCAAATACAGACTGTGTGCTTCAGGAGAAGGTCCAATCACAAGATCAGCCAGGTGCAAGACGGAGACCAAGTTAGACCTAGCTACAGGCAGGTCAGGACTTTATCACATAAAGGCAGAAGATAGGAGGCCACACACCTACCAGTGGAGGAATCTCGATGTGCATCCTTCACCCTACAGAGCTCCGGGGAGTACCTGCAACACATACAGTAAAGGTACCAAAGTGACTTATGTGTGTGTCTCCCTTATTATCTCTGACTGCCGGGTCCCCGTCTGTCCTGCACCTTTGCATTTCTATCTGCCCTGGAGGATCACTCAGCCTTAAGGGTATGCCACACTAAACAACATCGCTAAAGGGATCGCTAAAAAACGTAACTATTTAGCGATCCCGTTAGCGATGTTGTTGTGTGCGGCATCTGTCAGCGACGAGCTCCCTGCTGAGATCCTGCTGTGATCTCGCTCGTCGCTGGAATCGTTCCGGACCCTATTTTATCGTCGGCGCTCCCGCTGGGTAAGTATTATCGCTGAGTGTGGCACCTTTTCTTAGCGATTTAGCGGTACTTTTGTACCGCTAAAGTCGTTAAGGAGATCGCTAACCGCGATAGCGTCGTTAACTATATCGCTAAATGTGGCCGCACTTAGCGATATAGAAACAATCCCGCTAGCGATCGCATTAGTATGCGTCATTATCATTATCGCTAGCGGATTGTTTAGTGTGGCAGTACCTTTACTTGTAGAAGGCTTAACACCTAGCTGCCCAATATTAACCCTCCAGTGGTTCTGCATAGCAGCGCTGGTCATCCTGACCAGGCACCACAAGTGGCGTCACGAATCCCCATATCATTATTCAAGTCACCTGTAAACATCCCACATTACGGTGAGCGCCCAGGGCAACGGACCGAGCTGTGCTAACCGTGACATTCCCCATAGACTTCAACGGGCTCGGTGCCGAGTACCCCATAACCCTGGTGTTGTGCGACTCACAAGCAATTGTTATTTTGTTTATTTTAGATCTGTCCTTTGCTGGAAAGGAAGTTTTTCCAGCTAACATTTCCCCAGTTTCGGAAGGCCTAGAAAAGGTCTGTTACCAGAACCAACGCATGACTCTTTCTGAACACGGGAAAAAAAAAAAAGAAAAAAAAAAGAATCACATTGATCTAGCTAATCTTACTTTGCATAAATTTTACACACCATTGGCAGTGGTGTAATGTTGATGAAGTGCTATGTAAATTCACACTATTGAGAGCTCTTTTAATGTAGCACAGCAAGACAGCATCTTATTACCACAGTCTGTAGGAGCAGGTTATCTTATCACTTAAGCATCCGATCTGCTTACATTCTATAATCATTTTAATTGTGATTAGAATTAAAAAAAAAAAAAAAAAAAAAGAAACACTCATTATTTCTAATTTTTACTTTTGTGTTCATCTCTGTGGAACATGACTAAGCTGGGTTACAGAATAAAGGAACAGGGAAATGAAAGACTAGGCATTTACAGATCTTCTCTGAGCACTTGACAATCGACATAACAAAAGATCTTTATTAAAAATCCTGTGAAAATTGATATATTTTACTGCTGATTCAAGTTATGAGTTGACGTTGTTTAACCGAATATGTGCCTATGTCCCCATGGGAAGACTTCTTGGACCTCCTTGGTCGGGCTTTACATCCATGTGGTTGTATAAACAGCATCTGTTCTTGTGTCCTTTTGGCAACATTTAAGAACAGTATTCGAACTCAGAAGATGGGGCAAATGAGGGTAGGCTCATAACTGGGGTTTCAGCAAAATGGGGAGTTTGTGTAGGTTGGGAAAGGGTAGTAATACTGGAAAAGTGAGGAATCAAAGCTGACTGAACAACAAACTCTACAGGCACAAGTCTGGGCTAGAAAGAAATCATCATAGTGGTCTGGGCCAGATGGAAAAGAAGAATCATGTGAATCCTCCAATAAGAGAAAATGTCACGTGGTCACAAGTTTTAACTGTTCTCAGATCTGTATTTACTACTATGTGGTCATTGCATGTTCATAATATTAATATCAGTTGTCATATCTATTTAATTACACTATGGTGGTATTATTCAGCACTTAGGTTGAAATTATGGATTGGTGGCATTATTTGGGCCTATATGGTAATACTACTGGTAATATTGTTTTCGGTAAAGTTTCTATTCAGTTACCGTATGGTGGCATCATTCACTCACAGAGTATGACCAACTTCTACCATTATATGGTCACTGTGTATAGCTAATTTTTTTGTCTAGCCCTTTTAGTTCAGGAAGAGTTTGCAGTGGTCATGGTGTGGCAGTATTATATGGGCCTTGTATAGTGTTATACACCGGTCCTATGTGAAGGCTCTGATTTCTTCACCCTGGTCCGCTAAACTCCCTTGTGCTCCACATTGGGCTTTGCAAGTTGCCCAGCGTGCTGCCATGTGATCCTCTACCAAGGCCTATATAAGGTATCCCAATACATTCACCTGTGTCTTGGTAATAAGACTTTTAGTGTTCCGGAGTCCTGTGTGCCTGCAGCCTTAAGTACCTCTGCTACCTGTTCCCGGGCTTCCAGGACCTCTGCTACATGGTCCCAGACTTCTAGGACCTCTGCTACATGTTCCCAGATTTCCAGGACCTCAGCTACCTGTTCTCTGGCTTTCAGAACCTCTGCTACCCGTTCCCTAGTTTCCAGAACCTCTGCTACCTGTTCCCTGGCTTCCATAACTCCTGTTACCCGTTCCTTGACTTCCAGGACCTCTGCTACCTGTTTCCAGGCTTCCAGGATCTCTGTTACCTGTTCCCAGGATTCCAGGACCTCTGTTACGTGTTCCTGGGCTTCCATGACCTCAGCTACTGTAAGGATATAGACAGCCTGGCAGCATTTCCCCCTTGGAAAGAAGTTTTATTGATTGTGTGATGTGCTGTAGTGGGATATAATGTGAATAGTGTTAATGATATGTAATGTGAATTGTTACATACATTAATATAAGTAGATAGCTGACTTTAGGGTGAGTTTAGAGTTAATGTTTGGGACCAACCCACAGTGAGAGAGACTAATCTTAGGGAGAGTGACTCCTTCCGGCTAGGAAGGCAGATAGGATATGGAGTGCTGAGTGAGCAGTGCTGCTTACAAGGGTGACCCTAAGTGAAAGGAGGCTGAGCAAGAGGGATAGAGAGATCTTGAAGCTAAATGACTAATCGAGAGAGTGGCTGTCACAGATTCTACATTGACTGTGGCCAAGGAATGCTGTAAGTGACAGCTCAGCTTCCCTATGGGATCTGAAGTGTGCTGAACTGTCATTTTTGTGAGTGACAGTCCATTTATCCAATCTTATTCTGGGGCGTGCTGGATTGTCAACAGTTTTACAGCCTTGCTGCGCAATCTGGTTTAGTCTGTGAGCATTTCCTAAAGTGCCTCCAATCCCTAACCATTTGCAAGGTATTTAGCTGGCTAGCTTCTAGTAGTCTGTGTTAGTTGTAGATTTGCTTTAGGTAGGTGTGTTTGCTAGCTCTGTGCGTCTCTGATCTTGCTGACGACCCTGGATTTAGTGGTGACTACTCTTTTAGAATTCCACTTCTGACTTAGACGTACCCTCCTGGTATTTGACCCTGGACTGTTACCAGACCATGCTTTTATATCACCCCAGTGTACTACGAGCCCTCCTGACTACCGTCTCGTAAGCAGTGACGGAGCATCATAGTGGCTTCCAGAGATGGGTCCTAGGAGAGCATGCCTAGCCACGAGACCTTGGGCTTTTAACACTGAGGTGTTAAAAGCCCAAGGTCTCGTGGCTTTTAACACTGAGTAAAGAGGACTGAGTAAAGAGGACTAGTGAAGGATCTGGAGCGGACTTTCCAGGGTGCCAGTAGTGGAAGAAAAAGGACACAGAACACCTGAAAAAGTAAATGAGACTTGTCTATCAGGACGGTAGCGTTAAAGCAGAGTTGTAGCGAAGTAGGGAGAAACAGAGGACATAAATAGCACTGGAGTATACTACTGAGGAAAGATACTGTGTAGAAAATGCTTCATGTTGCAAAGGAAACATCCATAAAACTTTGTACCCCTTATACCTTGTATATACCCTTACCAAGTTACTATTCAGTAAAGTGTTTCTTTTTAAACAGTGGTCTCCTTCATTGAAATATGAAACATCTGTTCCTGACAAACCAGCAAAATCGGTTACGTGCGGCCTGAACAGGCGTAATGCCCTCTTAGCACAAGTAACACACCCAGCCAAGACCTCCACTATCATGTAACATGCCAGGGTGCCTCAGGGGAGTGCCTAGCTTGCGGCTTCCGCCCCACACAACGCTACACTACCTGTTACTGGGCTTCCAGGATCTCTGCTATCTGTTTCTGGGCTTCCAGGACCTCTGCTACATGTTCCTAGGCTTCCAGGACCTCTCCTACCTGTTCCAGGGCTTCCAGGACCTCTGCTAGCTGTTCCTGGACTCCTGTCTGTCTACAGGCTCCTGTATCTTCGTACCTGTTTCCCCATGTGCTTGCTGCACTAATGCCTTGGGCCCACCCGGACCTTGGGCTTTGAGAATCCTCCTCACCTAGTGAGCCCAATATATAGTGGTATTGGTAATATTTCTTTTTTGAACAACACATTATGTTTAGTAACATATTCAGCAATCATTCTGTTTTGGTAATCTTTGGGACAGTAGAATTAATTGATTCCTATAATGGTATATACCTCTGTATACATATTGGTATATATGCTCCTTGGGATTCCTGATGTAAGGACCCCAGCAATGCCTCTGAAAGAGCAATAGATTTACAAATTACTTTCATCTTTTTGGGGCCCCACTTTTCATTTTCCCCAGGGCAATACTTCATCTAAAACTAAATCCTGATGGTGTATTATCCCTTTCACTATTATTCACAATTATCATGAATAAACAATCTTGCATGTTTGTTGGGGGATGGGGGTCTTCTGGAATAGCCCTTTAAATCCAATAGTATACCTGGATTAAGTATAACAGTTTCTTCTGATTGTACAGCAAACAATCGGTTAACACTATTCCAGAAGACATACCTTGCTCCAACATCCAGCAGCATTACACAATGTCACAGCCCCTCTCATTACAAGTCACTACTGTAAAATGCAAAACCAGAAAAATGTAAAATAACATCAGTCAAAAAAAAAAAAAAAACACCCTGCACACAATGCATTCCACCACATCCACGTCATCCTTAGCCTATCAAGAGAATAGGGGGGAAAAATGAATAATTCAGCTGTAAACAAACAGCAGCGATTTCACATCATGCTTTAACATAGCAATGTACCGAGTATCACATTGGTAATAGAGCTTAATACCCAGTGAAAAAAATATATATAACAAACACAAAAAATATATTTCCCATTGTTTCAGTAGAAATGCACAGAACCTTACAGAATTTCAGTCAAGGAGAAAGAAAAAAAAAAAACACCTTATTACTTCTAACTCCTGCGAGCCATTTTGGTCTCCAAAGGTTTTAGACCGCCCGAGGACATGTGTCTGCAGTGTTTTCGGGAAATGACTTTCCTTCTCACGAAACACTGCTATGTTCTGAAGCGCTGCTGCCCCGGAGCGTACCCACTCAATTTTCTGATTAACCCCTGTGCTGCCGAAAAGCCTGAAACACATTACCAGGCGATGGAAGGGTTTTGCCGGCCTCCTCTGTTTAACATTAATCAGATTTTTAATTCCACATGATATTGTTTTTTTTGCGCCTGGAGATGGTGTGATGGTCTAAAAGCGTTATGTATAGATTGCATATTCTGGCGGTTAGGAAAAAGAGGAAAGTAACAAGAGGAGCATCTCGATTTTCTAGTTTTCTTTTTTTTGACTCGTTGAAGTGTAAGACGATGAGCGCTGAATGTTAACACAATTAGGGCGCTTCAATATTTTTTTTTTCAACGCTGACTACCTTATGTTTTTCTAAACTAGCCGCCATACATGTTAGATGTTAGATTAAAGTCAGCTGAACACGACGATTTCAGAAGAATTTCCCCGTCATCTTATGTCTAAGGGGGCCTTCTTACTCTTCCTGAAAGATGAAGCTAACAGAGATGAGAATCGGTCATCTTGAATTCAATCACCCGATCTTTTCGTTGTTCATGCAGATAAGGAAGCTGCCAAAGTAAACTGGCAGCAGCTTTCTTCGATTTCCCCATTCTGAAGCCAGCAATGCTTCCTTCATATATATGTGTAAGAGCTCAATCACACATCAGTTTTTCGCATTCGAGTGCCATCTGTGTTTTGTTTTTCACGATGGACATAGGCATGACACCACTGATAAAACTCTGATCAAAAACACTGATGAAACTCGGTCGCAAGAGAAAATCAATCATGTGAGCATGAGCCCTAAGCCAGAAGAAAAAACTGAACGCTCGTTATGTAGGATTCATGGGCTATAAATAACATCCAGCATCTACTGAAATTACTAGTCAATTTGATCAATATACAGTGGGTACAGAAAGTATTCAGACCCCTTTAAATTTTTCACTCTTTGTTTCATTGCAGCCATTTGGTAAATTAAAAAAAAATCATTTTTTTCTCATTAATGTACACTCTGCACCCCATCTTGCCTGAAAAAAAAAAACAGAAATGTAGACATTTTTTTTAAATTTATTAAAAAAGAAAAACTGAAATATCACATGGTCATAAGTATTCAGACTCTTTGCTCAAAAAAAAATATTTTAGTCACATGCTGTCCATTGCCTTGTGATCCTCCTTGAGATGCTTCTACTCCATCATTGGAGTCCAGCTGTGTGTAATTAAACTGATAGGACTTGATTTGCAAAGGCGAACACCTGTCTATATAAGACCTCACAGCTCACAGTGCATGTCAGACCAAATGAGAATCATGAGGTCAAAGGAACTGGCCAGGGAGCTCAGAGACAGAATTGTGGCAAGGCACAGATCTGGCCAAGGTTACAAAAGAATTTCTGCAGTACTCAAGGCTCCTAAGAGCACAGTGGCCTCCATAATCCTTAAATGGAAGAAGTTTGGGACCACCAGAAGTCTTCTTAGACCTGGCCGTCCAGCTAAACTGGGCAATCGTGGGAGAAGAGCCTTGGTGAGAAAGGTAAAGAAGAACCCCAAGATCACTGTAGCTGAGTGTTGTGAATGGGTTTGAGATGAGTTCTGAGCAGAGGCTCCCTCTGGTGGTTACAAGCGGTGCTAGTGAAGATTGTGAGGACTGGGAATCAGGTGTTACTGACTGGTCTTATATAAGGGAGTCATTTTCCCATCAGGGTTGCCGGTGATCAATTGTTCTGGTCTGAATCCTTCATTCCAGTTTCCCTTGTAGCCTGCTGTGTCGTGTCTGCATCTCCTGCTTACAGATAAGACTTTTGCTTCTTTTGTGTTTGTGCTATATTTTTGCATTTTGTCCTGCACTTCTTTGGGGGCCTTCAGGGTCCCCTCCGGGGGCTTCTGCCCTCTCAGTTTAGTTCAGTCACTGAGTTTTGTTCTTTTGCTTTTTCCAGTTTTTTCAGTGGCTGCTGTTTTTATTTTGTTACACCAGAGAACTAATTTAGGTGGTAGAGGTCGTGTGATCTCAGGTGATTTTGAAATTAGTAGAGTTGGTGCTTTTCAGGGTTTTCTGGGATTGCAGTAAGTACCCTTCCTATCCTTTTCTATTTAGATAGTTTGGGCCCCAGCGTTTGCTCATACTATTTTCTTTCTGTGTCAGTATTTCCTCTTGTCTAACCGCCATTACATGTTTGGGGGCTTTCTGTTATCTTTGGGGTTCTGCTCCGGGGCAGATAGCTTTCCTATTTCTATCTTTAGGTGTAGTTAGTTTCTCAGGCTGTGACGAGGCGTCTAGGACCAACGTAGGAACGCTCCACGGCTGCCTCTAGTTGTGGTGGTTAGTCAGGGTACTGCAATCTCATAGATTCCAACTGCTCTGGTGTATTGCCTTTTTTACCTGCACTCCTCAGCTACCGAAACATAACAGTATCACCGGCCTAAAAATTGAAATTGTATGGTACTCACAGAAGGAAAAAAAAATATTGTGAAAGAAAAAAAGTTGTCAGAGTTGTCAGAGATATTTTTCTGTTTGTTGCATTTTTTTTTTTTTTCCTCTGTATCTCTGGGTGCTGGGGAGGATCTTTTCTCCCAATGGAGTTTGCACAGTTGTCTGGCCGTGTGGATCAGCTTGCCACTAAGGTTCAGAGTATTGCTGCATATCTTGCTAGGTTGCCTGTTGGGGAACCTAGGATCCCCATGCCAGATTTGTTTTTAGGGGATCGAGCTAAGTTTCAGAATTTCAAAAATAATTGTAAATTGTTTTTTGCCTTAAAATCTAAGTCCTCAGGGAACGCAGCGCAGCAGGTTCAAATTATTATCTCTCTCCTGCGCGGCGATCCTCAGGATTGGGCTTTTTCCCTGACACCTGGGGATCCTGTTTTGAGTGATGTTGATGCTTTTTTTTCAGGCTTTGGGGTTATTGTACGATGAGCCTAATGTCACTGATCAAGCTGAAAAAACCTTGTTGGCATTAAATCAGGGGCTTGATGACGCTGAGTTATACTGTCAGAGATTCCGTAGGTGGGCAGTCCTGACCAAATAGAATGACGACGCTTTGGCAGCCCTTTTCCGGAAGGGTCTGTCAGATAATGTAAAGGATGTTATGGTGGGATTCCCTGTCCCTCTGGTCTCAATGATTCTATGTCATTAGCGATTCAAATTGACAGACGTTTGCGTGAGCGGAGAAGTATGCGTGGAATGGTGTTGCCTTGTGAACCAGCTTCTGAACCCATGCAGTGTGATAGAGTGGTGTCTGGGGCACAGCGTCATGAGTTTCGAATGCGCAATGGGTTATGTTTCTACTGTGATGATGCCTCTCATGCTATTTCAGTCTGCCCTAAGCGGGGAAGACGTTTTGCACGCTCAGTTGTCTTGGGTAGTGTTCAGACTAAGTTTTTATTAACTGTCACTCTGATATGCTCTCTGTCCTCATTTTCTGCTCAGGCTTTCGTTGATTCTGGAGCAGCTATTAACCTGATGGATTATGATTTTGCTAAACGTTGTGGGTTTCCCTTGATACCCCTACAGAAGTCTATTCCCCTACTGGGGATCGATTCTACCCCTTTGGCTGAGAATAAAACCCCAGTTTTCTACTCAGGTGATAATGAGGGTTGAACCTGATCACCAGGAGTGCTGCAAATTTTTGGTTCTATATAATCTGCATGACATTATCGTGCTGGGTTTCCCTTGGTTACAGTCTCATAATCCTGTTTTGGATTGGAAATCTGTGTCTGTAACCAGTTGGGGCTGCCAATGTGTTAATACCAACACTCCTGTTTTTTCTGCCTCCCCCCAGGCTCAGGATGTTCCTGACTTTTTGTTTGATTTTTCTGATGTGTTTAGCGAAAGTAAATCTGCATCCTTGCCTCCCCATAGGAGCTATGACTGCGCTATTGAATTAGTGCCGGGTAGTAAATTCCCTAAAGGTCGCCTTTTTAACTTGTCTGTACCTGAACATGACGCTATGCGGTCTTATATCAAGGAATCATTGGAGAAGGGTCATATCAGACCATCCTCTTCACCCTTAGGTGCCGGTTTTTTCTTTGTGGCCAAAAAAGATGGTTCATTAAGGCCGTGTATTGATTATCGTCTCTTGAACAATATTACTGTGAAATATCAATACCGTTACCCTTGATTTCTGACCTGTTTTCCAGGGTGAAAAACGCTACTTGGTTTACCAAGCTTGACCTCAGGGGGGCGTATAACCTTATTCGCATTAAGCACGGGGATGAATGGAAGACGGCATTCAATACCCTGAAGGGCATTTTGAGTACCTAGTGATGCCCTTTGGGCTCACTAATGCTCCTTCCGTCTTCCAGTCCTTCATGAATGACATTTTCAGGGATTTTGTGGACAAATTTCTGATTGTTTATTTGGATGATATCTTGATTTTTTCTAATGACTGGGACTCTCATGTGAAACATGTTCGAACTGTATTCCAGATTTTGAGAGAGAATGCTCTGTATGTGAAGGGATCAAAGTGTCTTTTTGGCGTACAGAGGATCTCATTTCTGGGATTCATTTTGTCCCCATCTGTTATTGAAATGGACCCGGTCAAGGTTCAGGCCATCTGTGATTGGGTCCAACCTACTTCATTAAAGGCTCTTCAGAGATTTTTGGGTTTTGCCAATTTTTATCGTAAATTTATTGGTAATTTCTCGGTTATTGTTAAACCATTAACTGATTTGACCAGAAAGGGTTCTGATGTGGTGAATTGGCCTCCTGAGGCAGTCTCTGCATTTCAGGAACTTAAGCAGAGATTCACTTCTGCTCCTGTTCTACGGCAGCCTGATGTTTCTCTGCCATTTCAGGTGGAGGTTGATGCCTCTGAAATTGGGGCAGGTGCCGTTTTGTCCCAAAAAGATCCAGAGACCTCTAAAAGTAACCCTTGTGCCTTTTTCTCTCGAAAATTTTCTCCTACTGAACGTAATTATGACGTAGGTAATCGGGAGTTATTGGCCATGAAGTGGGCTTTTGAAGAATGGAGACATTGGCTGGAGGGAGCCAAACATCAGGTGGTGGTCCTTACGGACCATAAGAATCTGGTCTATCTGGAATCTGCCAAGCGACTCAATCCTAGACAGGCCAGGTGGGCCTTGTTTTTCACACGTTTTAATTTTGTGGTTTCCTTTCTTCCTGGCACTAAGAATGTTAAGGCGGATGCCCTCTCGAGGAGTTTCCTTGCGGACTCTCCTGAGTTATCTGATCCTTCTGTTATTTTGAAAGAGGGTGTAGTTCTTTCCGCCATCTCGCCCAATTTGAGACTTGCTCTGGAGGGGTGTCAGGAGGATAGGCCCGAGCGCTGCCCTGTTGGAAAATTGTTTGTCCCGGACCAATGGAAAAAGAGTGTGATGTCTGAGATTCATTGTTCCGCATTGGCTGGGCATCCCGGAATTTTTGGTACCAGAGACTTGGTTAGTCGGTCCTTTTGGTGGCCTACCTTGTCTCGTGATGTCAGGGAATTTGTGCAGTCCTGCGGGACTTGCTCTCGCTCCAAGCCTTGCTCTCGCTCTAGTGGTTTGTTGATGCCATTGCCTGTGCCCAAGAGACCATGGACCCATATCTCTATGGATTTCATTTCCGATCTTCCTGTTTCTCAGAGAATGACCACCATCTGGGTAATTTGTGATAGGTTTTCCAAAATGATACATCTTGTGCCATTACCTAAGTTGCCTTCCTCCTCTGAATTGGTGCCGTTGTTCCTTCAGCACGTGGTTCGTTTACACGGCATTCCTGAGAACATTGTGTCTGACAGAGGAGTCCAGTTTGTTTCCAGATTTTGGAGGACTTTTTGTTCTAAACTGGGTGTTCAATTGTCTTTCTCCTCGGCATTTCATCCTCAGACCAATGGTCAAACTGAGAGAACAAACCAGACATTGGAGACTTATCTAAGATGCTTTGTGTCTGCTGATCAGGATGACTGGGTCTCTTTTTTGCCTTTGGCTGAGTTTGCTCTTAATAATAGGGCTAGCTCTGCCACTTTGATGTCTCCGTTTTTCTGTAATTCTGGGTTTCACCCTCGATTTTCTTCAGGACAGACGGAGGCTTCTGTCTGTCCAGGTGTTGACTCTGTTGTGGAGCGTATGCAACAGATTTGGGACCAGGTAGTGGAGAGGTTGTCCCTCTCTCAGGAGAAGGCCCAGCGGTTTGCTAACCGGCATAGGACTGATGGTCCTCGGTTTAAAGTGGGGGACTTGGTCTGGTTGTCCTCAAAGAATATTCCTATGAGAGTAGCATCTCCTAAATTTAAGCCTAGGTTCATTGGACCTTATAAGATCATGGAGATTATTAATCCTGTTTCTTTTCGTTTGCTTCTTCCAGGGACATTTAAGATCCATAACGTGTTCCACAAGTCCTTGTTGAAGAGGTTTGTTGAGCCAGTGGTTCCTGCTGCTGTGCCTCCTGACCCTGTTTTGGTTGAGGGCAATCTGGAGTATGTGGTTGAGAAAATATTGGATTCTCGTTTTTCTAGACGGAAACTCCAGTATTTGGTTAAATGGAGAGGTTATGGTCAGGAAGACAATTCTTGGGTGTTTGCTTCGGACATCCATGCTAGGAGACTTATCCGTGCGTATCATAGAACTCATCCTGACCGACCTGGTTGCTCAAATGAGGGTTCGGTGACCCCTCCTCAAGGGGGGGTACTGTTGTGAATGGGTTTGAGATGAGTTCTGAGCAGAGGCTCCCTCTGGTGGTTACAAGCGGTGCTAGTGAAGATTGTGAGGACTGGGAATCAGGTGTTACTGACTGGTCTTATATAAGGGAGTCATTTTCCCATCAGGGTTGCCGGTGATCAATTGTTCTGGTCTGAATCCTTCATTCCAGTTTCCTTGTAGCCTGCTGTGTCGTGTCTGCATCTCCTGCTTACAGATAAGACTTTTGCTTCTTTTGTGTTTGTGCTATATTTTTGCATTTTGTCCTGCACTTCTTTGGGGGCCTTCAGGGTCCCCTCCGGGGGCTTCTGCCCTCTCAGTTTAGTTCAGCCACTGAGTTTTGTTCTTTTGCTTTTTCCAGTTTTTTCAGTGGCTGCTGTTTTTATTTTGTTACACCAGAGAACTAATTTAGGTGGTAGAGGTCGTGTGATCTCAGGTGATTTTGAAATTAGTAGAGTTGGTGCTTTTCAGGGTTTTCTGGGATTGCAGTAAGTACCCTTCCTATCCTTTTCTATTTAGATAGTTTGGGCCCCAGCGTTTGCTCATACTATTTTCTTTCTGTGTCAGTATTTCCTCTTGTCTAACCGCCATTACATGTTTGGGGGCTTTCTGTTATCTTTGGGGTTCTGCTCCGGGGCAGATAGCTTTCCTATTTCTATCTTTAGGTGTAGTTAGTTTCTCAGGCTGTGACGAGGCGTCTAGGACCAACGTAGGAACGCTCCACGGCTGCCTCTAGTTGTGGTGGTTAGTCAGGGTACTGCAATCTCATAGATTCCAAATGCTCTGGTGTATTGCCTTTTTTACCTGCACTCCTCAGCTACCGAAACATAACAGCTGAGCTCCAGAAATGCAATGGGGAGATGGGAGAAAGTTCCACAAAGTCAGTTATCACTGCAGCCCTCCACCAGTCGGGCCTTTGTAGCAGAGTGGCCCGACGGGAGCCTCTCCTCAGTGCCAGACATATGAAAGCCCTCATAGAATTTGCTAAAAAACACATAAAGGACTCCCAGACTATGAGAAATAAAACTCTCTGGTCTGATGAGACGAAGACAGAACTTTTTGGTGATAATTCTAAGCGGTATGTGTGGAGACAACCAGGCACTGCTCATCACCTGCCCAATACAATCCCAACAGTAAAACATGGTGGAAGCAGCATCATGCTATGGGGGTGTTTTTCAGATGCAGGGACAGAACGACTGGGTTGCAATTAAAGGAAACATGAATGTGGCCAAGTACAGAGATACCTTTCAAACCACATATCCAAGCCCTCGCCACCTCCTGCCGCCTCAAACTCAAAAATATTTCCCGGATCCGCTCATTCCTCAACCATGAAACCACAAAAACACTAGTGCACGCCCTTATCATCTCCCGCCTCGACTACTGCAACCTCCTACTGTCTGGCCTCCCCTCTAGCACTCTGGCACCACTCCAGTCCATCCTACACTCTGCTGCACGACTAATCCACCTGTCTTCCCGCTATTCCCCAGCCTCCCCACTATGCCAGGCCCTTCACTGGCTTCCTATTGCCCAGAGGCTCCAGTTCAAAACCTTAACCATGACATACAAAGCCATCCACAACCTTTCTCCTCCATACATCTGTGACATGGTCTCCCGCAACCTACCTACACGCAACCTTCGATCCTCTCAAGATCTCCTTCTCGACTCCCCCCTCATCTCTTCTTCCCACAACCGCATACAAGACTTCTCCCGGGCTTCCCCCATACTCTGGAACTCCCTGCCGCAAAACATCAGACTTTCACCAACAACGGAGACCTTCAAGAAAAACCTGAAGACCCACCTGTTCCGACAAGCCTACAACCTGCAATGATCCTCAGTCTACTGAACCATCGCACGACCAGCTCTACCCTCTCCTAGTGTATTCTCACCCATCCCTGTAGACTGTGAGCCCTCGCGGGCAGGGTCCTCTCTCCTTCTGTACTTGTGTGTCCCTTGTCTAGCACATGTTTATTGTATCTGTCTATATTTTTCCCTTTTCATATGTAAAGCGCCATGGAATAAATGGCGCTATATAAATGTATAATAATAATAATAATATCTTGGATGAAAACCTCTTCCAGAGTGCTCTGGACCTCAGACCTGGCCGAAGGTTCACCTTCCAACAAGACAATGACTCATAACAAAGGAGTGGCTTCAGAACAACTCTGTGACCATTCTTGACTGGCCCAGCTAGAGCCCTGACCTAAACCCAATTGAGTATCTCTGTAGAGACCTGAAAATGGATGTCCACCAACGTTCACCATCCAACCAGAAAACTGGAGAGGATCTGCAAGTAAGAATGGCAGAGGATCCCAAATCCTGATGTGAAAAACTTGTTGCCTCATTTCCAAGAAGACTCATGGCTGTACTAGCTCAAAAGGTGCTTCTACTCAATACTGAGCAAAGGGTCTGAATACTTATGACCATGTGATATTTCAGTTTTCCTTTTTGAATAAATTTGCAAAAGTTTCTACATTTCTATTTTTTTCTGTCAAGATGGGGTGCAGAGTGTACAATTAATGTGAAAAAAACTTTTTTGAATTTACAAAATGGCTGCAATGAAATAGGGAAAAATTTAAAGGGGTCTGAATACTTTCTGTACCCACTGTAATAAACAGATTAACATAAGTCACTAAATAAGAGTGTGATCCAGCTCATTACAGTTAAATAGTCATCGAATCCTCGGCTCTGCTAAAAAAAAAAAAAAAAACACTTCTGGTTGATGGCCGCAATAGGAAAGGGTAGGAATATTCAGCCTTTAAAAACTAAAAAAATAAAAATTAATTATAGAATTGAATGAAACAGAACATTTATCAGTACTGTAGAAAAAAAATATATATGTGAGATTGTCCTACATGTTTCGGCCTGAATCATGCATACGAGTAAGGACTGAGAATTAGATCAAAACATGTAGGCAAAGCGCTCATATATTTTTTATCATATTTTGCTTTTATTTAATTCCACCAATAAAAAATGTTTAAAATTTTTTTATTAATAAAATGGCTAGATATTCCTACCTTTTCCTAACATAACTCACTACAGCCACTCAAATAAAATAATCCATCCTGGAACAGAAAGTGTTACCCTAATCCATACATTTCCATCAATGTGCCCTATGCCTACCTTCCAGAAGGGGTTGGACTAATACGAGTTGGGAGTCTCTGTCTATGGGTCTCATAAAAGCTGTACTCACATAGATGAACATCAAGTGCCAAGGTCTTAATGTAATAATGTCTCCATGTAAAACAACCTACATTGAACCCAAATTGAACCTGATTGAAACGTGTTTAACTGGTTGCCTACATGCTGTAATGGCGGCCAATAATATTTTGTTCAGCAATTAGGAACAACATACATATTTGATATCTGTAGGCAAACTTTAAAGACAGGGAAAAAAAAAACTAAGTGTGGTCTATACCCCTGGGCAATCGTCCTACGGCAAGGACACCTAAATCTATGGGCCTTTGGCCATTTCTATCACTTCTAGTTCCACAGCAGTATTAATAAAAGTTGCCAGCCTTGTTATTAATGATGAAACTTTTTGTAGACTTTTGTGTTTAACAGAAATGTCAAAATATATAACTGTGCCTCTGCACTGTCCATTTGTTTCTTTTTTGCCTTCTACAACTAGGTAGACCATAGGCGAACCTTGCATACATCCCTAATGTAGTTGCGCCATCTTCATCCACTCTACAGATAAATCACGGGCTAGCAAAAGCTTGTTTTATGCCTATGTACTCTTCAAATAGAAGAAACAGCTTATAGATGGTCCCAAGTGAACTTACAAATCAGGTGTAAGTCATATTTATAAAAAATATAAGATATGGTTTTGGACCCTACAAACACTTTATAAAAGGCCCGGCGCTGACACTTCAGAAAGAGAAAACAGAGGCTTGAAGGAAGCGGCCAAGACAATAAATAGGATGTGCTGCCTGCCAGGATGAATCGCTCTCGTGAAAAATACATATGTTGTACTGTATTCCCAATGTGATGCATCATTCAGAAGGTATCAGAAAACTTACATTTATTTTATTCTATAGCCTGCAGGTGCCATTGTTTATAATGCTGTCTATGTAGGGATATAAACCAATGAATGCTTTCTGTTGACAGTAGCCATTGAAGACCTGACAATGAAGGTTTGGCTTAGATGTAGACACCGTATCAGAGGGATGCAACAGTAATGATGAATGATATTCCTTTATATCTGAAACGTTGAGGGAGAGAGGATGAAGATATAACCTGTACATAGACATCATTGATATTTTAGTCTATGATCCTATTCATATGTAACGAGGATCATCTTTTTCAACAAAACGTCGAAATTCTGAGTCTTATGAGTCTACACGAAACTGGTGCACTCCTACGTATAACTATATCCTTAAATGTTGATGTTATTATTCTATACTTGAACAGGTTATACAACTAATAAATTAGATAAACCGCCAGAACGAACAATACAGGAAATTGATCAATGCTTGCTTTCCATATGCTAATCAAACTGTATAGGGATGAATGATCATTGCTACCATTATTATTCCCCATACAGTCTGTATTTTTGTCAGCAGCACATCCTTATTTACACAAGCGGAAAGGCTGTTGACCAACAATGATTTTTAGGAAGCATAAAAAAATGTGAAATCTGATAAAAATGTATTTGTCCATTTGTCTGCTGATACTTGGGCACATTTACACAGGGAAACGATTGATGGCACCCGCCAACCATAGGCCCATATAAGAGGAAAACAGACGGGCACTACTACTGATGGTGGAAGAACTTTAGCCCCGAGCCGTAGGCCAAGTTCCCACAAAGTAAAAACCACAGCAAACTTTCCACTGTGTTTTCCTTTGCAGATAATCCACTATGTTTTACAATCCAGCATACTGCACGTGATCTTAAGAAATCTCATCCACATGCTGCAAAAAGTATTCACAGCGTAAACTGACAAGAGCTGTGGGTTTAAGATCTGCAGCGTGCCATACAGGATTAAGTCTCAACCTTTCGCACACAAAAGGGTGAAATGTGTGACTTCCCAACAACTTTTTCACAATGATATCCGCAGCAGTATATACCACTTCGAGTATCACTGTCCACTGTGAGATGCCCACAGTAAATATACTTAATCCAAGAGTGATTCTCATGCGCCACTGGTGGCTCCATGCTGACTCTGTTAGATCCCCCACATGGTCCAAAGCCATAAAAAAATCCAAGATTCCGAGGCAGCTGAGAAAATAGGGATACAACATCACTTTTATTCCAAAATCACATGGCGAAACAATTGAAGTAGACGAGTGAAGCAGCTTTTCAGCCCAAAAGGTACTTTTTAAAGCTAGAAGTACAATGCAAATTACAGCCATGAGTGTAGTTACTGACATGGCATGCGATTTTTAAAGGATGGAATAAAGGTTTTGTTTTATCCCTATTTTCTTAGCTGCCTCGTCCTGTTGGATTTTCTGTCCACGGTAAATATGTTCTGTGGAAACACAGCCTAAGACGACCCTAAAGGTCCCACTGCCGCTTTTGACCTGAACTCAACAGCCCCATAGGCATATATGAAATTTTTGCGCTCAGCAGTCCATACATTGTGGTCTGTATTTGGACCAAGATGCACAGCAGTCTGAAATCGGCTACATGCCAAGATAGTACTATAAATGATGGTGCGTAGATGAAAGCACATATTTTGCATTTCCTAGCAGCAAGCCATTGGCCCTCTCAAATAGGTTGTGTTCTGCTGGGAATGTTATTATGTAAAAATGAATGCCGATCATAAAATGCTATGCTGCTCTGATTGGCTATTGAAAAAAAAAGCTAAAACAAACACAAACTATAATAAATATTCCCATATCTATTTACATGTTTTGAAAACTCAATCAGGGGTGTGCGATATGCAGAAGCATGTGTGCATTTGGATTTTTTGCTATTTAAGAACTCCAGTGACTTATCTGTTCAGGACATACTGGACTTGGTCCCATCTATATAGTGCATTCTACCTAAGATGATGTCCGGTGTCTGTGGCAACCGATGGATATGGATTTTCAGTGCGGCTAGAGGCTGGGTGAGCCGTACACATCTATTTCTTGATGGATGGATGAGACATGTTTTGACCATTTACACAAGGTAATCGCTTCTACTCTACAGTGAAGGATCTTTGTGACGCATGACATATTTACACGTTTGAACTTAAATGCCCATTGAGCTATTTACAGAGGACCTTTCACCAGTTTGAGAATGTTAAACTGGTCACGTCATGGAATAGTGGCTGAATAAAACCTATTTTTAAATTTATCTCAGTTGTAGAGATATTACCTTGTAAAGTTTACATTCTAATTTCCTCTTCAACAAATGAGGCATTAACAGAGATTTGTCTCTGGGGGAGTTTACTTTTTTACCCTGCATGAACATTGACAAATCACAAGAAAGAGGCGTCATACAAGGAAAAGAAAAGAACACCTTCCCCCAGAGCAAGTCAGGCCGGGCTTTCTCTGTGTAATGACACAGCCCTGATGTCCTCACTGATCTAATTAACGGTATCTACTGTGATTATAAGCGGGAAGGGGGATGGAGGAGAGCTGTGTGTCCCTACAAACACGTTCTGCAACTGCAGCTCTCCTGCCATGGCATTGTCAGTGAGGGGAGTGGATTAGAGCTGACAGTGCCGTGAGAGGAGAGCTCAGTGTGATTATGTACTTACACATTACACTTATACCAACATGTGTGCTGGACCATTTTTTCGGTTTTGCTTTAGTTCCTTGTACTTTGTACATGTAGAGGTGTGACTCCCCCTTTTGGGGCTTTGTATTTTGTCTATATAGCTTTCCACAGACAGGTGTAGAAACAGTCAGGTCTGGGTCCTGCTCTGCCCCCCGTCCATTTTGAGGCCTGCTGGCATGCAGCGAGGTGAACTACAAGAGTTATGGACAGTCCCGATGGGAACATCTTGTCACGGTGGGATGGCTTTTATGCTTTTGACCAAAATAGTGTCAAACAAGTAACTCATTTTATTTACATTATTATTTATGTACTGCAAGGTAATTGCTCATTTTATTTTTATTCTAGGTTTTGTCTGTTAGTGAACCCTTACATTGCACTTACCCCAATATGAGTGCTGGCCCATCTCTTTGTTTTTTTCCTGTTTGTGATCTCCTTTAGGCCATTCCTGACAGATGCCTATAATGACTCCACAAAACTGTGGAAAAATGGCAGTGCTGTCTTGAAGGAAAACTTTTTCTTTGACTGTAGTGCACTAGGAGACGTGTGACTAAACCTTGCAACGCCTATAACAGATAACCGGTCTTCCTATAATTATTTTACAAGATCACCGACACATCGCTTTACAACTTCATTTCCTCCGCTCGTCCCTGCTTGAGCTCTCCCCCACCTCACTCGGGATTTTTAACATGAAGGTCAGGGAAGTACAGACACACAAATATGTAATGTAGCCTTGTGTGAGTACCAGGGATGAGACTGCAGAATTCATCTCAGAGGGTGACTCCTCTATGTCTTCCAATGTAGCAAGGGGAAGGAGGAAGCAGCAGCAGAGTAGTTAATGCAACTGTGGCAATTTAGTTCAATTTCGATTATTACACCAGAAACAGACCATGTTGTCCAGGAGCAATCTCTTTATGAGTCTTGCTTTAGGGACTGTGACTTCTCGGCGTTGGACTTCTAAGGGGAATGAGAACATTTCTGAATGTGAACATTAAATGCAGACATCCAGGTGAAGTAGGGGGGTTAGATTTAGGTCAGTGCTATGGTAACTAAGGTATGGTGACCTTTAGAATTAATATGCAGTTAGCAAAGAAAAATCGGCTTGTATAAAGTATATCTTAATAAGATTTCACAACCTCCACTGTGTCAGGTGCTAATGAAATGCAATCACATAATAGACCCATATAAATGTACAATAGCATTGACTTAGATGCAGTAAAAATAAATAAATCCTATAATCTGGCATCACAAATGGTCAACAATGACAACATAGGAAGGACAGTCCATACTATGATGTCTGGTCTAGAGGAAAAATCCTCAAGGGATGATGAATTGAACTAATTTACAATATTTCGGCAAGACCAGATTCCAATCTAATATGTAGGATCAAAAAGTAGGGTGAGAAAAGGATTTATCATATTAAATTTCAAGGCTATATGAACACTAGCATTATGAAATGGACAAGGCAACTGTTAGGTGGATTCATAACTGGCTTAGTGATCGGACCCAAAGAGTGTCTCAAGTGGGGTACCACAGGGTTCTGTCCTGGGCCCTGTATTGTTCAACATCTTTATCAATGATTTAGATGAAGGAATTGAGGGTAAACGGATTAAATTTGCTGATGACACAAAGCTAGGAGGGATAGCTAAAACTAAGAGAAGAGAGAGAGAGAGAGGATTCAAAAATATATAAATAAACTGGAGCAGTGGGCAGCAACTAACAGAATGGTTTTTAACAGGGAAAAATGCAAAGTACTACATCTGGGCAATAAAAATGAAAAAAGCATATACAGAATGGGAGGAATAGGGCTAAGCAACAGCACATGTGAAAAAGACTTGGGTATACTAATAGATCACAGACTGCACATTAGTCAACAGTGTGATGCAGCAGCAAAAAAGGCAAATACAATTCTGGGATGTATTAACAGAAGCATACAGTCTACATCACGTGAAGTCATTATTGCCCTCTACTCCTCTTTGGTCAGACCTCATCTGGAATACTGTGTCCAGTATTGGGCACCACATTTTAAAAAAAGACATCAACAATTGTTAATCAAATGCAGGGTCGCTTTAGGGGTTTATATGTTGGGGGGATGGGAGGGTTGAGGGTGGTGGGGGGACATTTATGAGTATTATACCTGTCAAATAAGCATCAAATAAGCTTGATACCTTCAAACCTGTATGACTTACTTTTTGGCAATGCTCTTTAAATCAATATTTTGAGTTTTACGTCTGTCAAATAAGCTTGTTACTTCAAGACTTGTATGATTATCTTTTATTGTAATACTCTTTAAATCAATAAAACATGTTGGAAAACAAAAAAAGACATCAACAAACTGGAGCAAGTTCAGAGAAGAGCGACCAGAATGGTGTCCGGTCTGCAAACCATGTCCTATGAGGAATGGTTGCAGGATTTGGGAATGTTTAGCTTGCAAATAAGAAGACTGAGAGGAGACTTAAGGCTGGGTCTCACATAGCGATACACCAGCGATCCCGACAACGATCAGGATCGCTGGTGTATTGCTACAATATCGCTGCTGAGCTGCCAAACAGGCAGCTCAGGCAGCGATCAGTACAAGCGACACTGCGGGTAACATCGCTTAGTTACCCGCAGTGTACCTTGGATACCAGCGCCCTGATGCAGGGAGCTGGTAACCAAGGTACACATTGGGTTTCCAGGCGCTGCGCGGTGCCTGGAAACCCGCTGTGTACCTTGGTTGTACACAGCGGGTTTCTAGGCACTGCCCCGCGCCTGGAAACCCGCTGTGTACCTTGGTTACCAGCGGATCGCTGGTCTCCCGCCTGTCACACGCAGCGATGCGTGCCTGTCAGCGGGAGACCAGCGATCAAAAAAATGTCCTGACATTTCAGCGACGATCAGCGATACCCGGCAGGGGGGCTGATCGTCGCTGAATGTCACACACAGCGATATCGCTGGTGAGCTCGCTGCTGCGTCACAAAGCTAGTGACTCAGCAGCGATCTCGCTAGCGAGATCGTTGTGTGAGACGGGCCCTTTAATAGCCATCTACAAATATCTCAAGGGCTGTCACATTGTAGAAGGATTATCTTTATTCTCATTTGCACAAGGAAAGACTAGAAGCAATAGGCTGAAACTGAATGGGAGGAGACACAGATTAGATATTAGAAAAACTTTTTGACAGTGAGGATGATCAATGAGTGGAACAGGCTGCCACGAGAGGTGGTGAGTTCTCCTTCAATGGAAGTCTTCAGAAGCTGGACAGACATCTGTCTGGGATGATTTAGTGAATCCTGCTTTGAGCAGTGGGTGGGATCAGATGACCCAGGAGGTCCCTTCCAACTCTACCATTCTATGATTTCTATGATTTTCTATAGCAAATTTTGAAAATGTTTTCAGCTTCAAATCAGGGTCAAGACTGACATAATCCATCCTTAAATGATCTAAAGACGCCGGGCACTCAGACCATCCTCATGGAGTCAGTTTCTAAGCTTTTGTGCAGACACATGCACATTTGTGACCTGCTGGAGGTCATTTTGAAGGGCACTGGCACTGCTCCTCCTTGCACAAAGGCGGAGGTAGCGGTCCTGCGGTTGGGTTGTTGCCCTTCTACGGCCCCCTCCACGTCTCCTGGTTTACTGGCCTGTCTCCTGGCAGCACCTCCAGCCTCTGGACACTACGCTGACAGACACAGTAAACCTTGCCACAGCTCGTATTGATGTGCCATCCTAGATGAGCTGCACTACCTGAGCCACTTGTGTGGGTTGTAGAGTCCGTCTCATGCTACCACGAATGTGAAACCACAAGTAACTTTCAGAAGTGACCAAAACATCAGCCATAAAGCATTGGTACGGAGATGTGGTCTGTGGTCCCCACCTGCAGAACCACTCCTTTATTGAGTGTGTCTTGATAATTGCCAACAATTTCCATCTGTTGTCTATTCCATTTGCACAACAGCATGTGAAATTGATTGTCAATCAGTGTTGCTTGTTAAGTGGACAGTTTGATTTTATAGAAGTTTGATTTACTTGGAGTTATATTCTGTTGTTTAAGTGTTCCCTTTATTTTTTTGAGCAGTGTACTTTTTATTTTTATTTTTTTTACAACTGAGCTGAACTCTTGGCATGCTGTAAGAGGTGCTATTTCTATGTTTTGCAATTTCTGTAAAATTGTGTACAAGCTGCCAATAAACAATGTAGCATGGCATCTGTCAGATTATGGCAGAGGACAGGGTACCAAGCAATGGAAATTCTATCGTACTCATTAATAACTCTTTCTACTTGATGTAAACAAGAGAATAGCCCAAAATATATGGACTGGCCTAATATAAACAGACATTCTGAAAGAACACAGTCATTTAGGTAACACATCCATCATATTTTACATTTTCAACTTTTGGAATTTACCAAGTGACAATGAAAAATGAGCTTGTACACAAGTGTGTGTGTGTAGGAACACAAACCACGTGTCGTGGATGTGTAATCTAACAAGGTGATTGCCCTCATCGCAAATCAACCATATTCGTCACAAAATTCAGGATCTTGATGTTTATGATGTAATAGCATAATGTAGCCATGTGATCGGCCCCTGCAGAGACTGTACGAGAGCAAGCAATTCATTATATTTTCTGAGTCATATTGTCTAAAGCAGGGAATAAATGAGACCATGGAGAAAACAGGTCATTGTGATTCAGCTTTGTAAAAAAAAATATATATTTGGTAGAGTCAAACTATACTGATGCTCAAAACTATATTTCCTTGCAAGCAGAAATACAAGTCTGGATTTCACAGTTTATGTGTCCTATGGAGGATAAAATGCTGTCTGAGGACTCGGGCTGTGGATTTTTCTTATTTCCCTTTGTTTGCATGTATACACAGGCAAGCAAAAGGTTAACAATGTTTTGAAATTTTGGCTTTTGGGCTCCATATCTCACCATCCACTACTGCTTAGAACATGAGACCACCAACATTTTATAGACAATAATCTTGGCTATCTCATACATAAATTTGACTTGCAATTATTTAGTATATGATTAGTTATCCAGATTCTTCTCATGTCATTGCATTGTTACTGTTTTGCTTCTAAAAATCTAGATTTGTATTATTTTGCTAATATTCTGTAAATCCACCTTTGGCTTTCAACACTGCCTGAATCCTTCTGGACATGCTCTTGATCAGATTAAAGCATGTTTCGATGGAAATCTGATCCCAGGTCTCTTCTACACATTCCCAAAGTTGGTGCATACTGGTCGCCTCACTTAGGTCTGTATACAGCTTTTACTTCAACTCTACCCACAAGTGTTCAATTGGATTGAAGTCTGAGGACTGTGGGGACCAATTCAGGATCTCTACCTCATTGTTACTGAAGCATTTATTTGGCAATCTTGACGTACGCTTAGGGTTGTTGCGCTGCTAGAACACGGTCATCCTTTTCATACCCGTAGTACTTGAGTGTACAAAGAAACTAGCCTTGTAGGATACTTACATGTAGTTCAGCACTGAGACCTCCATTGATCCCAGTCAAGTATCCAACTCCTTTGGCTGTGAAACAACCTCATATCATCAGGCTTCAGGCACCAAACTTGACAGTTCCTTAAATTTCTGAATCCATTACTTCCTTTTCTCTTCCAGACCCCTTTGCACTTATTAGAGCCTACGCTATTGATTTTCGCCTCATCGCTCCAAATCACCAGTTTCCAATCTTCTACTGTCCATTTTTCGTACTTTTGGGAAAACTTGAGCCGACACTTCTTAAGATAATATTGAAGTTGGGGATTCTTCACCTTTTTTCAGGCCACCATTCCAGACTTGTGTAACGTGCTTAACACGGTACTTGTATGGACGTCTGTGATCTCACCATTATGAAGCATACGAGCCTCCTCCACTGCCGTGTTTGTCACAACAGGACTGATAGACCTTGTGATGAGTCGGCTTGTTGACTCCAATATTGTGCCTGGACATCCACCTCTTGGCTTCTGAATGGATACACTTCATTTTGTATTCTTCCAGCTGTCATGGCGCTCACATGATGCAGTTTGGCAATTTCCTTGGCTGAGAGACCGCTGTCGATGAGCTGGATAATGATGTTTATTTTTTCTTAGAAAATCTTCTTCATTGCTGCTCCTCGATTCAAACCAGTGATTTTTCGCTTCGGAATCAACCTAACAACACACTGAGCTATTAGGGAATGTAAGGACAGATTGTATTTTGTAGTATAAAGGAAGAAAAAGATTTGTCCACCACCATGAGCGAAACAGTAACAATGCAGTGACATGATGAGAATCTGCATAACTGATCATATGCTAAATAGTTGCAAGTCAAATTTATGTATCAGATAGCCAAGATGATTGTCTATAAAATTATGGTATTCTCACGTTCTAAACAGTAGTGGATGGTGGTCTTTAAGTCAAAAGTTCAAAACATTGTTACCCTTTTGCCTGTCAGTGTATGTGAGTTATGACGTAAAAAGGGGTGTTCAATCCGTTATTGTCAGTGTTAGAGCCGACTTTCCTGTGCATGTTGAGACGTCTGGTCATGCAACAGACACAGTAGAAGTTCAGTCTGATGAAAGCACCGGAAGTGACAGGATGGCAAGTACAGTACAGTGTAGCACTATTATTTATGATACATTTTTATAGCGCCATTTATTCCAAAGAAAGGGAGGGTTTTGGTGCTTCGTTCTGTGACTAAATTCCTTTATTCCTTACTAAAGAATAAAAGAAACCTATAAAAAACTCTATGAAAGGATGATTGCTGTATATGGTGATGATGCACCTTCTGTTGGAATAACGCTTATTATTCTATATTGCAGCAACTACTATTTACTACTGTTTAACAGTGCATGCGTTTCTGTTTCAGCAATAGGGTTATGTTGCCAATAATACATTGATAATTTTTTTTTTTTTAAATAAAACAGGAAGTTCCTGTTCACTGTGGGTGTAGCTGGAGCACATTTTACCTTTCACTTTGCAAGCTGACAGACAAAATGCTACTTTATTAAGTTATAATAAATACCAGTTGTAATCTGTGTTATGTTTGTTCCTGAATAAATATATATTCACTGTTCAACGGCTGGACAGTACAGAGGTTAATCCGCTGCCAACAGGTTCTAGACCCAGAAACCCAAACAGCCCACAGGATAGAGAACAAGAGTGCACTAAAAAGCCTAGATGGCCACAAGCAGCAACTCTGAAGTTCACAGTACAAAATTTGGCGAACCAAAACTAAAAATATTAAAATTTTAGAGTCCTCAGTAGTTGATACCTTTTAATGGCTAAATTAAAAGAAGTTAAATTGCAAGCTTACTACTACTCAGGTGTCGTCATCAGGCATAGAATGACAAAATCTGAAGATTCACATGTTTATACACCACAGATCACAGGAATAATACAATAGATAAGACAAGTAACGTGAAGCAGAACTATCATTATGGGAGAGAGAGAAGCCTTTCTGGCTGTAAATATTGGAACAGTTCAAAGATAAGGAGTGTGAAAGTTTTATTGTCCTGTGATTGAGGTCTGGTCCATGATTATGATGCCCCCCAAATGGTTTTAGGAGCACATTCCATAATTGATGTGAAAGACATAAATCCATGAGACACATTCATTCCTGCTCTGACTGTGTCAAAGGTTGTCATGAGTTTGTACTCCCAAATTTGAAGTTACCTTTTAATACCAGTAATTTCATGTCCATTATGCTATGATCAGGAATACAAAAATGTTTGTCCACGGGTAGATCTGTTCTTTTTTCTCTTACTGTGTGGCGATGAGAATTCATCTTGTTCTAAGTTTTTGCTCTGTCTCCACTACATACAGACCCCCAGCTGGACATTTGGTACATATAATTTAGTACACAACATTAGATATGATGCAGCTTAAAGTACCTGGGATCCTGCAGTCCTGATGCGAGTTGGAGATCTTTATATTGTCTATAGTCATTATAAATAGACAGGTTTTACAATTTTTTCTGGTGGCAGGGAAAAGTTCCTGTTGCTGTTGCATTGGACAGGGAGCTTCTGACAATGATGCTTCTTAGATTTTGGGGCTGCCTAAAACACAGAAGTGGGGGATTTTGAAATATAGATTTTAATCTGGCATCTTTTTGTAATAAAGTTTGTAGTTTCCATGCAGCTCCACTTAGCACCTCCAGATTTCGATTGTAGGTGACTACTAGGGGTACCCAGCTTCTTTCTTGTTGAGCTTTGTAATGTAGAAGATGATTCCTTGATTTTCTGGTGATTTTTGCAATCTGGTTTTCAATTGTTCTTGGATGGCAGCCCTGGTTCAAAGGGTCTTTCTAAAGCCCCAAGATGTTTGTCTCTGTCCATAGGGTTGGAACATACTCCATCTTTATGGTTAACTATTAAAAACTCACCAACCACTGAGGACTATAAAATTTTAATATTTTTCTATCTACTGGCTAAAGCTGTGCAAAGAGAAAATTATATATATATATATATATTATATATATATATATATATACATATATATATACATATGTATATATATATATATATATATATATATATATATATATATATATATATTATATATATATAAGGAGCTGCTGATATGAGAATGTACATAGACCTGATCCACTACCAGAATAATGGGTAGAAAAAGATCAAAAAGCATGAAGCACTGTATCCCTCAGTATACATGTATGTAAAAGTGAAATTGAAAAAGAAATGTAGGAACAGCTGCAGAAAGTGCATGAAAAGATATAGCAATAAAATCTATTTAATGAGAAAGCTGCATCAGTCTAAGCTAAATAAGGGCCAAGATCTTCAGAATTACATAAGATACTCTAGAAATTGTGTAGCACCTGCGGGGCACTGGGGAACATCTGAAGGATTTCCACGTTGCTGCACTACTACTAAGCAGTCTACCAGAAAGTTATGACACACTTGTAACTGCATTAGATGCACGCTCAGTCTATGAGCTTACATTGGAGTATGTCAGAGGAAAGCTGACATACCATGACAAAAATGGTGTAGCGGAAAGAAGGAAATGGACACTGTGAAAGTGGAAGACATATGCTATTTGACGCAGATTTGCCAACAACATATTGGGATGAAGCAATCATGACAGCTTGCTATTTTAAAAGCATACTGCCAGGGAAAGCTACTGAAAACTTCATTTGAGCAATGGAACAGCAATAAACCTGAACTACAACACATAATATTCAGAAGTAAAGTATTTGTACAGTAGTGTTCAAAATAATAGCAGTCAAACATGACTAACCAGATTTATCACTGTTTTTGGTATAAATTATATACAGTGCCTTACGAAAGTTTTCGGCCCCTTGGAACTTTTCAACCTTTTCCCACATATCATGCTTCAAACATAAAGATACCAAATGTTCATTTTTGGTGAAGAATCAACAACAAATGGGACACAATTGTGAAGTTGAACAAATTTATTGCTTTTTTTAATTTTTAGTGGAAATACAAAAACTGAAAAGTGGGGCGTGCAAAATTATTCGGCCCCTTTAACTTAATACTTCGTTGCACCACATTTTGCTGCGATTACAGCTGCAAGTCGCTTGGGGTATGTCTCTATCAGTTTTGTACATCGAGAGACTGAAATTCTTGCCCATTCTTCCTTGGCAAACGGCTCTAGCCCCTTCATGACCTTGCCATTTTTTGCAATTCTGACCAGTGTCCCTTTATGAGGTAATAACTCAGGAACGCTTCAATGGATCTTAGCGATTCTGAGAATGTTTTTTCGTGACATATTGGGCTTCATGTTAGTGGTAAATTTAGGTCGATAATTTTTGCGTTTATTTGTGAAAAAAATGGAAATTTGGCGAAAAATTTGAAAATTTCGCAATTTTCAAATTTTGAATTTTTATTCTGTTAAACCAGAGAGTTATGTGACACAAACTAGTTAATAAATAACATTTCCCACATGTCTACTTTACATCAGCACAATTTTGGAACCAAAATTTTTTTTTTGTTAGGAAGTTATAAGGGTTAAAAGTTGACCAGCGATCTCATTTTTACAGCAAAATTTACAAACCTTTTTTTTTTTGTGACCACCTCACATTTGAAGTCACTTTGAGGGGTCTATTTGGTAGAAAATACCCAAAAGTGACACCCTTATAAAAACTGCAAACCTCAAGCTACTCAAAACTACATTCAAGAAGATTATTAGCCTTTCAGGTGCTTCACAGGAACTAAAGCAACGTGGAAGGAAAAAAATGGACATTTTAATTTTTCCAACAAAAATTTTATTTTAGCATCAATTTTTTCATTTTTGCATGGGCAACAGGATAAAATGGATCCTAAAATTTGTTGAGCAATTTCTCCTGAGTACACAGATACCTTATATGTGGTCATAAACCACTGTTTAGGCGCACGGCAGGGCTCAGAAGGGAAGGAGTGCCATTTTGGAATGCAGACTTGATGGAATGTTCTGCGGGCGTCATGTTGCGTTTGCAGAGCCCCTGATGTGCCTAAACAGTAGAAACCCCCACAAGTAACCCCATTTTGGAAACTAGACCCCCCCAAGGAGCTTATCTAGATGTGTAGTGAGCACTTTGAACCCCCAAGTGCTTCACAGTAGTTTATAAACGCAGAGCAGTGAAAATAAACAAAATAATTTTTGTTTCTCAAAAATCATTTTTTAGCCCGCTATTTTTTATTTTCCCAAGGGTAACAGGAGAAATTGGACTCCAAAAGTTGTTGTACAGTTTGTCCTGAGTACACTGGTACCCATATGTGGGGGGGAACCACTGTTCGGGCACACGTTGGGGCTCGGAAGGGAAGTAGTGACGTTTTGAAATGCAGACTTTGATGGAATGGTCTGCGGGCATCATGTTACGTTTGCAGAGCCCCTGATGTGCCTAAACAGTAGAAACTCCCAACAAGTGACCCCATTTTAGAAACTAGACACCGCACGGAACTTATCTAGATGTGCGGTGAGCACTTTGAACCCCCAAACGCTACACAGAAGTTTATAACGCCCGGGCATGAAAAAAAATCATATTTTTTCCACAAACATGATCTTTTAGTCCCCAATTTTTTTATTTTCCCAAGGGTAACAGGAGAAATTAGATCCCAAAAGTTGTTGTCCAATTTGTCCTGAGTACGCTGATATCCCATATGTGGGAGAAAACTACTGTATGGGCACACGTAGGGGCTCGGAAGGGAAGTAGTGACGTTTTGAAATGCCGACTTGATGGAATGGTCTGCGGGCGTCATGTTACGTTTGCAGAGCCCATGATGTGTCTAAACAGTAGAAACCCCCCAAGTGACCCCAATTTGGAAACTAGATCCCCCAAGGAACTCCTCTTAATGTGTGGTGAGCACTTTGAATCTCCAAGTTCTTCACAGAAGTTTATAACGCAGAGCTGTGAAAATAAAAAATCATTTTTTTTCCACAAAAATAATTTTTTAGTCCCCAATTTTTTTTTCCCAAGGGTAACAAGAGAAATTAGACACCCAAAGTTGTTGTGCAATTTTCCTGAGTACGCTGATACCCCATATGTGGGGGTAAACCACTGTTTCGGGACTCGTCGGGGCTCGGAATAAAGGGAGCACTGTTTCACTTTTAACAGCCAATCAGAGCGATCGTAGCCACGTGTGGGTTAAGCCAACCCCCCTGTGGTGAAGCACAAAGGGTCTTGTGCCTGCGGGTCGGGTGACCTTTCAGTGACCCTGGTCACCCGACCCGCAGGAACGCGATCCTTTCATGACACATACGCTGTGTCACAGGTCAGGAAGGGGCTAGATCAGTGAGATTGGATGGAGATCGTTTGTGAACAGCAGTTTTCAGCTCTTTCCACAGATTCTCGATTGGATTCAGCTCTGGACTTTGACTTGGCCATTCTAACACCTGGATACGTTTATTTGTGAACCATTCCATTGTAGATTTTGCTTTATGTTTGGGATCATTGTTTTGTTGGAAGACAAATCTCCGTCCCAGTCTCAGGTCTTTTGCAGACTCCAACAGGTTTTCTTCAAGAATGGTCCTGTATTTGGCTCCATCCTTCTTCCCATCAATTTGAACCAGCTTCACTGTCCCTGCTGAAGAAAAGCAGGCCCAAACCATGATGCTGCCACCACGTTTGACAGTGGAGATGGTGTGGTCAGGGTGCTGAGCTGTGTTGCCTTTATGCCAAACACAACGTTTGGCATTGTTGCCAAAAAGTTCGATTTTGGTTTCATCTGACCAGAGCACCTTCTTCTACATGTTTCGTGTGTCTCCCAGGTGGCTTGTTGCAAACTTTAAAGGACACTTTTTATGGATATCTTTGAGAAATAACTTTCTTTGTGCCACTCTTCCATAAAGGCCAGATTTGTGCAATGTACGACTGATTGTTGTCCTATGAACAGACTGTCCCACCTTAGCTGTAGATCTCTGCAGTTCATCCAGAGTGATCATGGGCTGCTTGGCTGCATCTCTGATCAGTCTTCTCCTTGTTTGAGATGAAAAGTTTAGAGGGACGGCTGTTATGTTTCGGTAGCTGAGGAGTGCAGGTAAAAAAGGCAATACACCAGAGCAGTTGGAATCTATGAGATTGCAGTACCCTGACTAACCACCACAACTAGAGGCAGCCGTGGAGCGTTCCTACGTTGGTCCTAGACGCCTAGTCACAACCTGAGAAACTAACTACACCTAAAGATAGAAATAGGAAAGCTATCTGCCCCGGAGCAGAACCCCAAAGATAATAGAAAGCCCCCAAACAAGTAATGGCGGTTAGACAAGAAGAAATACTGACACAGAAAGAAAATAGTATGAGCAAACGCTGGGGCCCAAACTAACTAAATAGAAAAGGATAGGAAGGGTACTTACTGCAATCCCAGAAAACCCTGAAAAGCACCAACTCTACTAATTTCAAAATCACCTGAGATCACACGACCTCTACCACCTAAATTAGTTCTCTGGTGTAACAAAATCAAAACAGCAGCCACTGAAAAAACTGGAAAAAGCAAAAGTACAAACATCAGTGGCTGAACTAAACTGAGAGGGCAAAAGCCCCCGAAGGGGACCCAGAAAGCCCCCAAAGAAGTGCAGGACAAAATGCAAAAATATAGTACAAAAACAAAAAGAAGAAAATGTCTTATCTGTTAGCAGGAGATGCAGACACGACACAGCAGGCTACAAGGGAAACAGGAATGAAGGATTCAGACCAGAACAATTGATCACCGGCAACCCTGATGGGAAGGTGACTCCCTTATATAAGACCAGTCAGTAACACCTGATTCCCAGTCCTCACAATCTTCACTGAACAGACCAGTACCGCTTGTAACCACCAGAGGGAGTCTCTGCTCAGAACTCATCTCAAACCCATTCACAACAGTACCCCCCCCTTGAGGAGGGGTCACCGAACCCTCATTTGAGCAACCAGGTCGGTCAGGATGAGTTCTATGATACGCACGGATGAGTCTCCTAGCATGGATGTCCGAAGCAAACACCCAAGAATTGTCTTCCTGACCATAACCTCTCCACTTAACCAAATACTGGAGTTTCCGTCTAGAAAAACGAGAATCTAATATTTTCTCAACCACATACTCCAGATTGCCCTCAACCAAAACAGGGTCAGGAGGCACAGCAGCAGGAACCACTGGCTCAACAAACCTCTTCAACAAGGACTTGTGGAACACGTTATGGATCTTAAATGTCCCTGGAAGAAGCAAACGAAAAGAAACAGGATTAAGAATCTCAATGATCTTATAAGGTCCAATGAACCTAGGCTTAAATTTAGTATATGCTACTCTCATAGGAATATTCTTTGAGGACAACCAGACCAAGTCCCCCACTTTAAACCGAGGACCATCAGTCCTATGCCGGTTAGCAAACCGCTGGGCCTTCTCCTGAGAGAGGGACAACCTCTCCACTACCTGGTCCCAAATCTGTTGCATACGCTCCACAACAGAGTCAACACCTGGACAGACAGAAGCCTCCGTCTGTCCTGAAGAAAATCGAGGGTGAAACCCAGAATTACAGAAAAACGGAGACATCAAAGTGGCAGAGCTAGCCCTATTATTAAGAGCAAACTCAGCCAAAGGTAAAAAAGAGACCCAGTCATCCTGATCAGCAGACACAAAGCATCTAAGATAAGTCTCCAATGTCTGGTTTGTTCTCTCAGTTTGACCATTGGTCTGAGGACGAAATGCCGAGGAGAAAGACAATTGAACACCCAGTTTAGAACAAAAAGTCCTTCAAAATCTGGAAACAAACTGGACTCCTCTGTCAGACACAATGTTCTCAGGAATGCCGTGTAAACGAACCACGTGCTGAAGGAACAACGGCACCAATTCAGAGGAGGAAGGCAACTTAGGTAATGGCACAAGATGTATCATTTTGGAAAACCTATCACAAATTACCCAGATGGTGGTCATTCTCTGAGAAACAGGAAGGTCGGAAATGAAATCCATAGAGATATGGGTCCATGGTCTCTTGGGCACAGGCAATGGCATCAACAAACCACTAGAGCGAGAGCAAGGCTTGGAGCGAGAGCAAGTCCCGCAGGACTGCACAAATTCCCTGACATCACGAGACAAGGTAGGCCACCAAAAGGACCGACTAACCAAGTCTCTGGTACCAAGGATCAGATAACTCAGGAGAGTCCGCAAGGAAACTCCTCGAGAGGGCATCCGCCTTAACATTCTTAGTGCCAGGAAGAAAGGAAACCACAAAATTAAAACGTGTGAAAAACAAGGCCCACCTGGCCTGTCTAGGATTGAGTCGCTTGGCAGATTCCAGATAGACCAGATTCTTATGGTCCGTAAGGACCACCACCTGATGTTTGGCTCCCTCCAGCCAATGTCTCCACTCTTCAAAAGCCCACTTCATGGCCAATAACTCCCGATTACCCACGTCATAATTACGTTCAGTAGGAGAAAATTTTCGAGAGAAAAAGGCACAAGGGTTACTTTTAGAGGTCTCTGGATCTTTTTGGGACAAAACGGCACCTGCCCCAATTTCAGAGGCATCAACCTCCACCTGAAATGGCAGAGAAACATCAGGCTGCCGTAGAACAGGAGCAGAAGTGAATCTCTGCTTAAGTTCCTGAAACGCAGAGACTGCCTCAGGAGGCCAATTCACCACATCAGAACCCTTTCTGGTCAAATCAGTTAATGGTTTAACAATAACCGAGAAATTACCAATAAATTTACGATAAAAATTGGCAAAACCCAAAAATCTCTGAAGAGCCTTTAATGAAGTAGGTTGGACCCAATCACAGATGGCCTGAACCTTGACCGGGTCCATTTCAATAACAGATGGGGACAAAATGAATCCCAGAAATGAGATCCTCTGTACGCCAAAAAGACACTTTGATCCCTTCACATACAGAGCATTCTCTCTCAAAATCTGGAACACAGTTCGAACATGTTTCACATGAGAGTCCCAGTCATTAGAAAAAATCAAGATATCATCCAAATAAACAATCAGAAATTTGTCCACAAAATCCCTGAAAATGTCATTCATGAAGGACTGGAAGACGGAAGGAGCATTAGTGAGCCCAAAGGGCATCACTAGGTACTCAAAATGCCCTTCAGGGGTATTGAATGCCGTCTTCCATTCATCCCCGTGCTTAATGCGAATAAGGTTATATGCCCCCCCTGAGGTCAAGCTTGGTAAACCAAGTAGCGTTTTTCACCCTGGAAAACAGGTCAGAAATCAAGGGTAACGGGTATTGATATTTCACAGTAATATTGTTCAAGAGACGATAATCAATACACGGCCTTAATGAACCATCTTTTTTGGCCACAAAGAAAAAACCGGCACCTAAGGGTGAAGAGGATGGTCTGATATGACCCTTCTCCAATGATTCCTTGATATAAGACCGCATAGCGTCATGTTCAGGTACAGACAAGTTAAAAAGGCGACCTTTAGGGAATTTACTACCCGGCACTAATTCAATAGCGCAGTCATAGCTCCTATGGGGAGGCAAGGATGCAGATTTACTTTCGCTAAACACATCAGAAAAATCAAACAAAAAGTCAGGAACATCCTGAGCCTGGGGGGAGGCAGAAAAAACAGGAGTGTTGGTATTAACACATTGGCAGCCCCAACTGGTTACAGACACAGATTTCCAATCCAAAACAGGATTATGAGACTGTAACCAAGGGAAACCCAGCACGATAATGTCATGCAGATTATACAGAACCAAAAATTTGCAGCACTCCTGGTGATCAGGTTCAACCCTCATTATCACCTGAGTAGAAAACTGGGGTTTATTCTCAGCCAAAGGGGTAGAATCGATCCCCAGTAGGGGAATAGACTTCTGTAGGGGTATCAAGGGAAACCCACAACGTTTAGCAAAATCATAATCCATCAGGTTAATAGCTGCTCCAGAATCAACGAGAGCCTGAGCAGAAAATGAGGACAGAGAGCATATCAGAGTGACAGTTAATAAAAACTTAGTCTGAACACTACCCAAGACAACTGAGCGTGCAAAACGTCTTCCCCGCTTAGGGTAGACTGAAATAGCATGAGAGGCATCACCACAGTAGAAACATAACCCATTGCGCTTTCGAAACTCATGACGCTGTGCCCCAGACACCACTCTATCACACTGCATGGGTTCAGAAGCTGGTTCACAAGGCAACACCATTCCACGCATACTTCTCCGCTCACGCAAACGTCTGTCAATTTGAATCGCTAATGACATAGAATCATTGAGACCAGAGGGGACAGGGAATCCCACCATAACATCCTTTACATTATCTGACAGACCCTTCCGGAAAAGGGCTGCCAAAGCGTCGTCATTCTATTTGGTCAGGACTGCCCACCTACGGAATCTCTGACAGTATAACTCAGCGTCATAAGGCCCCTGATTTAATGCCAACAAGGCTTTTTCAGCTTGATCAGTGACATTAGGCTCATCGTACAATAACCCCAAAGCCTGAAAAAATGCATCAACATCACTCAAAACAGGATCCCCAGGTGTCAGGGAAAAAGCCCAATCCTGAGGATCGCCGCGCAGGAGAGAGATGATAATTTGAACCTGCTGCGCTGCGTTCCCTGAGGACTTAGATTTTAAGGCAAAAAACAATTTACAATTATTTTTGAAATTCTGAAACTTAGCTCGATCCCCCAAAAACAAATCTGGCATGGGAATCCTAGGTTCCACAACAGGCAACCTAGCAAGATATGCAGCAATACTCTGAACCTCAGTGGCAAGCTGATCCACACGGCCAGACAACCGTGCAAACTCCATTGAGAGAAAAGATCCTCCCAGCACCCAGAGATACAGAGGGAAAAAAAAATGCAACAAATAGAAAAATATCTCTGACAACTCTGACAACCTTTTTTCTTTCACAATATTTTTTCCCTTCTGTGAGTACCATACAATTTTCAATTTTTAGGCCGGTGATACTGTTATGTTTCGGTAGCTGAGGAGTGCAGGTAAAAAAGGCAATACACCAGAGCAGTTGGAATCTATGAGATTGCAGTACCCTGACTAACCACCACAACTAGAGGCAGCCGTGGAGCGTTCCTACGTTGGTCCTAGACGCCTCGTCACAGCCTGAGAAACTAACTACACCTAAAGATAGAAATAGGAAAGCTATCTGCCCCGGAGCAGAACCCCAAAGATAATAGAAAGCCCCCAAACAAGTAATGGCGGTTAGACAAGAAGAAATACTGACACAGAAAGAAAATAGTATGAGCAAACGCTGGGGCCCAAACTAACTAAATAGAAAAGGATAGGAAGGGTACTTACTGCAATCCCAGAAAACCCTGAAAAGCACCAACTCTACTAATTTCAAAATCACCTGAGATCACACGACCTCTACCACCTAAATTAGTTCTCTGGTGTAACAAAATCAAAACAGCAGCCACTGAAAAAACTGGAAAAAGCAAATGTACATCCACTTTAAATTCATGTTAAGAACTTATAATGCTGCCCTTCACCTCGCCAAACAGACCTACTTCACCACACTGATCTCCTCACTAGCCAACAACCCCAAGAAACTCTTTGACACTTTTCACGCCCTCCTCAGGCCAAAAGCACAAGCCCCTATCACAGACATTTGTGCTGACGACCTGGCCTCCCACTTTATAGAAAAAATAGATACTATCAGTCAGGAAATTTGCTCTCAACCACCAAGTGCTGTGACCCCCATCCCACCCTGCATTTCCCCTGGCTCACTTTCCACATTTGATACCATCACAGAAGAAGAAGTCTCCAGACTCCTCTCTTCCTCTCGTCCGACTACATGCACTACCGACCCCATCCCCTCACATCTCCTCCAGTCTCTCTCTCCAGTTGTCACAACTCATCTAACTACAATCTTTAATCTCTCCCTCTCCTCTGGCATTTTCCCATCCTCCTTCAAACACTCCATCGTTACTCCACTACTAAAGAAACCCACTCTTGACCCTTCCTGCACAAACAACTACAGACCGGTCTCCAATCTCCCCTTCATCTCTAAACTTTTGGAGCGCCTAGTATACTCCCGCCTCACCCGTTACCTCTCCACTCACTCCCTCCTAGACCCTTCACAGTCCGGCTTCCGACCCCTACATTCGACTGAAACTGCACTCATCAAAGTGACCAATGACCTTCTGACAGCAAAACGTAACGGTGACCACTCTCTGCTCATTCTACTCGACCTTTCTGCAGCTTTTGACACGGTTGACCACCGTCTCCTACTGTCTAGGCTCCAGTCACTAGGTATTAAGGACACTGTTCTCTCCTGGTTCTCCTCCTATCTTTCTGACCGCTCCTTCAGTGTCTCGTTCTCTGGCTCCACGTCATCTCCTCTTCCTCTCACTGTCGGTGTACCCCAGGGCTCAGTCCTTGGCCCCCTTCTCTTCTCTCTCTACACGGCCCCAATTGGACAGAACATCAGCAGATTTGGCTTTCAGTACCATCTTTATGCCGATGACACACAACTATACACGTCATCCCCCGACCTTACCCCCGCTGTTCTACAGAACACCACCGACTGTCTGTCCGCAGTCTCCAACATCATGTCCGCTCTCTATCTGAAACTTAACCTCTCCAAGACTGAACTGCTTCTGCTCCCGCCATCTAATAACCTCCCTAAATCTGACATTTCCCTCTCTGTGGGCGGCACCATAATAACACCCCGGCAGCAGGCTCGCTGTCTGGGTGTTATGTTTGACACCAATCTCTCCTTCACCTCCCATATACAATCTCTTGCCCGCTCTTGCCATCTACACCTAAAGAACATCTCTAGAATCCGCCCTTTCCTCACAATGGAAACAACAAAAACCCTCACTGTAGCATTGATCCACTCCCGCCTGGACTACTGCAACGCACTATTACTTGGCCTCCCCATTACTCGACTATCCCCTCTCCAGTCCATCCTTAATGCAGCAGCCAGGGTCATCCATCTGGCTAATCGGTACTCGGACGCGTCCGCTCTTCGCCAGTCCTTACACTGGCTGCCCATTCATTATAGGATCCAATTCAAAGTACTGGTTCTCACCCACAAAGCTCTCCACAGTGCAGCACCCCCCTACATCTCCTCCCTCATTTCTATCTATCGGCCCAACCGACTGCTGCGCTCTGCAAACGACGTTCGACTAACCTCTGCACTAATCCGTACCTCCCACTCCCGACTCCAAGACTTCTCCCGTGCTGCGCCAATCCTCTGGAATGCTCTACCCCAAGAAATTAGGACTATCCACAATTTGCATGGTTTCAGGCGCTCCCTCAAAACACATTTGTTCAGAGCGGCCTATCACATTCACTAACCAAAGTCATTCTATGTGTAAGTGTGTGTGTGTAGCCCATTCACTATCTCCATCCATCCCTCACTCCCTTAAGATGGCTGAACCATCATTGTAAATGCACCATTATATATAAACACCTGTACTTTGTATCTCCCCCACCTCATTGTAGATTGTAAGCTCTCACGAGCAGGGTCGGCTTATTTTGCTTTAATTATTGTATTGTTAACGTTGTTACCTATGACTTGTGTTTTGAAATTGTTAAACTGTAAAGCGCTGCGGAATATGTTGGCGCCAAATAAATAAAGATTATTATTATTATTATGTACAAACATCAGTGGCTGAACTAAACTGAGATGGCAAAAGCCCCCGAAGGGGACCCAGAAAGCCCCCAAAGAAGTGCAGGACAAAATGCAAAAATATAGTACAAAAACAAAAAGAAGAAAATGTCTTATCTGTTAGCAGGAGATGCAGACACGACACAGCAGGCTACAAGGGAAACAGGAATGAAGGATTCACACCAGAACAATTGATCACCGGCAACCCTGATGGGAAGGTGACTCCCTTATATAAGACCAGTCAGTAACACCTGATTCCCAGTCCTCACAATCTTCACTGAACAGACCAGTACCGCTTGTAACCACCAGAGGGAGTCTCTGCTCAGAACTCATCTCAAACCCATTCACAACAGACGGCCAGGTCTTGGTAGATTTGCAGTGGTATGATACTCCTTCCATTTTAATATGATTGCTTGCACAGTGCTCCTTGGGATGTTTAAAGTTTTGGAAATCATTTTGTATCCAAATCCGGCTTTAAACTTCTCCACAACAGTATCACGGACCTGCCTGTTGTGTTCCTTGTTCTTCATGATGCTCTCTGTGCTTCAAACAGAACCCTGAGACTATCACAGAGCAGGTGCATTTATACGGAAACTTGATTACACACACATGGATTATATTTATCATCAGTAGTCATTTAGGACAACATTGGATCATTCAGAGATCCACAATTAACTTCTGGAGTGAGTTTGCTGCACTGAAAGTAAAGGGGCTGAAGAATATTGCACGCCCCACTTTTCAGTTTTTGTATTTCGACAAAAATTTAAAATTAATAAATTTCGTTCAACTTCACAATTGTGTCCCACTTGTTGATGATTCTTCACCAAAAATTAACATTTGGTATCTTTATGTTTGAAGCATATGTGGGAAAAGGTTGAATAGTTCCAGGGGGGCCAAATACTTTCACAAGGCACTGTAACTACATGTCGAACAATTTACCAGTTGGCGCAGTAGATTCTAATAAAACCAGCAGACTCCGCATTCATGATCTGCAGGTTTCGGAGTCTGTGTATTAGAATAATTAATTGAAAGGGGCATGTTCAAAATAATAGCAGTGTGGAGTTCAATTAGTAAGGTCAATCATTATGTGAATAAACAGGTGTGAATCAGGTGGCCCTTATTTAAGGATGAAGCCAAGACATGTTGTACATGCATTTCTTCTTGAAAGTCTGAGAAATATGGTTTATTCGAGACATTGTTCAGAAGAACAGCGTGCTTTGCTTAAAAAGTTGAATGGAGAGGGTAAAACTTAAAAAGTGCAGACAATGATAGGGTTTTCAGATAAATTTATCTCCAATGCTTTAAAAATGGAAAGCCAAATAAGAGAGACATGGAACAAAATGTAAGACAACCATTTGAATGGTGGAAGAATAGTCAGAATGGCAAAGGCTCAAGCCCATGACCCGCTCCAAGATGGTCAAAGACAGTCTCAAGTTACCTGTGAGTACTGTGACCGTTAGAGGACGCCTGTGTGAAGCCAATCTCTTAGCAATTAGTCCCCACAAAGTCCCACTGTTAAAAAAAAAAAAGACATGTACTGATGAAGATACAATTTGCCAAAAAACACATTAACTGGCCTAAAGAGAAATGGAGAAACATTTTGTGGACTCGACAAAGTAAAATTGTTCCTTTTGGGGCCAAGGGCCGCAGACAGTTCGTCAGACGACCACCAAACTATGCATTCAAGTCACAGTACACTCTGAAACAGTAAAGATGTATATCTTTGTACCGTGTTAGCCAGTAGATAGAAAAATATTTAGAGTTGAGAGTCCTCAGTGGTTGATACCTTTTAATGGCTAACTGAAAAGATGGTAACAAATTGCAAGCTTTCGAGACTACTCAGGTCTCTTCATCAGGCATAGACTAATACAACATCTGAAGAATCACATATTTATACACAAAATAGCACAGAAAAAATGCAATAGGTAGGACAAGTGACGTGAAGCAGAATAGTCATTATGGCAGAGGGATGAGCATAAATATTGGAACAGTTCATAGATAAGGAGTGTGAAAGTTTTATTACCCTCTGATTGGGGTCTGGTAATGTTTTGTGATGTTTTCACAGGGTATTTGGAGTAAATTCCTTAATTGATGTAGTAGGCCATAAATCCATGTGATAGGTTCATTCCAGCATTAAGAGTGTCAAAGGTCACCATCAATTTGTATTCGTAAATTCTTCTTTGTCTCAGAGATGTGAAATTGCCTCTGAGTACAAGTATTTTCATATCTAGCAAGCTATGATCAGGGGAGCAAAAATGTTTTGCCACAGGTAGATCCATTCTTTTTTCTCTTATTGTGTGGCGATGAGAATTCATCCTTGTTCTCAGTTTTTGCCCGGTATATTTAGAGTTGAGATGACTCTCAACTCTAAATATTTTTCTAGTACACTCTGAAGACAGTCAAGTATGGTGGTGCAAGCATCATGATATGGGCATGTTTCTCTTACTATGGTGCCATACCTATTTTCCGCATATTAGGGATCATGGACCAGTTTTCTTACGTTAAAATAATTGAAGAGGTCATGTTGCCTTACGCTGAAGAGCATATGCAATTGAAATGGGGTGTTTTTACAACACAACGACCCTAAACACACCAGTAAACAAGCAAAATTTTGGTTTCAGTGAAACAAAATTGAGGTTATGGAGCGGCCAGTACAATCCCTGGATCTTAATCCGATAGAACACTCGTGAGGTGACATCAAAAATGAATGTAATGAAAAAGAATGTATCCTGGTAGGCTACAGTGAAACCCAGAAAAGGAAGAATCCTGTACCCAGAAAAGAATAAGGTCACAATAAGCAGAGATGTAATGATTCATGAGCACTTCGTGTCGCTCAAGTTTCATGGCATCATATCAGAAGTGCAGCTGAAGCAAAAACAATCTCAGTCATAATTTCAAAATAACAAGGAAAAGGATGCAGAACTTTGGTTAGGTTCTTCAACCACTGAAGAAGCAATAGAAAAATCAAGTGAACCTGAAGTCAGGAGATTATAGAGATCAAACAAGGGTATACTAGCTAAGCGTCTATCCTTCTTTGTCAAAGTACAGTCATGGCCAAAAGTTTTGAGAATGACACAAATATTAATTTTTACAAAGTCTACTGCTTCACTTTTTCTAATGGCAATTTGCATATACTCCAGAATGTTATAAAGAGTGATCAGCTTAACAGCAATTACTTGCAAAGTCAATATTTGGCTAGAAAATGAACTTTATCCCCCGAAACACATTTCAACATCATTGCAGCCCTGCCTTAAAAGGACCAGCTAACCTCTTTTCAGTGATTGCTCCATTAACACAGGTGTGGGTGTTGATGAGGACATGGCTGGAGATCAATCTGCCATGATTAAGTAAGAATGACACCACTGGACACTTTAAAAGGAGGCTGGTGCTTGGCATCATTGTTTCTCTTCTGTTAACCATGGTTATCTCTAAAGAAACATGTGCAGTCATCATTGCAATGCACAAAAATGGCCTAACAGGGAGAGTATCGCAGCTAGAAAGATTGCACCTCAGTCAACAATCTATCGCATCATCAAGAACTTCAAGGAGAGAGGTTCCATTGTTGCCAAAAAGGCTTCAGGGCGCCCAAGAAAGACCAGCAAGCGCCAGGACCGTCTCTTAAAAGTGTTTCAGCTGCGGGATCGGGCTACCAGCAGTGCAGAGCTTGCTCAGGAATGGCAGCAGGCAGGTGTGAGTGCATCTGCACGCACTGTGAGGCGGAGACTCTTGGAGCAAGGCCTGGTCTCAAGGAGGGCAGCAAAGAAGCCACTTCTCTCCAGACAAAACATCATGGACAGACTGATATTCTGCAAAAGGTACAGGCAGTGGACTGCTGAGGACTGGGGTAAAGTTATTTTCTCTGATGAATCCCCTTTTCAATTGTTTGGGACATCAGGAAAATGCCTCATTCGGAGAAGACAAGGTGTTGTGAATGGGTTTGAGATGAGTTCTGAGCAGAGGCTCCCTCTGGTGGTTACAAGCGGTGCTAGTGAAGATTGTGAGGACTGGGAATCAGGTGTTACTGACTGGTCTTATATAAGGGAGTCATTTTCCCATCAGGGTTGCCGGTGATCAATTGTTCTGGTCTGAATCCTTCATTCCAGTTTCCCTTGTAGCCTGCTGTGTCGTGTCTGCATCTCCTGCTTACAGATAAGACTTTTGCTTCTTTTGTGTTTGTGCTATATTTTTGTATTTTCTCCTGCACTTCTTTGGGGGCCTTCAGGGTCCCCTCCGGGGGCTTCTGCCCTCTCAGTTTAGTTCAGCCACTGAGTTTTGTTCTTTTGCTTTTTCCAGTTTTTTCAGTGGCTGCTGTTTTTATTTTGTTACACCAGAGAACTAATTTAGGTGGTAGAGGTCGTGTGATCTCAGGTGATTTTGAAATTAGTAGAGTTGGTGCTTTTCAGGGTTTTCTGGGATTGCAGTAAGTACCCTTCCTATCCTTTTCTATTTAGATAGTTTGGGCCCCAGCGTTTGCTCATACTATTTTCTTTCTGTGTCAGTATTTCCTCTTGTCTAACCGCCATTACATGTTTGGGGGCTTTCTGTTATCTTTGGGGTTCTGCTCCGGGGCAGATAGCTTTCCTATTTCTATCTTTAGGTGTAGTTAGTTTCTCAGGCTGTGACGAGGCGTCTAGGACCAACGTAGGAACGCTCCACGGCTGCCTCTAGTTGTGGTGGTTAGTCAGGGTACTACAATCTCATAGATTCCAACTGCTCTGGTGTATTGCCTTTTTTACCTGCACTCCTCAGCTACCGAAACATAACAGTATCACCGGCCTAAAAATTGAAATTGTATGGTACTCACAGAAGGAAAAAAAATATTGTGAAAGAAAAAAAGTTGTCAGAGTTGTCAGAGATATTTTTCTGTTTGTTGCATTTTTTTTTTTTCCTCTGTATCTCTGGGTGCTGGGGAGGATCTTTTCTCCCAATGGAGTTTGCACAGTTGTCTGGCCGTGTGGATCAGCTTGCCACTGAGGTTCAGAGTATTGCTGCATATCTTGCTAGGTTGCCTGTTGTGGAACCTAGGATCCCCATGCCAGATTTGTTTTTAGGGGATCGAGCTAAGTTTCAGAATTTCAAAAATAATTGTAAATTGCTTTTTGCCTTAAAATCTAAGTCCTCAGGAAACGCAGCGCAGCAGGTTCAAATTATTATCTCTCTCCTGCGCGGCGATCCTCAGGATTGGGCTTTTTCCCTGATACCTGGGGATCCTGTTTTGAGTGATGTTGATGCGTTTTTTCAGGCTTTGGGGTTATTGTATGATGAGCCTAATGTCACTGATCAAGCTGAAAAAACCTTGTTGGCATTAAATCAGGGGCTTGATGACGCTGAGTTATACTGTCAGAGATTCCGTAGGTGGGCAGTCCTGACCAAATGGAATGACGACGCTTTGGCGGCCCTTTTCCGGAAGGGTCTGTCAGATAATGTAAAGGATGTTATGGTGGGATTCCCTGTCCCCTCTGGTCTCAATGATTCTATGTCATTAGCGATTCAAATTGACAGACGTTTGCGTGAGCGGAGAAGTATGCGTGGAATGGTGTTGCCTTGTGAACCAGCTTCTGAACCCATGCAGTGTGATAGAGTGGTGTCTGGGGCACAGCGTCATGAGTTTCGAATGCGCAATGGGTTATGTTTCTACTGTGATGATGCCTCTCATGCTATTTCAGTCTGCCCTAAGCGGGGAAGACGTTTTGCACGCTCAGTTGTCTTGGGTAGTGTTCAGACTAAGTTTTTATTAACTGTCACTCTGATATGCTCTCTGTCCTCATTTTCTGCTCAGGCTTTCGTTGATTCTGGAGCAGCTATTAACCTGATGGATTATGATTTTGCTAAACGTTGTGGGTTTCCCTTGATACCCCTACAGAAGTCTATTCCCCTACTGGGGATCGATTCTACCCCTTTGGCTGAGAATAAACCCCAGTTTTCTACTCAGGTGATAATGAGGGTTGAACCTGATCACCAGGAGTGCTGCAAATTTTTGGTTCTATATAATCTGCATGACATTATCGTGCTGGGTTTCCCTTGGTTACAGTCTCATAATCCTGTTTTGGATTGGAAATCTGTGTCTGTAACCAGTTGGGGCTGCCAATGTGTTAATACCAACACTCCTGTTTTTTCTGCCTCCCCCAGGCTCAGGATGTTCCTGACTTTTTGTTTGATTTTTCTGATGTGTTTAGCGAAAGTAAATCTGCATCCTTGCCTCCCCATAGGAGCTATGACTGCGCTATTGAATTAGTGCCGGGTAGTAAATTCCCTAAAGGTCGCCTTTTTAACTTGTCTGTACCTGAACATGACGCTATGCGGTCTTATATCAAGGAATCATTGGAGAAGGGTCATATCAGACCATCCTCTTCACCCTTAGGTGCCGGTTTTTTCTTTGTGGCCAAAAAAGATGGTTCATTAAGGCCGTGTATTGATTATCGTCTCTTGAACAATATTACTGTGAAATATCAATACCCGTTACCCTTGATTTCTGACCTGTTTTCCAGGGTGAAAAACGCTACTTTGTTTACCAAGCTTGACCTCAGGGGGGCGTATAACCTTATTCGCATTAAGCACGGGGATGAATGGAAGACGGCATTCAATACCCCTGAAGGGCATTTTGAGTACCTAGTGATGCCCTTTGGGCTCACTAATGCTCCTTCCGTCTTCCAGTCCTTCATGAATGACATTTTCAGGGATTTTGTGGACAAATTTCTGATTGTTTATTTGGATGATATCTTGATTTTTTCTAATGACTGGGACTCTCATGTGAAACATGTTCGAACTGTGTTCCAGATTTTGAGAGAGAATGCTCTGTATGTGAAGGGATCAAAGTGTCTTTTTGGCGTACAGAGGATCTCATTTCTGGGATTCATTTTGTCCCCATCTGTTATTGAAATGGACCCGGTCAAGGTTCAGGCCATCTGTGATTGGGTCCAACCTACTTCATTAAAGGCTCTTCAGAGATTTTTGGGTTTTGCCAATTTTTATCGTAAATTTATTGGTAATTTCTCGGTTATTGTTAAACCATTAACTGATTTGACCAGAAAGGGTTCTGATGTGGTGAATTGGCCTCCTGAGGCAGTCTCTGCGTTTCAGGAACTTAAGCAGAGATTCACTTCTGCTCCTGTTCTACGGCAGCCTGATGTTTCTCTGCCATTTCAGGTGGAGGTTGATGCCTCTGAAATTGGGGCAGGTGCCGTTTTGTCCCAAAAAGATCCAGAGACCTCTAAAAGTAACCCTTGTGCCTTTTTCTCTCGAAAATTTTCTCCTACTGAACGTAATTATGACGTGGGTAATCGGGAGTTATTGGCCATGAAGTGGGCTTTTGAAGAGTGGAGACATTGGCTGGAGGGAGCCAAACATCAGGTGGTGGTCCTTACGGACCATAAGAATCTGGTCTATCTGGAATCTGCCAAGCGACTCAATCCTAGACAGGCCAGGTGGGCCTTGTTTTTCACACGTTTTAATTTTGTGGTTTCCTTTCTTCCTGGCACTAAGAATGTTAAGGCGGATGCCCTCTCGAGGAGTTTCCTTGCGGACTCTCCTGAGTTATCTGATCCTTCTGTTATTTTGAAAGAGGGTGTAGTTCTTTCCGCCATCTCGCCCAATTTGAGACTTGCTCTGGAGGGGTGTCAGGAGGATAGGCCCGAGCGCTGCCCTGTTGGAAAATTGTTTGTCCCGGACCAATGGAAAAAGAGTGTGATGTCTGAGATTCATTGTTCCGCATTGGCTGGGCATCCCGGAATTTTTGGTACCAGAGACTTGGTTAGTCGGTCCTTTTGGTGGCCTACCTTGTCTCGTGATGTCAGGGAATTTGTGCAGTCCTGCGGGACTTGCTCTCGCTCCAAGCCTTGCTCTCGCTCTAGTGGTTTGTTGATGCCATTGCCTGTGCCCAAGAGACCATGGACCCATATCTCTATGGATTTAATTTCCGATCTTCCTGTTTCTCAGAGAATGACCACCATCTGGGTAATTTGTGATAGGTTTTCCAAAATGATACATCTTGTGCCATTACCTAAGTTGCCTTCCTCCTCTGAATTGGTGCCGTTGTTCCTTCAGCACGTGGTTCGTTTACACGGCATTCCTGAGAACATTGTGTCTGACAGAGGAGTCCAGTTTGTTTCCAGATTTTGGAGGACTTTTTGTTCTAAACTGGGTGTTCAATTGTCTTTCTCCTCGGCATTTCATCCTCAGACCAATGGTCAAACTGAGAGAACAAACCAGACATTGGAGACTTATCTAAGATGCTTTGTGTCTGCTGATCAGGATGACTGGGTCTCTTTTTTGCCTTTGGCTGAGTTTGCTCTTAATAATAGGGCTAGCTCTGCCACTTTGATGTCTCCGTTTTTCTGTAATTCTGGGTTTCACCCTCGATTTTCTTCAGGACAGACGGAGGCTTCTGTCTGTCCAGGTGTTGACTCTGTTGTGGAGCGTATGCAACAGATTTGGGACCAGGTAGTAGAGAGGTTGTCCCTCTCTCAGGAGAAGGCCCAGCGGTTTGCTAACCGGCATAGGACTGATGGTCCTCGGTTTAAAGTGGGGGACTTGGTCTGGTTGTCCTCAAAGAATATTCCTATGAGAGTAGCATCTCCTAAATTTAAGCCTAGGTTCATTGGACCTTATAAGATCATGGAGATTATTAATCCTGTTTCTTTTCGTTTGCTTCTTCCAGGGACATTTAAGATCCATAACGTGTTCCACAAGTCCTTGTTGAAGAGGTTTGTTGAGCCAGTGGTTCCTGCTGCTGTGCCTCCTGACCCTGTTTTGGTTGAGGGCAATCTGGAGTATGTGGTTGAGAAAATATTGGATTCTCGTTTATCTAGACGGAAACTCCAGTATTTGGTTAAATGGAGAGGTTATGGTCAGGAAGACAATTCTTGGGTGTTTGCTTCGGACATCCATGCTAGGAGACTTATCCGTGCGTATCATAGAACTCATCCTGACCGACCTGGTTGCTCAAATGAGGGTTCGGTGACCCCTCCTCAAGGGGGGGGTACTGTTGTGAATGGGTTTGAGATGAGTTCTGAGCAGAGGCTCCCTCTGGTGGTTACAAGCGGTGCTAGTGAAGATTGTGAGGACTGGGAATCAGGTGTTACTGACTGGTCTTATATAAGGGAGTCATTTTCCCATCAGGGTTGCCGGTGATCAATTGTTCTGGTCTGAATCCTTCATTCCAGTTTCCCTTGTAGCCTGCTGTGTTGTGTCTGCATCTCCTGCTTACAGATAAGACTTTTGCTTCTTTTGTGTTTGTGCTATATTTTTGCATTTTGTCCTGCACTTCTTTGGGGGCCTTCAGGGTCCCCTCCGGGGGCTTCTGCCCTCTCAGTTTAGTTCAACCACTGAGTTTTGTTCTTTTGCTTTTTCCAGTTTTTTCAGTGGCTGCTGTTTTTATTTTGTTACACCAGAGAACTAATTTAGGTGGTAGAGGTCGTGTGATCTCAGGTGATTTTGAAATTAGTAGAGTTGGTGCTTTTCAGGGTTTTCTGGGATTGCAGTAAGTACCCTTCCTATCCTTTTCTATTTAGATAGTTTGGGCCCCAGCGTTTGCTCATACTATTTTCTTTCTGTGTCAGTATTTCCTCTTGTCTAACCGCCATTACATGTTTGGGGGCTTTCTGTTATCTTTGGGGTTCTGCTCCGGGGCAGATAGCTTTCCTATTTCTATTTTTAGGTGTAGTTAGTTTCTCAGGCTGTGACGAGGCGTCTAGGACCAACGTAGGAATGCTCCACGGCTGCCTCTAGTTGTGGTGGTTAGTCAGGGTACTGCAATCTCATAGATTCCAACTGCTCTGGTGTATTGCCTTTTTTACCTGCACTCCTCAGCTACCGAAACATAACACAAGGTGAGCGCTACCACCAGTCTTGTCTCATGCCAACTGTTAAGCATCCTGAAACCATTCATGTGTGGGGTTGCTTCTCAGCCAAGGGAATCGGCTCTCTCACAGTCTTGCCTAAAAACACAGCCATGAATAAAGAATGGTACTAGAATGTCCTCCAAGAGCAACTTCTCCCAACCCTCCAAGAGCAGTTTGGCGATCAACAATGCCTTTTCCAGCATGATGGAGCACCTTGCCATAAAGCAAAGGTGATAACTAAATGGCTCAGGGAACAAAACATAGAGATTTTGGGTCCATGGCCTGGAAACTCCCCAGATCTTAATCCCATTGAGAACTTGTGGTCAATCATCAAGAGACGGGTGGACAAACAAAAACCTAAAAATTCTGACAAAATGAAAGCATTGATTGTGCAAGAATGGACTGCTATCAGTCAGGATTTGGTCCAGAAGTTGATTGAGAGCATGCCAGGGAGAATTGCAGAGGACCTGAAGAAGAAGGGTCAACACTGCAAATATTGACTTGCTGCATTAACTCATTCTAACTGTCAATATAAGCTTTTGTTACACATATGTTTGCAATTATTATATTTCTGTCTGTGATAAAAACATCTGTCAAACACACATAAAAACCAGAGGGCAGCAGATCATGTGAAAATATAATATTTGTGTCATTCTCAAAACTTTTGGCCATGACTGTAGTACCTGAGTCAGAGCCGCAGTCTTGGGATTAGATCCAACAACTACCTGTTCATGAAAAACTGAAGTGGATTAATGCTGCTAATGAGGAAATTAAGTCCCTTCATCAATATCTAACTTGGAATCTCATCAAACTATCACAAAGCAAGAAAGCAATCAAATGTAAATGGGTTTTTAAGACCAAGTAGAACTCTGAAGGCAAGGTTCACAGATTTAAAGAAAGATTGGATCGCAAAATGATATTCTCAGAAATTTGGTTAAGATTATCATGCCACATTTTCTCCATTTGCTAAGCAGACCACATTCATAACTCTAATGGTTATAGCTGCTGTACAAATCATGTTTGTCAGACATTTGGACATCAAAACTACATTTTTAAATGGTGACATTGAAGATGACTTGTACATGACTCAAGGATCATTTCAAAGAGGGTGAAGAGAATATCGTTTGCAAATTACAAAAATATCTCTATTATCTTAAGCAACTGACAAGAGCATGGAACAACAAAATAAACAAAGTCTTATTGGAAGGAGTTAACAGGTCAAACATATCCATGTTTATACACAAAATGTACAGACGGAAAGTGGATGTATATTCTCTTTTATGTGGATAATGTGATTATGGTTCATCAAGAAGAAACGGAAATTGCAAAGATGACAAATTCTGAATCAGCATTTTGAAACTAAAGACCTTGGAAAAGTGACATACTATCTACGAATCCAGGTCCAAAGAGAAGATGGAAGCTTTATTCTAAACCAATATGCAAAAATCAACTCAATTCTGAATCAGTTTGGATTGTCAGAAGCCAAAGGTATAACAACCCCAATGAAATCATCCTACTTAAAGTTGGAAGGAGAAGATGATCTGTTACCTATCAATGAGAAATACAGACAACCAGTTGGGGCACTTCTGTACATAGCAACTATGACTCGACCAGATATTGCAGAAACAATAGGAATTATCCGCAAATATGTAGAAAACTGCAACAACAAAAAATGGATTGCCGTTAAGAGAGTTCTAAAGGTACTGCCACACTTAGTGATCTCGTTAGCGATCTCAATAACGACGCAAGCTAATGAGATCGTTTGTGAGATCTCTTTTAGGTCGCTAGTAGCTGTCAAACAGGAGATCTCATAAACGACTCATCACCGGTCAGCGATCTCTTTAACGACTTTGGCGGTCGTTAAGATGTCATTAGCATGTACTGAGCGCTTCTGATTCATAGGAATTTCCAGCATCGCTCCTGCTCTCTGCGTCCTGCTAGCCTGCTTTGCAACTGCTGCAATCCTCTCTGTGATGCAAAAGAGAACTTACAGATATTGCAATCCATTCCGTGACGCTAAACCCATATGCGTCACAAACGAGTTCGTTCGCAAAAGGTGCCAAACACCGCGATATAGGCTCACCAGCGGGACGCCAACGATCAAAAAACGGTCCAGAACTCTAGTGAACGATCAACGAGATCACAGCAGGGGCCACATAGCTGCTACATGCCACACACAGCTAAGTCGCTAACGAGATCGCAAAATAGTGACATTTTAGTGATCTCGTTTGCGATCTCGTTTGCGATCTCGTTTAGTGTGGCATACCCTTGATATTTGAAAGAGTTGCAATACATAAATTAAAGGATGTACTGTATACATGCAAGAATGGAGTATAACGATTGTAAAAGTGAGAGGTGAACCTGGGTCCAAATGCCATAATATTAATTGCCTGCATAAAATTTTTGCCCTGGCCACATCCATTAATATTAGTTTGGATTTGCACACTGTAAAAAGGGGGCAAATGTCAATTCATTTGCAGTTTATGGCAGTTTTCAGGTGTAAAGCTCATTGAAATGTTGCAACTTTTTTGTTTTTACGCAAGTACTTTTTGAACAGTAGGTGGAGCTCGGTAGTGAGGCCAAGCACGACTGACAAATTCATAGTAATTTTTGCTACAGAAGTGGTGTAAATTGTAACAGAACTGTCCATCAGCCCCGGACTGGAGCGCACATTTCTTGTGATGGCGCATGGCAGCTGACAGAGGCATTACAATGATCTCCTCTTAATGAATTTGACACCTATTCCTCTAGCACACACTTGAAAACTGGAATACAAAATGCTAGCCTACATAAATCGGCCTCAAAATCTTCTAATTTTGGAGAAAACTCTGATAGCATGTGTCAAACTTCAGTACCATTTTTTTTCATTACAAATATGCATATGATTGTGTAGCTGCCCCGGTTTGAACCATGCTCTTTAGCATTTTTCAGAATACTGTTTGTTGCCTTAGGGTTGCCCTGTACGTGGTACTCAAAGTACAGGAACATCACTCAGTGCTGTCTATGTGACGCACCCTGCAGCATCTCAGAGATCGCTCCAGGTCTGCCCTCAAAATTACTTCTTTAGCATAAATAAACTAAAATATTAGGACATAACAGGAGCAATAACCCTGTATTATATACAGTACTTAACGTACAAAAATAAGCCATAAAAACAATCAAACAAATGTGACTTATTTCTGAAGCCATGAACGACCTTCAACACCGCCATAAAATCAACCTCCTTGCTCGTAACATGCATTTGCTAAACTCAGGTGCTTATATAGAACTTAAGGGGTGTTCAAACGACCATATTTTACTGTGTGTTAGGGATGAAACTTTGGGCACAACCGCAGGTCTCAAAACCTCAATTAACAGCCTCATTTATGTCTATGAGGCTTTTGAGTAAGGGGAACCACAGACTACCCTGGATTTGCAGCCATAACACAGACCAGGAAATACGGTTGTGCCAAAGCACCATTAAAGCGAATCTTATGGACACACATAGCTATTAAATGTCTCTCAACATTCTTATATCAAAAGTCCTGAAAAGCCATTAATAGCTGCTTTACAACAAAGCATGTTACTAGCATAATTTATTTTTTTTTTTATCAGTTTTTGCATCCATATACTTCAATTAATGTTGCTGCTGATTGGGGCAGGCTCTGGACAGAATCAGTCTCCTTCCCCTCCTGGCAGCAGAAAATATAAACCCTTCTTCTCCTGTAAAAGGAGGTTTCTCATGTATTCTGCATGTACTGCAGAGACTCTTTCGTGACAAGCAGGATCTTTCTATGAAGACCCGAGAGTAGTGGAGAAAATAAATAAGCATGTGTGACCACCAGCACTCAGCTCATTAGGTGGACTAACACATTGCTATACACTTAAAGCACCAGGTGGCGCCATAATAGACAAGTTATAATTAATCACTGGAAAATTGAAAAAAAAAAAAGAGCATATAAATGGCAAACACTGTTCATTTTAATTGTCTATACAATGGATATGATATTTAAAGGAGTTTCCAGTATGAAAAAAGAAAAAAAGGGTTGTTTCAGTAGAATTTTTGCCGCTGGTTTGTGTCCGATATTGAAGTTCAGCTCATTCCTTTTTATTAACCTAATCCTGACAACCCCCTTAACATGACTGTTTTGAATTAAGGACTTTGTACTCCAGCATAACGATTTTTCTCATAAATTCAGATTAAAAAGTTTTAGGAGATCCGACTGAAGGAAATTTCTTAATCAAATACTCTCAGAATCGCTGTTTACCTGCAGGAGCAACAAACATTCTGATCACAGAGTAAATTAACAGGATTATTCGTATATATAGGTTATGGACACTTTCAAGGATTTTTTTTCTACTTAAATGCATATATTTAGGCCTAAAAATATTTTTTGTAATTAAAAGTGTTGCACCATTTGGCACCTGATCCTTGCTTCCGTCTACACTAAAAAAAAAAAAAAAGAAATACAGATGAAAGTTACCAAAACCTTATCTAGACAAGCCCAGCGTGTCAATTTCAATGGTCCTAAGGATGCAGAAAGAGTTGAACATAGTGATGGAACAGGGAGCAGTCAGCTCCCTGCACCAATATTCAGTTTGTGCAACAGAGTCTTAGTGCACCAGGTGCGGTGATGTCACTAGATCGCACCTGTTGAGCAGAGTCTCAGTCCAAATACTTCGCAGACAAAGAAGTGCATTGGTGTGAGGGGGTAGGGGAATATTGTTTTTTCAGTACTGTGAAGTAAAGGGGGCTGTGGAGGCATCATGCTTTGTCAGTGGCCATTTTACTGCAAGTGGGAAGCTGTGTGGATATCATATTTTGTGTAAGGGAAGCAGTGAGGGCATCATATTGTGTGTATGGGGAGCCATTGATCAAGGTACTTCGTATATTAACTTACGCATGAATAAGATAGAGGATGATTTATAAACCTTACAAAAAGCAGTAAATTATATACGGTAGTTTTTATTTGCTGCTACAGTTAAGTATAGAGGTTATAATCAGCCCTACTGTAACATGTATCAGCAGTAACAGTGAGTCAGCACACTTAACTCTGCTATAAATATTTATATAACACGGTAATATTATTAAGCAAAATTAAGCTCAGCATGTTGGTTTGTGCTGCTGCAGCTGCTTCTATTGTTAGAGATAGATAGATATGAGATAGATAAATAGAGAGATAATAGATTATAGATAGATTAGATAGATGTATAGATAACAGTGAGAAATTTTATTATAAAGGTGTAAAAATATATAAGATATATAATGCTCACACTAGCGTAATTGAAGTCATGATTGTGTAACAGATTTTCAGTAAATATCTTGGTGCATCCTGTGCTATCTTTGCCACCACATCTGATGGAAGCTACCAACACTGGTGTTAATAGAGCCATATATATTTGCCAATTGAGTTTCTAGTCTTTGTACTTACAGGGAACCTCTTCAGAACGATATTACAGTTGAAAAACTAGAGATCAGAGTACAGTAATACAAATTATACCTGTTCTGTAGTAATCTGAAACTCCATTGCTTCAATGTCACATGCAAATTAGCCTGGGGATGCATTGGGGGAGGCGGAGGTATCAATCCATTCATTGTATCAACCCACCCTCAATGCACTTCCAGGCTAATTTACATGTGGCTTCAAAGCTTGATTTCTCAGTGTTGGCACATGAGATTACTACAAGACAGCGGTATTATTTTTATTGCTGTACTAAGACTTATACAACAATAAATGAATCATCCTGAGAGCAAAATCTTAAAAATTCTGAATGCCAAGAAAGCAAGCAGCAGGTCTGCAGCTGAAAAATACAATGCTAAGGACAGGGCGACAGATCTATATTTATTACAAGGAGACAAAAAAAAACAACAAAGTATGTTTAAGCAGACATGGTCCTGAAATCACTGCATGGCGTTAGGTGACAGACCTCCAAACAGTGGAAAAGATAACGTGGTCAGAGCCGGGAACAAACTACTTTTCCTGTCTTATTACAGTGAAAACGTCTCCCAACTTGTTAAAATTGATCAAATAGAAAGCTGTGAATAGAGTAAAAATTAAGCCAACTAGCAAAGTGTGACTTGGATTTAATATTTTATAATTGCCAAGGGATATTCTGAGATCAATGGGTTTTTGCCTGCAATGAACGTCAGAAAGATATGTACTGCAGTCTTTTAGAGAACATGGTCTATTTAATTCTTGTGTCTGATGCATTTGAAATATGCCTGTGTTGGCCTTCTCTCTCCCACCCTCCAGCGCTGCTGCAGGCATACATTACCACTTTTAATAGGGTACCGTGTGCGCAAAGGCAAGGCAGCCAGTAACCCAGCCCCACTAATGGCTCTGTCTGTTTAGAAGCTCGCACCTTTTTTTTTTTATGCAGCTAATTTTAGTTTTGCATGCTGGGTTGTTTCACTTCTAGATAAATGAATAGAAACAAAGGGTTTTGTGCTGCAGCTAACAAAGCGTGAATACTTTCAAAGTTCTTCTACACTGGAATTTTTCTTTTAACGCGTACTAGAGGAGAGCGATTTTATTTTGTATTTGTGTTTTTTTTGTTTTTGTGTTTTGTTTTTATTATTCTTTCGTGTCTTTTTATAATCCCACTTAGTTGGAAAAATTATCATGGTTTACATTGCTATTTGTAAAGACAGGCTACTGGAAAATACAGATTGGCCATATTATTAATTAAAGGGGTTGTCTAGGACTGAAATTTTGATGACCTATCTGAGTCCCAGCACCCCCACCGATCAGCAATTTCCAGCTCCGGTGGCAGTCAGACGTACAGTACAGACCAAAAGTTTGGACACACCTTCTCATTCAAAGATTTTTCTGTATTTTCATGACTATGAAAATTGTAGAATCACACTGAAGGCATCAAAACTATGAATTAACACATGTGGAATTATACATTACACTTTACAAAAAAGTGTGAAACAACTGAAAATATGTCTTATATTCTAGGTTCTTCAAAGTAGCCACCTTTTGCTTTGATTACTGCTTTGCACGCAGAAAAGGTGAACGGATGGACTCTACATGCCTAGTTCCCACCGTGAATCATGGAGGAGGTGGTGTGATGGTGTGGGGGTGCTTTACTGGTGACACTGTTGGGGATTTATTAAAAATTGAAGCAGTGAGGGGTCCAGCTCACCCCAAACCATCTCGATTGGGTTCAGGTCTGGTGACTGTGGAGGCCAGGTCATCTGGTGTAGCACCCCAACACTCTCCTTCTTGGTCGAATAGCCCTTACACAGTCTGGAGGTGTGTTTGGGGTCATTGTCCTGTTGAAAAATAAATGATGGTCCAACTAAACACAAACCGGATGGAATAGCATGCCGCTGCAAGATGCTGTGGTAGCCATGCTGGTTCAGTATGCCTTCAATTTTGAATAATCCCCAAAAGTGTCACCAGCAAAGCACCCCCACACCATCACACCTCCTCCTCCATGCTTCACGGTGGGAACCAGGCATATAGAGTCCATCCGTTCACCTTTTCTATGTGCAAAGCAGTAATCAAAGCAAAAGGTGGCTACTTTGAAGAACCTAGAATATAAGACATAATTTCAGTTGTTTCACACTTTTTTGTAAAGTGTAATGTATAATTCCACATGTGTTAATTCATAGTTTTGATGCCTTCAGTGTGATTCTACAATTTTCATAGCCATGAAAATACAGAAAAATCTTTGAATGAGAAGGTGTGTCCAAACTTTTGGTCGGTACTGTAAATAATGTTTGGAGCCAAAACCACAGATCCGAACACTATGTTGTGTCCTGTAGTTCTTGGGTAATGTAGCTCAGCTCCTTCGTTTGAATAGGATCTGAGCTGCAGTACCCAGTAATGGCCACTACATAGCGCAACATCTACTACCATAGCTGTTAACAGCTGATCATTGGGTGTTTGGGTGAAGGTCCCCAATCCAGCTCATATCCCCTTGGATAGATCATCAATATATCAGTTTTGTACATCCACTTTAATATGATTTTTTGTTTGAGCTTTGAATATATGCATTAAATGAGACAGTAAAGGTAATTTCCCTGTGCTGTACACATGCCCATAGTATATGATGAGCTGGATCTGTGTGTGAGCGCTATGTCTATATTATGTGATAGCTAATAAAGAAGTAGTGGAAATAATTGCTTTTCTAAATTAAATGCAAAAGGTCGGTATTTATACATTTGCATGTATTATAAACCTACAGATAAGAGAGATAGAAGGTATTTACTTGGTTCCATTAACAATGAAAAGGGTATTCTAGTTTACATATATTGTGTCTCACTCATGACACCCCCTGATGAAGCCAAATTTCGGCTATACGCGTGGGATTTCTATGTCCCTCACAGGACAAGAAAAAATTCTTATTTAACTACCAATTCCTCCCCCACAACTGGTATATATTATATGTGTCAATTTACATTTTTCCTATTTCTGTTCATGTGATATTTAATGTTGTGCCTTATTTTCCCATTATTGTGTATATATATATATATATATATATATATATATATATATATATATATATATATATATATATATATTTTTTTTTTTTTTTTTTTTCTTGTATTTTTGCATTTGTTGGTGACATATTTGCCTAACGTTCTATGTGGTTTTCCTTGGAAATGTACTGCTATCGCCTCTTAAGGATTTTTTTCATTGTGGCACATTGGTTTTTATTTGTTTGTATCTGGTGGGTCTTTTTTGGCATTGAATAAAAATGTTATACACTGTTCAAAAAAATAAAGGGAACACTCAAATAACACATCCTAGATCTAAATGAATTAAATATTCTCATTGAATACTTTGTTCTATAAAAAGTTGAATGTGCTGTCAACATAATCACACAAAAATCATCAATGGAAATCAAATTTTTGAACCAATGGAGGCCTGGATTTGGAGAGACCCCCAAAATGAAAGTAGAAACAAATCGAAATGAAAATCAAAACAAGACAAAATTAAAGTGGAAACAAGTCAAAATGATGCTCAGTAGTGTGTGTGGCCTCCACGTGCCTGTATTACCTCCCTACAACGCCTGGGCATGCTACTGATGAGGTTGCGGATGTTCTCCTGAGGGATCACCTACCAGACCTGGACTAAAGCATCCGTCAACTCCTGGACAGTCTGTGGTGCAACGTGACGTTGGTGGATGGAGCGAGACATGATGTCCCAGATGCAGGGCCGGCGTCAGCACCCGGCACACCCGGGCCAGTGCTGGGGCCCTGGGCAGGAGGGGGGGCCCACTCGCAGTCTGGCACCCCCGCGCGGAGAGCGGTGTCAGCGCCGCCACTGGGCCCCCCCCCGCCTGCTCAGGGCCCCCCGGCAGCAGCTGGCAACAATACTTACCTCTCCCGTGCCTCCGCTGCCGCAGCTCCGGGCTCCAGGGGGCGCCGGCGCTTCCTCTCACAGCCGGCCGCTGAATGACGTCATCATTCAGCGGCCGGCTGTGGCACAGAGCGCGGGGACGCTGAACAGGTAAGACGTCTCTGTGTGTGTGTCTCTGTGTGTGTATGTAGTGCGGTGCTTTGTGTATGTATGTGTGTGTGTGTATGTATGTATGTGAGAGAGTGCTTGTGTGCTGTCTGTGTGTGATGATGGGCAGGCATTGCTGATAATGGGGAGGCATTGATGATGGGGAGACGATGATGATGGGCAGGCATTGCTGATAATGGGGAGGCATTGATGATGATGGGGAGAAGATGATGATAATGGGCAGGCATTGATGATGGGGAGAAGATGATGATGGGCAGACATTGATGATGGGGAGAAGATGATGATGGGCAGACATTGATGATGATGGGGAGGAGATGGGCAGGCATTGCTGATAATGGGGAGGCATTGATGATGATGGGGAGAAGATGATGATAATGGGCAGGCATTGATGATAATGGGCAGGCATTGATGATGGGGAGAAGATGATGATGATGGGCAGGCATTGATGATGATGGGGAGGCAATCATGATGATAATGGGGAGTCTTTCCACAGCGCCCTTTCCTGAGCTGTAACAGTGCAGAACGCAGTACAGCGCAGAGGAGAGCTCCATATTTTGTATGGAGCATTATATGGGGACCAGTATCCTGTATGGAGCATTATATGGGGACCAGTATCCTGTATGGAGCATTATATGGGGACCAGTATCCTGTATGGAGCATTATATGGGGACCAGTATCCTGTATGGAGCATTATATTGGGTCCAGTATTCTGTATGGAGCATTATTTTGGGTCCAGTATTCTGTATGGAGCAGTATATGGGGGGTGACATCCTGCATGGGGTATTATATGGGTGATGAGGGGGAGACTGTGGTGCCCATAATATTGTATGGAGGACTGTACTGTCCGGTCTGTACTGTGCGCTGTGAGGATTTGGCGGTTTTTGAGCTATTGTACAATTTACAATAGATATCACTCATGTAATGGAAGAAGTGAAGTATTTGGCATTGTACTATACCCATATTTCTCTGCTGTATCTGTGCATCATGAATCGTGGTCTGTGTTAAAGGGGCCCACTGAGGCTCTTTCGCCCGGGGCCCATAAAAACCTGGAGCCGGCCCTGCTCAGATGTGCTCAATCGGATTCAGGTCTGGGGAACGGGCAGGCCAGTCCATAGCTTCAATGCCTTCATCTTGCAGGAACTGCTGACACACTCCAGCCACATGAGGTCTGGCACTGTCCTGCATTAGGAGGAACCCAGGGCCAACCGCACCAGCATATGGTCTCACAAGGGGTCTGAGGATCTCATCTCGGTACCTAATGGCAGTCAGGCTACCTCTGGCGATCACATGGAGGGCTGTGAGGCCCTCCAAAGAAATGCCACCCCACACCATTACTGACCCACTGCAAAACCGGTCATGCTGAAGGATATTGCAGGAAGTAGGTTCACACTCAGCACATGTGACAGATGTGACAGAGTCTGGAGACGCCGTGGAGAGCGATCTGCCGCCTGCAACATCCTTCAACATGACCGGTTTGGCAGTGGGTCACTAATGATGTGGGGTGACATTTCTTTGGAGGGCCACACAGCCCTCCATGTGATCACCAGAGGTAGCCCGACTGCCATTAGGTACCGAGATGAGATCCTCAGACCCTTGTGAGACCATATGCTGGTGCGGATGGCCCTGGGTTCCTCCTAATGCAGGACAATGCCATACCTCATGTGGTTGGAGCGTGTCCTCAGTTCCTGCAAGATGAAGGCATTGAAACTATGGACTGGCCTGCCCGTTCCCCAGACCTGAATCCGATAGAGCACATCTGGGACAGAATGTCTCGCTCCATCCACCAACGTCACGTTGCACCACAGACTGTCTAGGAGTTCACGGATGGTTTAGTCCAGGTCTGGTAGGAGATCCCTCAAGAGAACATCCGCAACCTCATCAGAAGCATGCCTAGGCATTGTAGGGAGGTCATACAGTCACGTGGAGGCCACACAGAATACTGAGCATCATTTTGACTTGTTTCCACTTTGATTTTGGGGGTCTCTACAAAGCCAGGCCTCCATTGGTTCAAAAATTTGATTTCCATTGTTGATTTTTGTGTGAGTATGGCGGACTATGTGGTGCCCATAATACTGTGTGGAGCACTATGTGGTGCCCATAATACTGTATTGAGGACTATGTAGTTTCCATAATACTGTATGGAGAATTATATGGTACCTATAATATTTGTATGGAAAACTAAAAGGTGCCCATAATGCTGTATGGAGGATTAAGTGTTACCTATAAAAACTGTATGGAAAACTATGTGATGCCCATAATACTGTATGGAGGACTATGTGGTGCCCATAATACTGTATTGAGGACTATGTGGTGCCCATAATACTGTATGGAGGACTATGTGGTGCCCACAATACTGTATGGAGGACTATGTGGTGCTCATAATACTGTATGGAGGACTATGTGGTACCTATAATACTTAAAGGGGCCCACTGAGACTTTCGCACAGGGCCCACGAAAACCAGGAGCCAGCCATGGGTGCAGTCACTGTGTGCACACATTACATTGCTAATCCTGTATTATTCTTTAGAAAAAAGATGTGGCATAATAGATTTCAATATGTCTGATGTTTTATTCCGTTGGAAGATAAGTGGTGTCAGAGTTTCCTCATAGCTGCTTATCTATCTTTACCTGTTAAAATTAATATGTCTGGGTGTCCATATGTCTGGCAGATTTCAAATTAAGTTTAAAAAAAATCTGTATCATTGTTGCCACCGGACATTTTTAATAGAGGTATTTTACACCACAGATATCTTTTTGGACCTTTCAGGCGCAAGGACTTGTGTGCAGCAGCACTTTATCGCTCTTGGGCACTAATGCAGCTTTGGCAATTGAACCCTCAATCTAGAAGGGCCCAAACACAACATTGGTAACAGGAGCCTCCATTTATAATGTACGATTTATTATACCATTGGTTGTTTATGGGGCAATAGGGACTTTGCCCTCTCAGATTGCTACCACCGCCTGTAGCTGAGTGGCCAGCAGGGTTACTATGGTATTATCTAACCTTGATGAAGCCCGGGAAGTTCAGCTTTTTCATGTTTGATTTCATCCCCAATCCTTTTCGCACTATTTCTTTATAAGATTCTAAAAAGAAAACAAAACCTGTTTGTCTCCTTGTAGCATCACCTGATTTCCTGTCCACACTCTTGTAAACATTTTGCTTCTGTGACATTTGCAGCGAAACATCCAATTGTTCAATCCAAAGGTTTGTGATCTAAGATGTAAATGTTTAATGTTGCTTTGTAGTCGCCTTTTAAGGCAATGCATTGCCTAGGGAGAGCCAGAGAGGCTCCTAGTAATACATTCCCGCAGCCTGACAAATGAATGTAAAGTGTTCAGGAGAAGAAAAAAAAAAAAAAAACTTCCAGACATAAAAAGACCATTTGACATTGAGCATAATTCTTTCATTTAGAATTTCGAAGACGTCTCATTTACTGGTTACTCCTACTGGAAACCATTGGCCAGTTCCTTCTTTTCATTTGTCTTTCAGCTGCTCGGTTTAAGATTATAGATCAGGAGAAAAAAAAAAAAAAGAAAAGTTGCAGAGAAAACTGATGCCCTCTCCTGCAGCTAAATTAACTAGAATCACGTGGAAAACAATCCCAGCCTTGTATGAAAAGGGGAGCCATTAAAACTAGCCCGCAGCTATGGAGTGCACCCAATATGACTAGGACGCACTCACTGCAGATGTTTGAGGCTGGCTGTAAGGCAGACCCAGCTATGTTGTATAGTTACAATTAAAATCAACTCCTCTGCCAAAAAAATAAAAGGAAGGAGGGTAAAGCAGGAACATCAAAGACAGATTGAAATGTGTAGTTAGTAATAAGAGTGGTCTCCTCTTGAACCGAGCCCTGCAGCGTTCCATGGCCCCCTTGTTAATGAGAAATTTTGACCTCTGGTTTGTAAGTTAAACTTGTAATCCCAGCTAATGAAGTAAATCAATCCCAACTTCACTGCTCGTTTCCATTTTTCTTTGCACAGTGTCCGTGAGTTTGTATCCAAATGTATAAATCTTACGGAGGAAAAAAAAAATACTTTGCAAGAAATATAGATTTATTCTTAAGAAGGCTATATAGCTTTCTCTGTTTTTCAAATTGACATTTCATTAACTCCTTTCCCCTGATCGAGGAAGGAAGGGAATTAGTATGTGCGTTTATATGGTACATAGTAAGGCTGTAGATGTGGATGATGATTCAGAAGTGGCTGTATTTAATGTCTATGGGCACCTTTTAGGGATTTTTTAAAATTTTATTTTGGTCTTAAAAATATTTTTCCAATTTTTGTATCCACTTAAAATTTTGCAACCTTTTGGCTTTTACATAATCCTTGTTTCCCTGCACATTACTGGCTACAGAATGAGTTAATTGAGAATCTCTCAGTGAGCTTCCTGTAACAGGAGAGTTTACAATTCTTATATTTTTCGGTATGTTCTGAGCTCCTCTCAGCAGCTTTATTCCTAATTCACACATCCGTGTGTTGTGGTCCCAGTACAGACCATGATGAATGGACTACCGGTGGGTTTCCTGACCCAAATTTGACAGCCTCATAGACATATATGGAACTGTCAACTTTGTGTCAGGAGACCCACAGACAGCCTGTGCATCACGGTCCATACTCTGCCTTGACACGCGACAGTGTGAATGCCTCATAACTTTCATTTGATCATTAAGATAAGTTAAAGGAGTTATCAGAATGAACTCACTAAAGGATTCTCAGTTAACTCTTTCTGCATATAGAATGTGCATAAAGAGCATTGAAAATCCAAGCTGTGACATTTTCTTAATGGAAACCAATTCCAGTTGCATAATACATGCCTTTGAGTAAAATAAATGTTCCTGATGGTGTCTATATCCTTTTAAAAGGACCTGTCACTTGCACAAAAAAGCGGAGTTAAAAACCTTGTGAAAAAAAAACAAGATCCTGATTCTGCTTTTTTTTTTGTATTTTGCACTGCGTCGCTATGTTGCACAGATATTCACATATGTCTTTCTGGAGTGCAGTATGTGAAATCTCTACTTGGGTCAAAATGGGCGTTTCTTCAGTCTTCTCTAGAGACATATGCTACCACTCCTGCTCAGATGAGGCCAGTCACATCTCGCCAGCTCCTGAGACGGCTAGACCATTAGCCAATCTGTCATTGGCACCATCTGGGAGGGAGGCGTGAAGGTTCATGGCCCAGAGAAGATTCAGTTGGCTGCAAGCAGAGATTTCACATACTGCTCTCCAAAAGCAAAAAATGTGATTATCTCTGCATTGGAGTGACAAACCGGAAAGCGTGTCAGAATCAGGGGTGCTCAAAGATTTTTACAATGTAAAGAACTTATTTTTTTTAAGCAAGTGACAAGTCGATCTATAGAGGTTGTCTGAAATGGCCCTTGATCTTGTTTCTTTGTGATTTTTTTTTTTTTTTTACTAAAAATTAAGTAATTTTGAAATTGATATTAGTTTTAAAAAATTGCATATATTATTTTTCCCACTCCCTCCTCTAGCTGGCTGCGGTGATGATGGCTCTGTCTCCAGCTTCCTTGTATGGAGCACAGACCCAGAGCAATTGGATGGGAGAAGGTCGTGTGGCAGATAAGGGAAGGGGGCATTTACATCTAAAATAATAGTAAAAAAAAAATGTTCATACCTTTTAATGAAGACCATTATCAGTAAAATGAACACTTAAAATACAAAAAAAATAGTATTCTTGGACAACCTCGTTACGTCACTCCTGATGTTTTATTTTTTAGTAAAACCTTCTATTCCCTATAATATAACAATTCTGGAGCATCTTGGCATTTAATTTTTTCATTGTGCCGATCCACTATTGTTCTTCCTAGAAATTAAGAATAAATTGACAACTGCATGTTACTAATTCTTTTGTGAAAGGGTGTGTCCCTATACAGCAGACCCTGACCGGATACTGTCCGAAGTGTCTAAAGTCTAAATTTCAAAATATTTACATTTTGGGTCCATGACCAGGAATCTCCCCAGATCTCAGTCTCATTGAGAACCTGTGGTCAATTCTCAAAAATCAACAAACAAAACAGAAATTGTGATAAACTTTCAGCACTGAGTAGGTACGAATGGGTGATCATCAGTCCAGATTTGGCTCCGAAGCGGGTATCCAGCTGCCGGGGCGAATCGCAGGGTCTTGGGAGTGTGGGGGGGTGATGACTGCATTGAGTCTTTACATGAATTTGATGTATGAAAAATGCTTCTCATTGTACTTCAAAACATCTGACTTAAAAATCTGAACACTGAAGAAGCAAACTTTGTGAAAACCAAAATTTGTGTCAGTCTCAACTTTTGGCCACACCTGTACAAATCATAGAGCAAAGTCCGTTTTTACATAATGCATATGGCATCACACATTAAAGTTCTCACCCAGGCAATGACAGGTACGCACAGATCACAGCACACTGTACCTTTTCCACACAGTGTAGAAAAAAAAAAAGAACATACTCAAATGCAAAGAAGCTCCAGGGAATTTAGTGTAGCTTTATATATTGTCAGGTGGGCATTGGAAAAATACCGGTACCCTGTGCACCCTATCACACCCTAGGATCCCCGACCTACCCTGACAAGAACAGTCCACAGCGGTCCCCTGTACATAAAACTCCCTATAAATCCCTACATTGCTCCCTCCCTGCAAGTGGTAAGATATTTACAAATCAGTCACATAATGTTTCATTTTAAAGTAAAGGTTTTGTTTTATAGTTTCCATATTCTCACATATTGCTTGTTGAATATGAAGCAGTCAGACTTGTTGACTGTTGAGTTACTTGATTTCTATGGTTGAATAATGGCTGAAAATGCTGTTCTAAAGGGAACGACGTGCCTCCCTATGAGATCATTCATAGCTCTTTACAGAAAGTTCAGTATACCACTTTTATAATGAGTATTCAATTTGCAAAGTAAAAATTAAATATAGCTCCCCATCTATTGCAAAAATGACACTAAATGACAAACAGCACCCTAGGATGAAAGATGAAAGGCTGACAATAGATTGCCCCAAGTGTCAGTCTCATCTCCCTGGACCAGAACTGACACAACAGTGTGAAGAACAGACACTATTGGCAAGTGTTAAGGATTCTTCCCATTTTTAACTTTGCAACCCTACAGGGGTCTTCACCAATGTTACTGGTCCCTCAGGTGATAAAGCTGTTAATAGCAGGTCTGTAATTAACAGGCAGAAATGTAATAGTTTTTTTTTGTAGATGTCAATCTATATAGCACTTTAGGAAATGTAATGACAAGGACATATTATCACTGGTAATTTTGCGACTAATAGGAATTTTCTCACCTGATTGTCAATGACAGGATGTGTGATAATAAGTCAGCGGCACCTTGAGTTGCTGGTTTATTAAAGATGGAGAGAATTCACCTGACAAACACTTCAGCAGGATGCCTAATAGTGTTAAAATACCGCATTGTCATTTTGCTGGATCGTCAATGTACTAAAAAGACTGTAGAGAAATTCTCCAGGTGTGGCTATGGAAACATGATCTGAGCATAGTTGTGGTCTGGGCTTGGCTGCAGACAAGGCTGATGGCCAAGGGCTCAAGAACAAATATTGGAATCACAGATGATCAGGAATTGGGGCTCGTATATCTCCATGCCTTTTTCCTATATGAACTTTGACTGTCAAAATGTAGTTGAAGGTTTCACAGATCTTTAAAGGGCTTGTCTGGTAAAAATAAGTTGCATAAAAAAAAGTATATGGAAAGGCAGCCTGCATATCCAAAACAATGAGACTTTATTATGAAAAAGTGGGAACAAATATAACATGTTCCCAGAAGAAGCCGCTGTGTGATGTGATACTCATTGGACCGCTTTGTCCACCTCCTCCTGTCTCTAGATACGGTTGGCTGAACTTGCTTTTTTATCTTCTTTTTCTTGGGTTTATGCGATTATTTATTTTCCCTTTTTTTAACTCTTTCTAACCTTGCTTGCATTTTCTATCTTGACCAATATCGCTGTTGCCGCTATACACCTCTAGCGGTTTCTTTCTTTTTTTATCATTCATTTTATTTTAGGCTCTGAAACATTATTTATTACACACCCATTTTTCAAATATTTTTTTTAATTGTATTACATTGTTATTTTTGAGGATATTGTTTTTTTTGTAGATTTTTGTATGTTCTAAATTCAAACAGTATCTGTACCCATTATTTTGGTATGAGGACGTAGTTTATTCCTACTTATCATCTTGGATTGAGATGTGTTATTCTACACACCTTAAAAGTTTTTTTTAATTTTTCTATTTTTTGTTTTATATTTGTTCCCTTTTTTCATAATGAAGTCTTTTTTGGATGTGCATTCTTCCTTTTGCATCCACTTTTTGCTTTCCTTTGGCTAATATTATATACTTAACTGGCATTCTTAACAAATATATAGTTGTGTCCATTGTAACTTCTTTCTTTTGGTAAAGAGGACAGGCAATAGCTTATTGACTGCTTGGGGGTCTGTCCACTGGGACAAGCATCGATCAGCAGAATATTTTTACTCCCATGAGGGTAAGTTCACATGAGCGTATAAAAAAATCGTTCAGAGTTTCATCCAGAAGAGTGGAACAATTTTTTTTCTCACTTGTCATCCGTGTACAATCAGTTCCTTACTGCAGCCTATATGAATCATTTACAGGACTATTTACAGTTTCCAATGGTACAAAATTGTAATGTATCCGTAAAAATCTATTACAGATATTATAAAATTATTATTGCTATTTGAAGTGTAAATAAAAAACAAAGACAGAAAATTACGAATGAAGATAGAGCAACAAGAGAAAACGACTACAAACTAAAATGTTCAAGCAGCTGACAGCACTCGGGAGTTATCAAGGATGCACGTTCAGAAGTTCGGGGATCCAAACGAACGAAGTCCAACAGAAAAAAAGGAACAGCATCCAATCCAGGTAGAAGTATGAAAAAACTTTATTCAGCCACCATAAAACACGACGTTTCGGCCATTGTTAGGCCTTTATCAAGTATACTTGATACAGGCCTAACAATGGCCGAAACGTCGTGTTTTATGGTGGCTGAATAAAGTTTTTTCATACTTCTACCTGGATTGGATGCTGTTCCTTTTTTTCTCTTCTGTACAAACTAAAATGTGTCTACACAAATGCATAGAGTATGAGAAACAAACTAGGAGAATTGAAGCTTCTAACACAGGAAAAGAGATATGATATCATAGGCATCACTGAAACTTGGCGGAATGATACATATGATTGGAATACAAACCTTGAAGGCTACAACTTATTTCTAAGAAACAGGCATAACAAGAGGGGAGGAGGTGTTCCATTATATGTTAGGAAAGTGTATATCTCCACAGAGATCCAAGCTTCAGAGAATGGTAGCTCTGTAGAAACTGATTGGGTAAGAATAGAGGGAGAGAAGAACAAAAAGTACATTATTGTAGGTGTTTACTATAGGCCACCTGGACAGAATGAAGATATGTATGGACTCTTTGTACATCATATGTCTTTGCTCTCAAAACAGTATGACATAGTGATCATCGGCGATTTTAATTATCCAGATATTTGTTGGGAATCTCCCTCAGACAAAAGAAATGGGTCCAGAAACTTCTCATCTTCTCTCACTGATAGCTTTAATCTTTCAAAAGGTAGAAGAGAGAACTAGAGGATCTGCCATCTTGGACCTAATTCTGGTTGAGGAAGTAAAGGTGGCTGGGAATTTAGGAGGCAGAGATCATGCTATCTTCAAATTTTGGATTACAAGAGGAGGAAGACCTACGAGGACTCAGACTTTAAGGTTGGACTTCAGAAAGACAGATGTTAATGGACTCAGAAAGAGGGTAGGAAAGGTCCAAATGAAGGATGGGAGATTTTGCTAAATGAAATTCTCACTGCACAATCACTAACAATCCTGTTAAGGACAAATTGGAAGTATTTAAAGAGACCAGGATGGATAAACACATACAATAAACTCTTGTTAAAAATTAAAAAAGAAAGATGTATCAAATGGAAAGAAGGTGGGCATATCTAAAGAAGATTATAATGCTGTCTGCAGGGAATGTGGGGCAAGTGTTAGAAGGGCTAAAGCCAATAGTGAAGTGAGGCTTGCAAGGGAGACCAAAAGCAATAAAGTATTTGTCAAAAACAAATGTAAAGTCAAAGATGCTATAGGATTTTTACAGGATGAAATGGTTAAGTGTCAACAATGAGAAGGCCGAACTTTTAAATTAATATTTTTAATTTCTGTTCTCCAAGAAAGCAAATATAACATCAACTGATCTTCACTGTGCTATTGAAGGAATAAAAATCCATAAAATCCATAAACAGAGAGATGATGAGGGGACACTTAACTAATTTAAATGAATTTAAATCTGGTCCAGAATTATTACATCCTAGGGTACTGAAAGTAATAGCACAGGAAATTGCAAAACCACTAGCCAGAATCTTTGAAAAATTCTGGAGAACAGGAGAAGTCTCGGAAGATTGTAAGGGCAAATGTTGTCCCTATCTTAAAAAAAATAAAGTTGGAGCCAGGAATTTACAGGCCAGTGAGCCTTACTTCTATACCAGGAAAGATCTTGAACAAATTATTAAACAACATGTATGTAAGTACTTGGATAAGAATACAGTAATTAACCAGAGCCAGCATGGATTTGTAGCAAACACGTCATGCCAGACTAATCTAATTTCCTTCTATGATGGAATCGCTGACTGGGTGGATCTGGGAAATGTTGTAGATTTAGTATAGCTTGACTTCAGCAAAGCATTTGATGAATTCTCATACTTTCCTTATTGAAAAAATGACCAAATATGGGATTGACAAGGGTACGGTTAGGTGGATTCATAACTGGCTCAGTGATCATACTCAGAGTGGTAAATGGTTGCACATCCAATTGGACGAGTGTTTCATGTGGGGTACCACAAGACTCTGTCCTGGCCAAAGCATTGTTCAACATTTTTATAAGTGATCTAGATAAGTGAATTGAAGGTAAACTAATTACATTTGCAGATGATACAAAGTTAAGGCCCCGTCTCACATAGCGAGATCGCTGCTAAACAGCGATCTCAGCAGCGATCGCGCTATGTTTGACACGTACCAGCGATCAGGCCCCTGCTGTGAATCGCTGGTTGTGTCAGAAATGCCAGGACTTTTTTTTTTGATCGCTGGTCTCCCGCTGGCCAGCACGCATCACTGCGTGTGACAGGCAGGAGACCAGCGATCAGCTGGTAACCAAGGTACACATTGGGTTTCCAGGCACTGCGCAGCGCCTGGAAACCCAAAGTGTACCTTGGTTACCAGCTCCCTGCATCAGCGGGCTGGTATCCAACGTACACTGCGGGTAACTGGGCGACGTTACCCACAGTGTCGCTGTCCTGATCGCTGCCTGAGCTGCCTGTTTAGCAGCTCAGCAGCGATCATGTAGCAACACACCAGCGATCCTGATCGTTGTCGGGATCGCTGGTGTGTCGCTATGTGAGATGGGGCCCTTAGGAGGGATAGCTAAAACTAGAGAAGACAGAGAAAGGATTCAGAAGGATCTAGATAAGCTTAAACAATAGGCAGCAAGTAATACAATTGAATTTAACAGGGAGAAATGCAACACCATTAACAAAAGCCACCACTAACCTAACACCATGAAAACCAAGGAGATCTCCAAACGTCACCACAAAGACCAAGGGGATCTCCAAACGTCACCACAAAGACCAAGGAGATTTCCACACAACATCATGAAGACCAAGGAGATTTCCACACAACACCATGAAGACCAAGGAGATTTCCACACAACACCATGAAGACCAAGGAAATCTCCAAAGAAGCCAGGGACAAAGTTGTTGAGAAGTACAAGTCAGGGTTGGGTTTAAAAAAAAAATAAATCCCAATTTCTGATGATCCCCGGAGCACCATCAAATCCGTTATCATCAAATGGGATTAACATGATACCACAACAAACCTGCCAAGAGAGGGACGCCCACTGAAACACTCAGCCTGGGCGAGTAGGGCAATAATCAGAGAGGTAGCACTGAGACCAAAGCTAACCCTGAAGGAGCTGCAGAGTTCCCAAGCAGAGACTGGAGTATCTGTCCATACAACCACAGTAAGCCGTGGACTTTCTGGAAGAAAAAAGGCCTTTACACTTGCACACAAAAAATGTAAGGCTTGTTTTGAGTTTGCCAAACCAACACAGCTCATTACCCGAAGAACACCATCCCCACAGTGAAATGTATTGGCAGCATGACGCTGTGGGAATGTTTTTCAGCAGCAGGGACATGGAAAATAGTCCTAGTTGAGGGGAAGATGGATGTTGTGAAATACAGGGATATTATTGAGCAAAGTCTGCTTCATTCAGTCAGTGATTTGAGACTGGGACAGAGGTTCACCTTCCAACAAGACAATGACCCAAAGCATACTGCTAAAGCAACACTTGAGTGGTTTAAGGGGAAACGTGTAAATATTTTGGAGTGGCCTAGTCAAAACCCAGACCTTAATCCAGTGGCGTAGCGTGGAGGGGGCGGGGGGGGCGGTCCGCCCCAGGCGGCACGTGTGTGTGGGGGCGGCGCAGCAGCAATTCCATATGCACTCCTTCATTGCCCTCCCAACTTCGCACAGCCAGCATTTACCATTGCTGTGCTGTGCTTTGTAAAGGTGGTAGCAGGACCTGTGATGAGGTCACAGGAGGGGAGGAGTTAGGTGTCACATGATCTTCAGGCCCCTGTGTGCAGGAAACTGCTGTTTTGGTCGTCATGGTGCTGGATGATGGTAAGTTTATATGTGGGATCATAAGGGGTTTACAGTGTGGATGTAGTTTAGCTGTGTGTGCATGAGGTGTACGGAGCGGAGCCGTGTGTACGAGGTGTACGGAGCGGAGCCGTGTGTACGAGGTGTACGGAGCGGAGCCGTGTGTGTGTACGAGGTGTACGGAGCGGAGGTGTACGGAGCGGAGCCGTGTGTGTACGAGGTGTATGGAGCGGAGCCATGTGTGTACGAGGTGTACGGAGCGGAGGTGTACGTACGAGGTGTACGGAGCAAAGCAGTGTGTGTACGAGGTGTACGGAGCGAAACCGTGTGTGTACGAGGTGTACGGAGCAAAGCCGTGTGTGTACTAGGTGTACGGAGCGAAGCCGTGTGTGTACGAGGTGTACGGAGCGGAGCCGTGTGTGTACGAGGTGTACGGAGCGAAGTCGTGTGTGTACGAGGTGTACGGAGCGGAGCCTTGTGCGTGTGAGGTGTGTGGAGCGGACCCGTGTGTGTACAGGGCCACAAAGAGTGGAGCCGGGCATGTACAAGGGTCCTGTTACTTGCGGGATCTGTGTGCTTGGGGGCTGCAGGGGGGAAGGAGGGGTGCCATTATGTGCATGGGTCTGCGTGGGGACGGAGCGAATGCTGTTATCTGTGTAGGGCTGGGTCCCTGTCCCGCTGTCCTGGCCGGGAGGTTTACTTTCCCGCATTAGAATCGTACATGCGGAAACCCGGGGACCTCCCACACGTTCTGGCAGCCACATGTCACGTTCCACAGGAGGTGACGTGCTGTAAGTCAGCTGAACGCTGGAAATGACCGTTGACCTCATTTCCGGCGGTCAGCTTACAGCAGCAGGTACTGTAACTCGTTCTCGGGAGAGTCTTCAGAACGGCGACGCATCAAGCCGCTGGATCTGTTGGAGTGAGAGCCGGGTATTGTACGGACCGCTGCATACAATACCCGACTCTCACTGAGCGAGACAAGCAGCATGTGGGGATCTCAACATGGGATCTGTTCAACAGATGAAGAGATCCCCAGATCCTGCCTGTCTCGCTCAGTGAGAGCCGGGTATTGAATGGAGAGCCTCATAGCTGGTGAGATCCCCACATCCTGGGGAAATGAGGTCAGCGATGGAACGTGACTTGTGGCTGCCAGAATGTGTGGGAGGTCCCGGGACGATTCTAATGCGGAAAGTAAACCGCCTGGCCGGGACAGCGGACAGGGTCCCGAAATCGGGACTGTCCCACTGAAACCGGGACGGTTGAGAGGTAAGTGTTTATAATTATTGTTTATGAAACAGTGTGATCAGCAGTGCTAAGTGGGTGTGGTCAGGGCGTGGATATGGGTGTGACCAGTGAAATGGGTGTGGCTAGGGGTGTGGTCTAAAATTTGCCGCCCCGGGCGCCACAAACAGTTGCTACGCCACTGCCTTAATCTAATTGAGTATCTGTGGTCAGACTTGGAGATTGCTGTTCACTAGAGGAAACCATCTAACCTTAAGGAGATGGAGCAGTTTTCCCTTGAGGAATGGGCAAATATCCCAGTGGCAAAATGTGGAAAGCTCAGAGACTCCACCAAGTATTGACTTTAGTGGGTGTGAATACTTATGCATACTGAAGTTTTCAGCTATTTTGTCCGATTTGTTGTTTGCTTCACAAAAAAAGAAAACCGGGGAGTGGCTTAAGCCTCATGGTGTGCAGGACGTGAGCCATAGGAGCTCCTGAGGGAAAATCTCCATTGCTACAATTTACAGCGACATCACAAGCCTTACAAGCTCCTTTCTACAAAAATTAGCATTTTCTCCCTTCAAGCTTCATAAAGAACCAACTCTTTCTGCAATCAAGCCATTTTAAGATCCACAACGACCCGCGGCCTAGCAGGATCTGACTGCGACCTATACATGCGGCCATAGGCCTCTCCACAGGCCCGAGGCAATCAAGATCAAATATTCAGCCTCAGACCGGATCTTGCGATACTCTGACACCGGGTAAAAAGACCATCCACATCTTACCTGAATCCTATTCAGTAGGCGGTGCCCGACCATCTCCTGACACCCTCCAAAAGAACCCGACGCTGAAGACCTCTCTCCTGCATAACGGAGACGCCGGCGCAGCATTCACTGGCGCCCACCAGCTCGCAGTTAAGCGCCTCTCTGCGGAGGTAGAGATCCATTCGTCGGACTCAGCGGAACACAGTGGAGGACTATCCGAGGAGCAGCGTTTTCGGATCGCCGCTTGTTCCTTCACCCGAATCCGACGTCGATCGCAGCTGCACAGCGACTCCCGGGACCCACATTCCACAGTTGCGGTCACCGGCATCGCCCCTTGTTCAGCGGTCCTGGGCTGCACTCAGAGCGGTGTTCCCTGGTGATCCCTGGCTTTTGTAGCCGCCTTCTAGCCGCCTCAGGTGTCTCTCCGGCGGATATAACCAGTCAGTGGCGCCCGACCACTTCCCGGCACCCTCCGGAAGAACCCGGCGCTGAAGACCTCTCTCCTGCGTGGCAGGGACTTCGGCGCGGCATTCACTGGCGCTCACCAGCTTGCAGCTGGGCGCCTCTCTGTGGAGCCGTGAATCAGTGACCAGCTGCCTACACCATCATCGGAGGTCTTCAATTCAACGATCTGCAGTCTCAAACAAGTAAGACTAGAGCAACGCTCTGCAGCAGAGACGAGCAGGTCTCCAGGAGAAATAGCCTGCTTCGCTGCAACATAGCCCAGTTAAAAGTGGTGTTACAAGCGTACTGATCGTATCCCTAATCCTGTTGGGCGCAACGCTCTGCAGTCACACAAACGCTTTTCACCACAGGCGCCTGCATCACTTTAATCAGTATTATTGTCTACTTATTGTGTTTTTTAGAACACCACATAATTTCTATTTTAAGGGCAAGACCTCCTGGCTCCCTTTGTACTCTAATAACATATATATAGATCCTGTAGATCTACTAAGATATCTAATTTCTCTCAATATTAGTGAGAGCTCACTGATAGTTACCCTTGTTGACTCTCACAAAATCAGTTCTCACCTCCATCACCACTAACGTTATTGGCTCCAATCCTATTTCCCTAAAGGAATTAACTTTACCAAACTCAGAAAATATAGGTAATTCCACTCTACATACTATAAAGTCTAATATAGAGCTAAATCAGCAATCTCCATATATTTAGCAATTTATAGGCTTCCGATTAATGTTTTATGATTGCTTTACTACTAATACCACCTGAATAGTTCTGGAATAAATTCTATAGTTTATTTTACAGTTATCTATTTACTCCCAACTTTATCTGGAGCTCACTTGGTGGTACCCCGGTTGACTCGCATAACAGTTAATTCTCATCTTCATTTTCAGCAACACTGTCTTTGTTTTTCTGTTTTTACCCAGGCTTTTAATACCAATATAAAGCTGGAATACCTGTCTATATTGATATACCAAACCTAGAGCTATAATAATAGCTTTTTTTTTTTCATATATTCTGTGACTCATACTTTTCAATTACAGGTTGTATAAGTCAGAATACTTATATTAGCACAGTCAACGTTTTACAATTGATTGTACATAATATGCTCATTTGGTGAGTTCAATTTTCACAAACTTGATAAGGTCAACTTAAATAGCTTTACATTTAACTGTATGTTTCTAAAGTTTAATATTTAATTCTACATATACACTCACTTTACACAACCAATCTACATATACACTTATCTGAAAGGTCAACCCTCACAGCTTTACCTCCATTTGTCTATACTTTGTATTCTGTATTGAATTTAAGTAACATATTTTTCTCAAAATGAGTAATCGACCTAACTCTCAAAAAACTGTTAATTCCCCAAAACGACAAAAGGAGTCCAAAACAAATAATTTGCGTTCCAATTACAGTCCTTCTAAGGATCAAACCAATCTGATCAGCCCCACCAGGTCGAGATCCCATTAAAGACTGACATAAAGTCATCTTTACCGCGCCTAAGTGACAAAAGAGACAAAAAATCGGTACTTTTTGCAGATACAGCAAAACCTCATCAAAACAAAACTCAACATGCCCCACTATCCATTACTCAATCATCCCCCATGCATGAAAGTATGGACCTCTCCGTCTCAGCTAAAAGAAAAGAACCGGGGGATTGGGGGGAAAAATTCCCAGACTCTCAGGGTAGTGAGGATGATGACCATAGTGATTCCTCAACCTCACCCAATTCCACCCCTGCTAAACATAGGCACAAACAAAATTTAGAAACAATACCGGCCTCCTCAGGCCTTTCCTCTATACCTTTGAATGCTCCCTCTCCCAGCCCAATGTTGGAGCAAGTGGAAGCATTCATGACCAACCTAGCTACAAAAATAAATGAAAATATGAAAAAAAACTTTGAGGAACAAGCAAAAATGTTTCAAAGTTCCTTTGATCAATTAAACAAAAAATTCATGGATCAAGAGGAGAGGCTGTCAGAGGTCGAAAAAACTGCCTTAGAAGCATCATCTGAGATTTATAATCTGACCAATGAGGTCAAAAGGCTCAGAATTAAACTGGCTGATCTGGAAGATCGTAACCGCAGGAATAACTTTAAAATCCGAGGCATACCTGAGAGCATCACCCCGGATAATCTAGCAGAACATGCTCGCTCCATTTTCAAAAAAGCTATTCTTTCTTTAACAAATCTTGACCTGAATATCGACAGGATACATAGACTCCCTCGACCTAGTTCAATTCCACAGGATACTCCGAGGGATACCATCCTGCGCATGCATTTTTATGCAACGAAGGAAAAAATCTTTCAATATCTTAAAGAAAAGAAAACATTCCCAGAACCTTTCCAAAATTTAAAAATTTACACCGACCTCTCTAAAGACACCCTTGAATCTAGGAAAACCTTTAATGAGGTCACGTCATTCTTCAGGGAAAAAGGAATTTCCTATAGATGGGGCTTTCCACTAAAACTTCTAGTCTACCTAAATGGGAAAACAATCCCAATTTTTTCTGTGGAGGAGGGGCTTGATCTCATCTCCACACTAAGAAATAAGGGACCCAACCATAAAGGTCTTCGTTGAGAATCCTCAAACGTTCCTTTTGCCTTAAGAGATATGGTATAAGTCAAAACTAATGGCTTGTATCTTTAAGAGGATTTCCCTCTACTCCTAATTTGAAACACCCTCCCTAGTAAAGTTCATCTAATTTTTGAGGTGAACTATCTTCCTATATTTGCTACTTGCATTTGTTTAGGCGTAACGCTTATAATTATAATTGGTATTCCGATTGTTTTTTCTTTTCTATCAAGGCGCAGTACAACTTCATTTTCCCAGTGAGACCACTTTCTTCCATAGACCTAATTCATACTCTAACAATCCAACATGAGTATCAAGATTATGTCATACAATGTAAGGGGTCTAAATAACCCTAGAAAAAGATTTGCTCTTTGGAAAGAATTGGATAAATCCAAAGCGGATATCATATGTATCCAGGAGACAAAATTTAAATCTGAAAATCACCCCACCTTTTCCCACCAAAAATTCCCACATATATTTAAAGCATGTAATCAGAAAAGTAAAGCAGGAGTCATTACCATCATAAAAAACAGTATCCCCTTTGCCCTAATTGAGGAAATTCCCGATCCAAATGGAAGATTTCATATCTTGATTGGTCGTATTAATGATCAACTCTGCACAATTGTAAACTTATATGCCCCAAACAGAAATCAAACAAAATTTTTGAACAAATTGATTAACAAAACCAATAAAATCAAAAAGGGTGAAGTTATCTTTCTAGGGGACTTTAATGCAGTTCCAGATTCACGCATTGACTCCTCCTCTAAATACAGAACATGCCATGGCAATATCAATAACTGGTTATCCCAAAACGAGTTGTATGACGTTTTCAGGTGTGTCAATTCCTCTTCCAGAGAATATACACATTTCTCTGAAACATATCAAACCGCTTCAAGAATCGACCTCATCGTCACCAATGTTTTCTCTTTAACAAGATTTGAGAAAATTGTCATTGGTGACAGAACTCTGTCAGACCATTCTCCAGTGATAGCGGATCTTGTTTTGGGACCACCATTCAAAAACAAAATTCTGTGGAAATGCAACTCCTACCTAATTAACAATCCATTACACAAATCATTTATAGAATCAAACATCAAACTCTACTTTGAGGAGAACAACACTGAGGATATAAGCCCAGCTATTAGATGGTGTGCCCACAAGGCAGTTATCAGAGGCCTCCTAATACAGATTTCGTCTAGGGAGAAGAAAGAGAAAAAAGCAGAAACTGAGAAACTACAAATTCTACTTAAAAGCAAAATCGAAACTCAAATTGGTCTCTCTTCCCCTTCCCTCTCTCTCCAAAATGAAATTGCGAAAATTAGACAAGACCTAAAATTTCAAATTTTTTCATCATATGACGAGATGATTAAGACAAATAAATACAAATTATACACTTCCCTGAATAAACCTTTGAAATTCATGATGAACCGAATCAAAAAGAGAAGAATCCGGAATAGAATTGACAAAATTAAATCAGAAAAAGGAACCTATCTGTCCCACCCACAGGATGTGGTTAACGAATTCGCAAATTTTTATGAAAAAATTTATAACCTAAACCCCCTCCCTACTCCTCAGGGAAAACAAAAAGCCATCTCCGCCTACTTAAAATCAATTAGCCTTCCAAAATTACAAAATGAAGACTTAACCCTTTTAACGTCCCCGTTCAACATAGAAGAAGTCAGAAATTGTATCTCCCAACTGAAATCGGCAAAGTCTCCGGGTCCCGATGGGTTTGGTAACGACTATTATAAAATCTTTTCCGACGTATTAACACCTCATCTCACGCAACTATTTAATACAACATCGGATACAGGCTCATTTCCTGCTGAAATGCTAGAAGCCTCAGTGATACTAATACCGAAGCCTAAAGGTGACCTCGAGTCTTTGTCGAATTATAGACCTATCTCTCTCATTAATTCAGATTTGAAAATTTACGCAAAAATTTTAGCAGATAGACTGGGCCAGATTTTACCCAAACTTATAAACAACGACCAGATTGGTTTTGTTAAAGGCAGACACACCTCTGATGGAACCAGAAGGGTCATCAACTTAATTAAATTAGCCAACTCTACCAAAATCCCCACTTTACTAGCGTCACTTGACGCAGAAAAAGCCTTTGATAGGCTCGATTGGACCTTTATGAATCAAACATTAAAAAAATTTGGCTTCAACAATAAATCACTCACAACTATTATGGCTCTTTACTCCAATCCTAAAGCCAGAGTGGTGTGTAACAATCATATTTCCCGTACCTTCCCCATTTCCAATGGGACAAGACAAGGATGCCCCCTTTCTCCACTTCTGTTCGTTCTGGCTCTAGAACCCCTTGCACAGGAAATAAGGGAAAATAAAAAAATCAAGGGTATAAATACTAAAAATCGTCAACACAAAATCAGCTTATTTGCTGATGATATCCTTCTTTCTTTATCTGATCCAGTAGGTTCTATAAAAGAGCTACAAAAATTGCTGGAGACGTTTTCAACATTATCCAACTTTAAAATAAACAATAAAAAATCCACCCTATTACCAATCAACATAACCAAACCTGTGATTGAAGAAATAAAAAGCTTCTCCTCCATTAACTGGGCAAAGGGAGAATTCACTTACTTAGGTATCACAATTACAAAAAACCTTAAAAAAATGGTCGTCACAAATCTTAATAACTTGCTCAAAATTATCAATCTGGATTCAAACTCATTTGGAGAAAGAGAACTTTCATGGTGGGGTAGAATTTTCTCAATCAAAATATTCACCCTCCCAAAAATTTTATACGTCTTGGGTTCTCTTCCTCTCCCAATTTCTTTATCCCAAGTTAAAAATCTTCAACAATCAATAAAAACTTTTATATGGAACAATAAAAAACCTAGAACTTTACAAACAATAGGTTACACGAAAAAATCCCATGGAGGTTTGGGTATACCAAATATTCTAAATCACCATCATGCCATGCTAGTCAAGCATAGTCTTTATTGGCTTTCCCCAAAAAATTCTCCAGCCTGGCTAGACCTCGAAATATCATTAAATAACAATAAACCGCTTCGCGACCTCATCATCAAGACAATGTCTAATCAACTCCCTGACTCAATGGCTCATCCTACTTTTATAGCCACAACACATGCTTGGAAGAAACTATCCTACACTAAAAATAGTTCAGACAAAATTACCAATTTTAATAATATGTCCCTGGATACCTTGCTATCACTTAAAAATCAAATTCCACACCCGTCTTGGAAAGAGTTTGGAGTCAAAAAATTGGGTGACTTATATGATGGTATAGCTTTACTGCAGTTCTCTGTTATAAAAGACAAATTTAAAATTCCCTCTTCAATGTTCGGACACTATTTAATTTTAAAGGATCAGATAGTTCCCTGGCTTCGACAAAAACCTTTACTCTCTAAAGCTTCTTTAAACATGATTTCCAACTTGGAACACAAAATTTTTTGGAGCCATAGCTACATTTATGATTATTTAAATCAGGACTCAGATTTCACCAAAAATGCATACAACAAAAAATGGGAAGAGGAACTCAAAATAAATCCATCTTGTGAAGAGTGGGAAGACGCAATTACAACCTCATACTCATCTACCCTCTCCATGTCTCTTCAAGAAACTCATTATAAAGTTTTCTCGAGATGGTACTTCACTCCAGCTAGAATAGCCCATTTCGGTGAAAACACATCTTCTCTTTGTTGGAGAGATTGCGGTCATAGAGGGGATCTTCTCCATATGTTTTGGAATTGCCCTAAATTGTCTCCACTCTGGTCTGAAATTAATAATCTAATTAATAAAATTATTGGCAGACGAATTAAGCTCACGCCTCAGTTAGCTTTACTCTCGTTGGAGTTCCCAACCACAGAAATTGACAAAATCTTTTTGATAATACACATCCTCTTAGTCACCAAAAACATGATAGCCTATAATTGGAAAAACCAATTCCCTCCATCATACTCAGATGTTATAGAAAGAATCAAACTCCATAAGGACTATGAGATAAAATTTGCTATCGCAAACAACCAATCCAAAAAGTTCATAAATAAGTGGTCTCACTGGGAAAATATAAATTAACCCCCCCCTCCCCCCACCCCTTCCTTTCCATTCCTTCCCTTCTTCCTCTCCCTTCCCTTCTTTTTTCCAATCCAGCTATTCCTAAAAAATAAAGTATTGCGCCATAAACTTGCTATCTGGTTCTCATTGTGGTACTGGATATAATCCAGTTAAATTCTGACAAACACATGTCATCTGTTTACAAATATTTGTATGTTTATTCGTTTGCTCATCGGTTTATACACCCATCCGACATGGAACTCCTCAACTGTGTTTTAAATCACGGTTTAAAATATATTATTTTGCTATAACTGTAAAGCATGTCTAATAATGCTTTTTACTTCTGTACTATTGTTTCAGTATTAATGTTTTATAAAATGTTCAATAAAAACACTGAAAAACAAAAAAAGAAAACCAGATGTTCACAGTTGTAGACATGTTCTTTACATGAACTGATGCAAACCAAAAACAACCAATAAAATTCTAGGTTGTAAGGTAGCAAAACATGAAAAATGCCAAGGGGTGAATACTTTTACAAGTCACTGTAATTCTTATCATTTGCCTCCTCTGTGGATCTGATTTGTTTTTTTCCAGCACATCCCACAGATTGATTGGATTGAAATCTGGGAGATTTGGATACAAGGAGTCATCACCTTTTTGACATGTTCATCATATTATTCCTGAAAACATTGTTCAGTGTGGCATAGTCTTTATTATTATTTATATAGCGCCATTAATTCCATGGTGCTGTACATGAGAAGGGGTTACATACAAAGTTATAGATATCGTTTACAGTAAACAAATTTACAATGACAGACTGGTACAGAGGGGAGAGGACCCTGTCCTTGCGGACTTACATTCTACGGGATAATGGGGAAGAAACAGAAGGTCGGGGGTCTTTATCCTGCTGAACAAGGCCACAGCCCTTAGGGAAAGCCACTGCCATAAAGGGATATACCGTACTTTGTTCAGTGGTAAGATAGGGTGGTATAAGTCACATCCACATTATGCCAGCCCTATAGGTTTCCCTGCAGAACGTTGGCCCATCAAATGTCCTCGCCAAGTTGTCTTCTTCCCAAATTGCATCCAAGTGCCATCCCTTCCACAGCTGAGTTACCCAGCCATCCACATGATGGGAAAAAACCCTTTACTGTCCTCCTTTCCTTCCATTGCTTAACCATCCACTTCTGATGCTCATGATGCCTGACCAGCTCTACCCTTTCCTAGTGTATCCTCACCCATCCCTGCAGTCTGTGAGCCCTCGCGGGCAGGGTCCTCTCTCCTTCTGTACTTGTGTGTCCCTTGTCCAGCACATGTTTATTGTACCTGTCTATATTTTTCCCCTTTTCATATGTAAAGCGCCATGGAATAAATGGCGCTATATAAATGTATAATAATAATAATAATGATCATTTTAGAAGATATGACACAAAAACAAGCAAACCCTTTAGGAAGGATGGATCTTCTTCCTCTTGCCTGGTTACAACACCATTGATTAGTAATGATCATTGTAGTAGAGAAAATGAATCACATATATTCTGGCTTTGTTCACATGACCATTTTTGCTAGTCTTCCTGGATTTCAGCAAGAATTGCTAAGTCTACAGCACTAGTTATGCCATAAGTCCACGATGAGAAAAGTGCAATACAAATATTTTTGATTTTTGTAAGAATCCAAAGTGAAAGCTGAAAGACCTCGTAATAGGACGTGCAGCTGTGCGCTTATATATATATTTGTATCTTCGGTGCCATGGACCTAGAATGGCACAGGCGCAACAAGACCCTCTATTCTACTCACTTTGGAAACCAAACTAGCTGCCAGGAGAGGATGGGAACCCAAGTCCTGGGGGACACATCAATTTGACAATTATCAACTATCCCATGAGTGAAGGCACAATTACTTTAGGAAGCGGACACCACCAAAATAGTAGGGAGTGCTCACTGCATAGCAAAGAATTCTAGCAATAAGGTGAAAAAGAAACTATGTTTGGACAGGAACATCACAATATACACTGCTCAAAAAAATAAAGGGAACACAAATAACACATCCTAGATCTAAATGAATGAAATATTCTCATTAAATACTTTGTTCTGGGCACCACATAGTCCTCAATACAATATTATGGGCACCACATAGTCCTCCATACAGTATTATGGGCACCACATAGTCCTCCATACAGTATTATGGGCACCACATAGTCCTCCATACAGTATTATGGGCACCAGATAGTTTTCCATACAGTATTATGGGCACCACATAGTCCTCAATACAGTATTATGGGCACCACATAGCCCTCCATACAGTATTATGGGCACCACATAGTCCTCCATGCAGTATAAAGGGTCCCATGTGGTCCTCAATACCGTCTTATAGGCACCACATAGTTCTTCATAGAGTATTATGGGCACCTAATAACCCTCTATACAGAATTATAGGCACCACATAGTCCTCCACACAGCATAATGGGCCCCACATATTGCCTCATACAATATTATGGGCACCACATAGTTCTCCATATAGTATAATGGGCACAACATAGTCGTCCATATACTGTAGTTAATGGGCCCCACATATTGCTCCATACAGTATAATAGGCCCCATATATTGCTCCATACAGTATAATGGGCCCCATATATTGCTACAGACATAAAAAATAAATAACCAAATACTTAACTCTCCCCGTTCGCTGCTCCAGTCTCCTCAACGTCTTCTGACTTTCTCCACTGCTCAGCAGAAAAGGCGCGCTGTAGAGACGTCACAGAGATCAGATGCAGGAGGAATGATGGAAGACGGAGAGTCAGCTGATGCTCCCTCTACCATCATTGTTTTCAACTATTAGCATTCAGGATGCCCAAAATGTTGAAACAGTTGAAAGTACGATGTTGGGGGGCCAGTGTGGAGTGGAGATCCCATTTGTCCATTCCTTGCCTGGGAGTGTACACCAGCAGAATAGTGAGCGCAGCTCTGAAGTATAAAACAGGATGTAACTCTCGATCAGTACAGGATCAGTAATGTAATGTATGTACACAGTGACTGCACCAGCAGAATAGTGAGTGCAGCTCTGGAGTTTAATATAGGATGTAACTCTCGATCAGTAATATAATGTATGTACACAGTGACTCCACCAGCCGAATAGGGAGTACAGCTCTGGTGTATGTAGACTGTTTTCAAATACTTAAAAGGGAATCTGTCACCAGTTTTTTGCCACCTAATCTGAGAGCATAATTTTGAGATGGAAACCCTGATTCCAGTGATGTGTCATTTACTGGGCTCCTTGCTGTAGTTTTGATAAAATTACTGTTTTATATGCAGGAGATTATCACTAGAGTACTAGCAAACCTGCTGCCATTTAGTCAAACCCAGCCCCACAACGGATTGGCAGCTTTCTGCCGATGCACATTATGCTCAGAAAACAGCCAATCAGTGATGTGGGTGGGGTTATTAACAGCTCAGCAGTCAGTAAGCTCTTTGATCTGCTGCAGATAAAACTTTGATTTTAACAAAACTACAGCACGCAGCCCAGTAAGTGATACATCTCTCGATTCAGAGTATCTGCCCTTACATCGTGCTGCTCTCAGATGTTGTAGCAAAACCTTGGTGACAGATTCCCTTTAAATCTGCATTTATCATTTAAAGATGATAAAAGAGCCATTCAAATAATACAAATGTAGAAATACATTTGACAATCGCAAATGAGTCATCCATAATTGTGATAGCAGAAACTCTGTCAATACCAGGCCTAGTTTACGCAGGTGCATGGCCTTTTGTGAGTAAAAGCTCTAAGTATAACTCATGCCCAGCTCCATAGTAATGATACATCACTTTTGTGTTAGATTGTGCTATATTGTCAGTAATATTATTCTATCGGAAAGGGTTGCATGGGGCTACATGAGGTTTTACAATGCAGTCATTTCAGTACACAAAAAGAACCTAGGGAGAATTGTTGGATTTTTTTAGAACATAAAACTGCAAATACATGAAAAAAAAAAAAGCTGGCAAAACAAAGAACATACATAAAAGATTTCCCTATATAATAGGATACTGAATCGTGTTTGAGTTGAGTTTACACATAAATGTAATTTTTCATCTGTAAAAAAGGGAATATTCAAAGTCTACAACCGCTTCCAACTTTTCTTCAAATCTGATTGAGATTTAATTTTATTTGCACGCATTTGTGTACGCACACAGTCGATAGCCATGTTTAGTTTGCCTTGTTTTCCCACTTGCAGCAAATTAGGGTGCGGGAAATTGCTCCACACCCAGCATATTAGTTTAGCTCTGGAGGTGGAACCGTCTTATTCAGATGAATAAAAAAAATAAATATTGAAACTATTCGGCTTGTTTCATGTTTTTCCAAAGCTTCCTTGTCTGTAGCCCGACAGAGCAGCAGCAGTGGCGGCGACGGTGGCAAAGTCCCTTTTGGCTACTGGTTTCATTTCAACAGCAGAGTGTAGGTCAAGCCACCGGCCCCGACACCGAGTCACCTTTGTAATGCACGCGGGGGCCTTTTCTCGTCTGTCCTGCGTAGGGGTGTGACTATTACCTTCAGGTTTAGACTAGGGTTTATCAACAATGCTAGACATCTTTGAAAGGTCATTATTCCAGGCTAATTTCGAGTTGGCGATGAAATGAAGGCTTGTCTTTGTGAGGGATTAATTTAAAAAACTCAGGATTTGATGTCAGTGGGAAATAGCCAGCGTGGGATTCATAAGGCTGCCTTTTCCTGCTGCTGGCCAGGGCCTGGGGCTAATTTCTTACGAGATGAAAAGTCTGACAAGCCCTTCAGTTAAGCTGAAAGCAGGCAGCGGTCCAGCAACACCCACTGGCCCTGCAGGCATCCTGTGACCCCTTTAGAAAAGTCACATTCACTTTGCTCTTGAGAAAGGAAAAATAACGCTAGAGGCGTTTTTGTTTTAAACCATGTGAAATAAGGAAATGTGAGGATGTGAAAATGAAGTGAAAAAAAAAGAGAGGGGAAAAAAAATGAATTCATTTCCTCCCTTATTCGTGCACTGGCTTAAAGAGCCCAGGTCGTTTCTTGTACAGAAAAGAAAAGTAACTAAAAACAGAGAGAGATAGAAAGAGATGGGTCTGAAGATAATTCACACATCAAAATGTTTACAGTAAGGCAAAATTACCATACTGAAGTGACGTAGACAAAGAAGCCTTATATGTGAGCGAAGAATTAACACAGAAGTGAATAGTCAGAATAGGAACTGAAATGCAGAAAAGTAAACGTGACCTGAAATCTTCACGATTGTATCAAGATCAGCGATGGAAAAAGTTGTGACTGATCGATTTTTACAATGGAAATGCGGCCTCATTGGACATGTGCTGGTTCTGTGGGATAACGAGTTATAACAGGTGCATACGGAAGTATGGCTGGGAGCAGTAATTTAAGCAGTATGCCCACCCTCACATCTAACCCTCAAGCTATGCTTATGTAGAAGAGCATGTAATCCCCCTAGCACCAGCACCCAATGTGGCTCAGTCACCATTACAAAAATTAGGACAAAGGCCGCATTCAGACATCTGTGTTTTACAGTCCAAGTACCGACAGCGTTGCACGGACTGGACGAGTCTTCTGACATGAACTTCACAGCCTCATATACCGTATGTTTATGTTGAGCTTAGGACAGGACTCCGCAGCCGGTCCCCTGCATCGTAGTCTGTACTGGGTCTCAAAACCCCCAATTTGGCCTAATAAAGGACTTACGAAAATTAATAGCCAGTTTTGTGGTGTAAAAATGCTTAACATGTAGCAAAATTTTTGTGCAATTTGTAGTTGAACAAACATTTTGCAACTTTTTACAACAGCCATTTAAAATTATAACAAAATTATAGTTAAAGTCAACAGGACAGATTGCCATTGAATGGACTCCGGACATCCATGTTTGCAATTTTCGTATAATAAATCGCTGATCCACAAAGTATCTTTATGTAAAGAACATTTCTAGAAATATATTTCAGCTTTCACCTGGGGTCATAGGACAGATTGAATAACTTTAAGGCCAATGTGGACTAAAGTGTGCATGGCCGCATAGATGTAATGGTACCTCACCCGGTGATCTTTTGTTCAGCGGCTTTTCAAGATTAAATGGGATTTACAATAGTTCGTTTTTTGTTTACAGGGGCCCGTGGTGGTCTTAAAATAAAAAAGGACACCTATTTGAGCCCCCTTTCTGCAGTAACATATGGATGTGAAACCTCGACAATAAAGAAACAGGACAGTAGAAGAATCAACGCCTTAGAAATGTAGTGCTGGAGAAGTGTGTTATCAATACCATGGATGGCAAGAAGAAAAAACAAATCAAGCCAGACATGTCCTTGGAGGTGCAAGGATCACCAAGCTACGACTTGCCTACTTTGGACACACCATATGAACAGCAATCACTGGAGAAGGACATCATGGACGGAAAAACAGAAGGAACAAGGCAAAAAGGAACACCAGCAACCTGATGGCTTGTTTCTATCAGGATAATCGTGGAGAAGACCCTGGTGGACCCATCTAGGCTTACACAAGATCGATCTTCCTACAAAATATTGGAGCACCGCTGGTTCCTCTACAATGCTGCTCACCACCGGTCTCCCTGCACCTTCTGGGTGTAGGTGTCTTCTGCAGCCAATTATGTGGCGTTCCACTCAAACAATTAAACTAAACTCCCACCACCAATTGCTGAAATGAAGACGATGAAGCTTGCTGCTCTACTCGGGAGAGTGAAAACAGACCCTTCAATCTCCGAGAAGAATAAAGGGTATGCCACACTAAGCGAGATCGCTAAAACGTCACTATTTAGCGATCTCGTTAGCGACGTCGTTGTGTGTGGCATGTAGCAACGATGTGGCCCCTGCTGTGATGTCGCTGATCGTTCACTAGCGTTCTGGACCATTTTTTGATCGTTGGCGTCCCGCTGGTGAGCCTATATCGCTGTTTGGCACCTTTTGCGAACGACGAGCGACCTCGTTTGTGACGCATATGACAGCGGCGCAGGCGGGACTAGGGTTTTTTAGCGTCACGGAGTGGATCGCAATATCTGTAAGTTCTCTTTTGCGTCACAGAGAGGATCGCAGAAGTTGCAAAGCAGGCTAGCAGGACGCAGAGAGCAGGAGCGATGCTGGAAATTCCTATGAATCAGAAGCGCTCTGTACATGCTAATGACATTCTAACGACCGCCAAAGTCGTTAAAGAGATCGCTGACCGCTGATGAGTCGTTTATGAGATCTCCTGTTTGGCAGCTACTAAGCAACCTAAAAGCGATCACACCAACGATCTCGTTAGCTTGCGTCGTTATCGTGATCGCTAACGAGATCGCTAAGTGTGGCAGTACCTTAACACTCGACTGATGGGCAATATCTCCTTTGTCTCGATAATCAATGGTAGGTTTCATCACCAAGTTACCCACTGATCAAAACATCTGACAGCTAATCTCTAAAAGGGCACAAGGGCAAATCTTCCTTTTGTGTCAAAAGAGACAGCAGAGATGTAGACAATGGTAAGAAATTAAAACTAAGATTATTATAAAATTTTCTTTTAACAGATTATGCAACAAGTACTTTTTATCAGTACTTTTGAAGAGAGGAAAACCTTTAGAAATTGAAAATGTTGCATTTTAGTTTACACCAGTTTATATTTTGGATAGCAAAGGAAATGTTTGTGCTTCATCCTTTAGCCACCAAGGAGCCAGGCTCCAAGACAGTAAAGATTTATATTAACTGACACATATCACATAGGAAAATCTTTTTCAAGCAGACGGTCTCTGTCTGCTTAATGCTACGATTTCCACACAGAATTTAAGACGGGCAAAAAAAACAGAAATTTTGTGAATGTGCTTTGTGTTATAAGTATCCCATTATTCTTATCCCATTATTTTATAATAATAAAGTGGTGACTATTATTCCCGGCTACTTTAATGGATTCGATAAAAATCAAACCACATGTCTAGGACGTTATTTTATCCAGATTCAGAACGATGTTTAAGGTTTGTTAGCTGATTCAAAGAATGCTTTCCCTGAACATTTAGTTTACTCTATTTTCCACCCACAGATTGGAGAAAGAAATATGTCTTTGAAGACAATTCTGTGTTCAATTAGATATAGAAGCGGTCTATCTGCAGACATGAGACTGGGAGGAAAAATAAAACAACAACATAGGTTCTCGTGATGTGTAGACAGGGCTATCTAGGTGACAATGCAAAGGTCTCGGTTAGCTTTTTGCCAAGTCAGGTTAGGTTCTCAGAGAGTATTGTTGGCGTATCTCCAGACTAAATGCCACCCAATCTACTTACCCTTTTCAGGTAGATATGAACTGTGGTAGCGCTGATCATTTGCAAAAGGTCAAGATTGGTAGCTAGCCCGTAAGCAGTCATTTAAAATTCCATTGATCCCTATTTGTAGTGAGGGAAAAGAAAATGGACATTTTGTGCTGTGAGTTGCAATTATGACGCTCCCAGGCAATTGTAAATAGATGTGCAAATCTTGACACTGGGAATACCTCAGAGAAGGAATTATGGCTCGAAAGATGAACGCTGCAAAAGGTTGAAAATAATAAAAAATAGAAAAAAAAAAAAGACAAAATACTTTGGTCTTAGGAAACGGATAGGAAGGAGCTAGAAAATAGAGAATGCAAAGTTCTGGCTGGGGGATGGGGAGAGGTGTGGGTAAAGAGTCCCGATGTAGCAGGACATAGAAAAAGGAAACAAGATAATAAAATAAACTTAAGACAATGAATCCAGTTTAGAAACTTTCCTTTGATACCCTGGTATTTCTCCAGCTTCTCATATTCCTTCTTTCTGATGTTGCTGTCACTTGGCACTGCCACATCTAATATTATTAGTGTCTTCTAATCCTTGTCTACTATCACAATGTCTGGTTGGTTAGCCAACACCTGCTTATCCGTCTGGATCTTGAAGTCCCACAGGATTTTAGCCCTTTAATTCTCCACCACTTTCTCTGGGTCTCCCACCTGGACTTAGGGAGACTTAGCCCATATGCTGTGCAGATGTTGCTGTAAACAATTCCCGCTACTTGGTTGTGGCGTTCGGTACATGCTGTTCCTGCTTGCATTTTGCATCCTGCCACTATGTGTTGGACTGTTTATAAGGTTTCTTTGCATAGTCTACACCTTGGGTCTTGTCTTGTGTGTAGATTCCTGTTTCTATGGATCTGGTACTTAGTGCTTGCTCTTGTGCCGCTATGATTAGTGCCTCGGTGCTGTCTCGGAGTCCAGCTTTCTCCAGCGATTGGTAGGATTTCTCCATGTCAGCCACCTCCATTATCTGTCGATGGTACATCCAATGCAGCGGCTTGTCTTGCCATGGCGCTTTATGTTTCTGTTCTTCCATCCAGATCTGTTGTTGTTGCTGCCTTAGGCTTTCTCTCAGCATTTCATCCTTTAGTGCCATTTTTCTGATCTAGTACTGGATACTCCTTGTTTCATCCATGATGGTGGCTTGGATGCTTATCAAGCCTCGACCACCCTCCTTTCTGTTGGTATACAATCTTTGGGTGCTAGATTTAGGGTGGAGACTTCCATGCATTGTGAGGAGCTTTCATGTCTAAACATCTGCAGCTTCCATCTCTCTATACAGTGCCTTTCGAAAGTATTCAGCCCCTGGAACTTGTCAACATAAAGATACCAAATGTAAATTTTTGGTGAAGAATCAACAAGTGGGACACAATTGTGAAGTTGAATGAAATGTATTGTTTTTTTTTAATTTTTGTGGAAATACAAAAACTGAAAAGTGGGGTGTGCAATATTATTCGGCCGCTTAAACTTAATACTTTATTGCGCCACCTTTTGCTGCGATTACAGATGGAAGTTGCTTGGGGTATGTCTCTATCAGTTTTGTACATTGAGAAACTGAAATTCTTGCCCATTCTTCCTTTTGCAAACAGCTCGAGCTCAGTGAGGTTGGATGGAGATCGTTTGTGAACAGCAGTTTTCAGCTCTTTCCACAGATTTTCGATCGGATTCAGGTTTGGACTTTGTCTTGGCCATTCTAACTCCTGGACACTAGGAGGTCGTCTCTTATAAACCTCTCCAACAGGAGAAAGGCCCCAAAAAAACATTACTTATCCCTCTGAGCCACAAGGCCACAATGATTGTCAGGTACAAATAGCCTCCTCTAGCGAAAGCCAAGGGAGACCCAATTTTGCTCATATATCTGCCCGGGGTGCCACCAAGGGAGAACTAGGAGCCATCGATGGTCGTCTCCCACCCAAGAAGAGGAGAGCCATAGGGAACCTAATTAAGTAGTCCAATATTTTGGGATAGGTCATCAATATCAGATCAGTAGTGATCCAGAATTCCGAATCCCAACGATCAGCTGTTACCAGCTCCAGTGACTGGAAGTATACAGTGTAGTGAGCAGGATCTGTGCACTGTGTAGTGGCCACTCCTGGGTACTGTAGATCAGCTCCTATTACAGCGCCATACACTGTTTATAACTAGCGGCCGCTAGAGTTAGTAACAACCGATTTGTGGAGGGTGACCGCCACTGATATAATATTGACCTATTCTGGGAAAAGTTATCAGTAACAAAGTAGTGGAAAACCTCTCTATAAGCCTTTATTTTTACTTCAGCATCAGACATTTTCATAAGACAGGAAGGTCACACAAGTCTCTCAATGTCAAGACATTTAGAAAAGTTTAGCTACATAGGGATATTAGATTTGTAAGTAGAGATTATGAGAGACAGACACATGTATAATGTGACTTATGCACAGTCATCTGATAACCAATGATACGATGCTTTGGAAGAACAGCGCTGACCCACGATCTGTATTATAGGAATTTTCCAGCACAGTATAACAGTCTGTCCCTCTCGGTACTACAAAGTGCTACAAATCAGAAAACTGATGCAGCGCAGCAGCCCATGCCAATCATCTTTATGGCGACATGAATGAGAACATGAGAAGTACAGAAAGCTGCGAGCTCCCAGTACGGTTAATGCAATATTCCTCTGAGCCTAAAGCAGAACATCCGCCTTGCCACGATGCCACTAGTGGGTCTGCGATCACCCTTATCTAACGTGACAACTTTAATGAATGAGGAGAGTGTATGTGATGCCTCAAACCTCACCATGAACCCAGAGACTGTCACTGAACTAAAGGACTGGAATAACACACACGAGGTTCAAGAGTGATGGGGAGCCACTAAAGATGAATATTTCAGGTGTCATCTGACTAACTGCATATATTTTAGTTTTAATGCCTATGACTTTAATAGGGATGGACTAAAGGGAAGTAGTCATTTCGCTGGAGAATACAAGATCAGACTTGAAATTAAATATTTTAGGGAACGATAGAAATCCTCTTACCCCCAGGTTGGATGGGGTTATCCAGGACTGGGAAAGCATTGCTGCTTTATTCCATAACAACGCCACACCTGTCTAAGGTTTGTGTCACGTACTGCAGCTCAGATGTATGAAAGCGAAAATTGTTAATCTGCAATACTACACACGACCCACAGATAGGAGAGACGCTGTTTTTCTAATCATGGGCAACCCTATTACCTGCCTGACGATGCAGGATGTAAATACACCTTATTCCGCATCACAAGTAGTAAACTCATCCTATAAATCATCTGGACAAATAGTGTGCCAGGGCAACAGCTAAAGTCCAAATCTGATGGTGAAAATTAAGGGAACCTCTGAATTCCTTAGGATGCCACAGTCAAAGTTTGAGGTCTAAGGGAGAACATTTTCCTTGTGGATAGTGCCATGCCAGTGTAAGGAGACTTATTGGCCATACAATGCTAATGCACTGCATGGCCAATATGTTTTTACACCGGCTTGGCACTCTGCACAAGGAAAAACATCCCCCTTTAGACCTCAAGCTTTAACTGTGGCATTCAAATGAATAGACTTAAGGTACTGCCACACTAAACGCTCCCGCTAACGATCACAATAACGACGCATACTAATGAGATAGTTTTAATGTCGCTAGTAGCTGCCACACTTAGCGATCTCGTTAACGTCGCATAAGCGGTTAGCGATCTCCTTAACGACTTTGGCGGTACAAAACAGCGCACATCGCTCACAACATCGCTCACAAAAGGTGCCAGACACAGCGATATAGCGCTCACCAGCGGGACGCCAACGATAAAAATAGGGTCCAGAACGCTAGTGAACGATGAGCGAGATCACAGCAGGGGCCACGTCGCTAGTACATGCCACACACAACAACGTCACTAACGAGATCGCTAAATAGTGACGTTTTTTAGCGATCTCGTTAGCGACGCTGTTTAGTGTGGCATACTCTTTAGCTTTGACTGCATCACAGATTCTCAGACGCGATTCATACCCTTGATTAGCAGGGGCAGGCAGCCTAGTGTCCATTAAGGGATGTCAGTCTGCATTCCTGTAGCTAAAAGTAATCTTAAAAGTGTGTTCCAGCACTGCTCGCTTCTGCATTAGGTGATGATATTGTGACACTAAATACCCGCCAGGACACAGACTCGCTTCCTATTCCAATGTATAGGCCAGATGCTAGATACCTGCCACATACACAATGCCTTTGTTGACATCTTCCAATATAACTTCATCATCTCCCAATGGAGAACTGAACAACGCAGGAGAACTCCTATCTATGCCTTACAAGTGCCTATGCGTCATTACTACAGAGGCTTATGTACTGACCTGTAAATATGTCATTATACCATAATTAAAAAAAAAAATTCTTCCATGGGAATAAACAGATATCTATATTAGAAATGTAGTTATAAAAACATTTAATAAAAGCACACATGCACAAAAGTTTATTCAAAGAAAAGAATCAAAAACATTAAATATTAAACTATACACAGATTTGGTTTCATCATTACTGTAACTAACCATACAATTCTGTGATCATTATGGATAAAAGAAAAACTCAATACTGCTATGTTTTTTTTCTAAATAATGTATAAGTTGTGTCACAAAACATAATAGCCCAGATTTAGGAATCACTTTTTATTTATTTATATTGAAGTAATTTACAGTATCAAGAAAAAAAAAAGTTGTTACGACAAAATGAGTCAACCAGTTACTGTCTACCCTGATGTGATTTTTTAAATGATTTTCTAATAAAAACAATGATATTTTTAGTTCAAGGATCCAGCACAACTCTTTTTTTCTTTGGACTTATATATGCATCAAGCTAACGGATTGCATGTATCGGTCAGGTCAGAGGACTTACTGGTGAGCAACATATTTCCTACTGACTTTTAATGTACAGTCTCACCTTTCAGTTTTCGCTGGGACACTCTGCGCCAATTCATCAAAATGGCACTAAAATGTTTGAAAAATTTGCCGTAAATTAATAGATTCTTTTTTTCACTTTTTATTTGAATTTTTTTTTTTTTAAAAACAATTTATAGCGAAAATTAATTCTCTCTATGCTTTTAAATGTCGCATGTTTATCTTCATCTACATAAAAAAAAAAAAATTAGACAGATTTTATGGTCCACTATGGTACTGGAGTATCATTGTGTAAAAATTTTTCAGCTAAAATTCGGCAAAAATGATGCATTAGCCAAAAACATCTAGATAATAAAAACCATGCCCACACTGACTAACAAACCTGAAAAAAAAAAAAAAAAAATGATGATGAATGGAAGAAAACAACAAAAAAAAAAATAGTGCAAAAGCCATAAGAAATTTGGATGCTAAAATCCAAACTCTATTGCCAAATAAAAACGCAAAAGGATCAATGAATCGGGGCCAAAGCCTCATACGGTTAAAGCTAAGGAAAAATGTTTTAAACAAGTTATTATGTCCGGAATCCAAAACTAAAAAAAAAAAAAAAAAAAAATTAGGGGGCTTCCCAAGGGGTTAATCTGTTCTGTTTTACAAACTTTGATAGGGGTCCAAAAGTAGTGTGCAACCCCAAAAACATTACAGTGTTGCAACGGGCATAGTTGACTCGAGGATGGAAGTTGTAAAGGACCCTTTATACGCAGATGTGTTAATGTAGACTGATATTACAGGATTTGACCACCTGATCTTTATACCCATGTTTGCCTCATAACTGCCCAATGCACACGTACAATCCGTGCAAACGATGCGGAGCCGTCAAAGCTGTTACACACTTTAAAGCTATGGATTGATCACTTGCAGACTCTTTTGTATTAAGGTTGGAACAAGATCAGCTGGATAGTGACCAATCCAACACCTGCATTATAAATTAGACTTTCTCTCCCCTTTTACCTGCACAACACAATTTTATTTTAATAATCTGATTTCATTCTCGTTTTATATTTAATCAAGACAGTCAAGTCCTATCAACAGAAATCCCCAATGGACCTGCCATGTGCACGTGAGGAGTAAGCACACAGTTACACGGGGCTTAGTTCACTGCCGTGTAGCTTGAGTCTAATTTACGGCGCACCATTACAAACATTTCTCTTTCTTCTGCAAAAGCAAATACTTAAATGAAAATATTTTCAAGAAGACTCAAAGCAAGAGCTAAATTACTGATACTTAAGGAGAAGGTCCTGGGTCTTACGGAAACAATGGTTCCAGTCTACAATAAAAGGAATTGTAAATAATAATCTGCACGACTGCCGACTGATGATAATGTTGGCATGAAGATAAATTAAAAAAAAAAAAAAAAAAAAAAGATTAATTTCCTACTATTAAAAGAGCACTTACACATTTAGTTACAATTCATGTATCCTGTGCCTGCCCAGAAGACTGTGGGATACTTGCAAAAAAAAAAAAAAAAGAATTGTCCATAATGTAGACATGAGCGAATCTATTCATAGAGCCCAATGCCGGCAGGTGGGAGTAACTTTGCAAGGCTCCTGTTCAGCGGAAATGGACTAATGACAAGGGCCCTACAAATATATGATTCGCTCATCTCTACCAGATTGACCAACTACTTTAAATTGTAGCTGCTGCAGTATGCCCGCACGGTAAGGATTTGCTGCACTTGTTCCACACGGAAAATTGTAAAGCAAAGTCCATAACTGGCTGTGCATTTTTGGTTGCGAATTTCATCGCAGATCTGTAAAAGATTTTTACCCAATTATTGGAGAATAAAATCCACAGCAAGTCATAAATTAAGATGCTGCTTATTTCAAATCCGCACCAAAGCTGAATTTGCAGTGCAGATTTTTTGTTCAGTGTGTGGATGAATTTTTCACAAAATGCTGGTAAAACACTATGGATGTTCGGATATTGTTTTGAGCTGCGGAGCTATTAAGAAGGAATTGTTCAGAAGTAGTCACGCCCTTTAAGCAGAATATCTCATGGGGCATATATGCAATGGACTTTCCACACAGATTTTTCATAGAAAATATATATATATATTTTTTTTTTTTCTTAAAAGAAAATAGTAAATGGATAAATACAGGGGCTTAGTGATCATGGTCACAGAGGGTGCAACGGGACCGTGCTGGAGTGGGCCCCGCCAGCGCCTGTTTCAGCTGGATATGCGTCCAATGATGCACATTCAGCTGTAATGTATTGCAGCACAGAGACCCTCCTGCTCCCCGCATTACAATACACACCACAGGCCAATAAGAGGCTGGCAGCTGACGTCAGAAGAAGGTGCATGGCAGTGACATCATATATCGACCATAGCAGGCACTCTGATGTCAGCTGCAGGCCCTGTGCCGGCTATAGAAGAGGACACCACATGTCATGGGAGCAGGGGAAGGCAAGAACAATTTTTTTTGTGTGGGTTACGCAACAGCAGCAGAATGGGGGACATACATGCCATGAAGGAACCCAAGATGGGGGGACATGCATGTTGTCATATGCAACAGATCAGGACTTCTATATTATAAGTAAAAGGAGGACTTTATGCTGACCTGACAGTAGATGGCGATGTTGTGTAACGTTTCCTTCTTTAATGTATTGTATAAGAATTAGTCTTCTTTTTTTTTTGTTTCACTTTCGTTTTGTTCATGTTTGCTGATGCAATGCTGTAATGTCTGTGCATTATTCTTTTACTCATGTTTAGAGAAGTAAACGCTTGTTATCCCATGCAACTTGCTCTGAAGTTTCCTCTACAAAGGTGTGGATTCAGAAGCTGTGCAACAATGCATACCATGAAGGAACCCAGGATGGGGGGGGCATACATACCATGAAGGAACCCAGGATGGGGGGGCATACATACCAGGAAGTCACCCAGGATAAGGGACATACGTACCAGGAAGGAACCCAGGATAAGGGACATACGTACCAGGAACCAGGAAGGAACCCAGGATGGGGGGGGCATATATACAGGAAGGGACTCAGGACGGGGAACATTACTAAATAATGGGGGAGAGCAACACGAATGTCCTTATAGGATTTAGAACGCTACAAGTACCCACACATCTGACCAACATGCAGGGGCAGGTCCAAATTTTGCACCATGGCCCATTGGATTCTAGTTACGAAACCTGCCTGAAGGTTACAACCTAGTAACCTAAAAATATAAATGCAGAAAAAAAAATACAGGCAGCACACTGTAGGAATATCAAGAAAGTGAACAAAATTTTAATTTGCCATGTGTGCAAAAAAAAAATAAAAAATGTTTTAAGGGCCTTTGCCAAGGCTTAACAAAGGCTCTTTGGAACCGAAACATTGCTTTTTTGCACACATGGCAAATTAAAAGTCGGTTCACTATTTTGATATTCCTACAGTGTGCTGCATGTTTTTTTTCTAGATAGATAGATGTGAATAGAAGCAGCAGATCATTATATTCCAGAAGGGCCATGTTGGGGTCCTGACCCTCTCCATGTAGACACGGAGAGCAGTGTGTGTTAAGCTTCAAACCATGTTGAGAATGAAAAATTATAGGGATGAACTGAGATCACTCTTGATCAGTCCCTACAGGCTAACAAATGTCATAAACAGGAAGCCACAATTCATCAGATCAGGTCTCCGATGATAATGGAGAGACAGAGGGAGATAATTTGGCATCAGATGTTGTGACTGAAGCTCGTCTGATTAACACATGGATGTTCAGTTGGGTAACCGTTCTTTCATAGTCGCTTCCACTGAGGTTTCAGCCTCTTTGACAGCCACGATAGATGGATACAGCACACGAGACCTTGTGTTACAGATATAAATATCTCAGCGTGATGTAGATCATTTCATTGACAACTCAGCAAATAATGCAGCACGAACCTATTGTTCGTAAGAGGCTCATAGCAAATAGTTAAGTGACCCTGTCAGACCCTATAAAGCACCATCCAACTCCATAGTCTGTACCGCTATGGCATGGATTGTATAATTATCATCTATCATTGCAAAATATACAAATGTAGTCATTATATCTGAAAATAAAACCATCCTTTTTTCAATAGATATTGTGCCGGCCATCAGCCGATTCCCACGGTTCTTGCTTCTAAAATCTCTGCTAGTACCAGCTGCCATTTTGCCAAGACACAGATTGTCAGAACCACTTGTTAATATTGGCTTTCTACGCGAATAGGATCTTGCGCATAGAGGCCTCTATCTATGATGGCTATAGACCTTAATAAATTCCCTGGAAAATGACTGTTTTCATGAGATCATCCCTTTAAATTTTGCCTCTACAGCTATATAAAGAGGTTCTTATTGGCCAGTTGCTTGTACAATCCTTTGCAAAATATTACAATACATTAAGAGCTATAAAAAGATCTTTGATGATGATTTAAGACTGCAAACACTTAAAAAAACCTTTGGAAACTCATAATCAAAGCCTGGTATACTGTCCTACCCTGTAGGCATGAAGCGGTAATCGGCTAGTGTGTGAAGTGCCTAGAGAAACATTGTGGGGTCTTGACAAACTATCAAATTCTTTCAAGTATGAGCTGGATTCTCTTCTTGTCACGAGGGTGTCACATCCCCCTGCAAGACCTGGAGTTAGACGGTCAGGTAATGAATCGCAGGTCTTCTTTAGAGATGGTGTGAGTTGTGTCCCATATTAAATGGATTTGGTTTCCTCTGGTGATGAAGAGGTTAACAATCCTTTCTATGCTGGTCAGAAACATGAAGCTCCATTTCATCTGCTCCTGATCTGGTCATTACCTCTTCCTCTAAAAACTGGTCAGACCTCCTTGTCTCTGCCAGTGAAAGATTCGTCTATCTGTGTTGAGTGCTTAAGTGGTTGGAGTGGAGTTGTTGCAGTAGTGTTCTGTGGTTTGCTGTAGTACGTGTGTTTATCTCCTAGTCCCGGTTTCCATTCAGTTTATTCCTCCCTGTCCCGCTCCTCCACCCTATTGTTGGTTTGTGCTTTTGTATGATAGAGGTTTTCTGTTATCACTGTTATGTCTTTGTGTCTTGTTTACCTTACATTTCTGTCCTATACCTCATGGAGTGGATGAGTGGTACAGTCACGGTTTAACAGGAGCATATGTAAGGTCGGACACTCGAGCCTCTCTACCTTCAAGAGTTCCCTTGGGACAGGGATAGTTAGGGTCCTAGTTCCAGGGACAGTTTGAGGCCCCACTTCCTTACCATAAACCGTCACAGTGTGAAAGTTTTAGGCCACTAAGACGGCATTCATGCACCCTCGTGTCACAGACTGGCCGCGGGTCTGTCGATCTGAACTCAACAACCTCTTAGGCATATATGACGCTGTCAAATTCAGTTCCGTGGATCGAGGTCCGTACTCCGACCGCTAAACACGGATGTGTGAATCTGTCCAAAAGGCAAGTTGCCTCTATAGAAAGATCAGTAATTCACACTAATATGCTGCATTATAGTATCCAGTAGATTACAAATGTTAAAATTGCCACCAATACATGATGACTGCTATCACTAGCAACGCAATACTCAATCACTGACATATTGAGATGACAAAAATGCGACATAGCATGATAGAAACGGCAAATTCTCCAGCGAAGCAGCAGGTAAAGTGAATTAAACTTAAGTTAGTTAAAACAATAGCGGTTCCTCCAGTGGCAAGCACCCCACTTTGTCTTCACGCATGACTTTTTGTTTTAACTCAGAGCTCTAGTTTAGTCACTTTACCTGCTGCTTTGCTGGATAATTTGCTTTTCATTCCTTGATTGCCACGCCTGGACCCGGGCAGCTCCGTGCAAGGACTTTAACGGTATCCCTGCCTGATGTTTGGTGAGCTGACTCTCCTCGCCCCCTTTCCACAGCTCGGACATGTTGTAATTGAAGTGCCTTCAATTGAGTAAAAATTCTGGTTCCCAGTTGATATCCCGTGCTTGCCTCCAACTTCTACCTCTACGGGTGGTTATCACCAAAACACTGGCCTATCCCCTACTCTGTAATATTACACAAGCAACATTCGGTTTTGCATAATAAACAATATTAGTTTCAAGCTCCAGTCTCTTCTTTCTAGAATGCCTGAAGTATTTCTTTCACCACAGCAGTAACGCTTAATGTGACACCGGAAAGTCACAAGAACATACGTAATTCTGAAAAACTACACGAAAAATAAACAAAATGTCTCAGATTTCTACAGACTGTACTGAACTACGATCTAACTCCATTGACGCACTCTGAAAATTTCAATCGTCACTGTCTTTTCAACAAACATTACATAAATCAGTAGTAAGAGTGAACATAAACTTAATTATATATCAGATAAATGGACTTATTTCACTACTAATGAACCACTACTGCATCCTGAACTCATCATTGGATCAGAAAAAAAGGTAAAATCCATTTTGATCAGAATCTGATTACAGCTATCTATCGAAGCATTTAAAGAAGTCGATTTGAGAGAGGGAGAGACAGACAGGTGCTGCTGTTTTCTAGTAAGTGTTTTATCTCATCCTAGTGCTGGATTCACAGCCACTATGCTCTGTACTGCTGTATAATGTCCTCCGTGCTTCTGCTCCTGCTTATGAACATGTACTACATAAAGATAGGAGAACAGGAGTGCATCAGATCTAGGTATGCTGTGTGTAGGAGACATCATAGCAGCCAGTCTACACCAACTAGCTCAGAGACCGCTGAAAATTACAGATAAAGGCTACAGAGGGCATATACAGTGAAAAATGCAGGATACAAGTCATACAATGGACAGACAGGTACGGTTTAAGGCACCTCACTTGGAGACACCTCACATGAAGCCACAGAAAAGCTGGAGGCATCTGACAAGGCAAGAGAGTACAATAGTTTTGCAGGAGACAAAAAAAAAAAAAAAAGACCACAAACAAAAGGGAAAATAATAGCATTCAGTACTAAGGAATTGGGATTAAAAAAAAATTGATGTTCATCGTCTGAGGATTTTATAAATAGAGATATAAAATAAGGAGATGTCTTCTTTCAGGCTGCATTTAGCACATGAGCCTACTAAAAATTTTAAGACGTCTTGAGTAGTTATGTTTAAAACACAAGTTTAAACAGTGCTACAAACACGGCTTTCTGCCAAGATCAATGCTAAAAAAAAATATGCCCGATTGGAGACAAGATATTTCAAGCCATATCTCTCAATAGTTTGTTCTTTTTTTTTTTTTGTCAACTAACCAGCAAGCAGTAAATTAAGGAGTCTGGTAGGCACAATGCGGGGAATGATCCCATCCTATTGATCACATGTAATTTGCATCTTACAAAAGATGTGAAATCTTGCATTCTCACTCCACAAGGAAAATCTCAATGATTTATTCATTTCAAATAAAAAATAGAAGGTAGATGAGAGAGCCCTCACATCACAGGCTTCAGCTATCTCAGGGCAGTATAGCAAGGCTGTTCCTTCCCTCCGCCTCAAGGGCTTTTTTGGTGTGTTCAAGTCCCTCTAATTAACAAGGTGAACCGTGCGGCAGATCTCTAATTAGCGAACATGACAAGCCAATGGAAGCGAGAGGAGACCGTGCCGGTGTTCGGGTTTTGGTCAACAAAAAGGCACAGCGATGCGTTCAAGTATTTTTGTGTAACTTGCTGGGTGGAAATAAAATTAGAAAAAAAAAAGGTGGATGATTGGAATATTTTGCATGAGTACGTACCAAAAATGATAAACACATACACTGCTAATGCAACACTCCCAGCCTGGTGATCTATCAGTAATCACAAATACTCAGCATCAACTAGCGCTTCATTCTAATATGTGTAATTAAGAGCTGTTCTGCTCAGCGCAGACATGGAGGTGCACAAATAATATCAAGTATCAGTCTAGGTCTTGTCTTTGCTGATGGTTTGCGTGCGGTTACCTGTTACACAATGATGTAGTATCAGACCAAATAAACCCAAGTTATGGTGGCTGTCCAAAAATGCTTTTAGAGCTATATAACAAAAAAAAAAAATAACAGATACAATTCCTCTTTTTTACGGCCTTGAGCTAAATGTAATATTGTTTATTTTAGCTGTTTTTTTTTTTTTTTTACTTCTGTTGTGTCTATGGACCCGGTAACTAATTTAATCCATCCACTTTTCTGAATAGAGGTGGTGGGGAACTAGAGCCTGCAGTAGAACAGGCTTGCAATACATGTGTATGTGCAATAAGAAAAGTTATTTAATACATTTTAGATGCACAAAAGCCAAAACCTGCTTCATAATTAACAAGATTTGCACAATAAAATCCTCAAGGCATAGCTCAGACCCTGCTGTATCAATCTGTGACCTAATGCTGTTGAAATGCTGAATTGTAGAGCGCTGCGGTATATGTTGGCGCCATATACACTGCTCAAAAAAATAAATGGAACACTCAAATAAACACATCCTAGATCTAAATGAATGAAATATTCTCATTGAATACTTTGTTCTGTACAAAGTTCAATGTGCTGTCAACATAATCACACAAAAATCATCAATGTAAATCAAATTTTTGAACCAATGGAGGCCTGGATTTGGAGAGACCCCCAAAATGAAAGTGGGAACAAGTCAAAATGATGCTCAGTATTGTGTGTGGTCTCCACGTGCCTGTATGACCTCCCTACAACGCCTGGGCATGCTTCTGATGAGGTTGCGGATGTTCTCCTTAAGGGATCTCCTCCCAGACCTGTACTAAAGCATCAGTCAACTTCTGGACAGTCTGTGGTGCAGCGATGGTGGATGGAGCGAGACATGCTGTCCCAGATGTGCTCAATCGGATTCAGGTCTGGGGAACGGACAGGCCAGTCCATAGCTTCAATGCCTTCATCTTGCAGGAACTGCTGACACACTCCAGCCACATGAGGTCTGGCACTGTCCTGCATTAGGAGGAACCCAGGGCCAACCGCACCACTATATGGTCTCACAAGGGGTCTGAGGATCTCATCTCGGTACCTAATGGCTGTCAGGCTACATCTGGCGAGCACATGGAGGGCTGTGTGGCCCTCCAAAGAAATGCCACCCCACACCATTACTGACCCACTGCCAAACCGGTCATGCTGAAGGATGCTGCAGGCAGCAGGTTCACACTCAGCACATGTGACAGAGTCTGGAGACGCCGTGGAGAGCGATCTGCTGCCTGCAACATCCTTCAGCATGACCGGATTGGCACGGAGTCAGTAATGGTTTGGGGTTGCATTTCTTTGGAGGGCCACACAGCCCTCCATGTGCTCGCCAGAGGTAGCCTGACTGCCATTAGGTACCGAGATGAGATCCTCAGACCCCTTGTGAGACCATATGCTGGTGTGGTTGGCCCTGGGTTCCCCCTAATGCAGGACAATGCCAGACCTCATGAGGCTGGAGTGTGTCAGCAGTTCCTGTAAGATAAAGGCATTGAAGCTATGGACTGGCCTGCCCGTTCTCCAGACCAGAATCTGATTGAGCACATCTGGGACAGCATGTCTCGCACCATCCACCAACGTCACGTTGCACCACAGACTGTCCAGGAGTTGACGGATGCTTTAGTCCAGGTCTGGGAGGAGATCACTTAGGCGAATATCCGCAACCTCATCAGGAGCATGCCCAGGCGTTGTAGGGAGGTCATACAGGCACGTGGAGTGCACACACAATACAGAGCATCATTTTGACCTGTTTCTACTTTAATTTTGTGGGTCTCTCCAAATCCAGGCCTCCATTGGTTCAAAAATTTGATTTCCATTGATGATTTTTGTGTGATTATGTTGACAGCACATTCAACTTTGTACAGAACAAAGTATTCAATGAGAATATTTCATTCACTTAGAGCAAGGAGTTTGTATGTTCTCCTCGTGTTTGCGTGGGTTTCCTCCGGGTACTCCGGCTTCCTCCCACACACTAAAAACATACAGATAAGGAATCTAGATTGTGAGCCCCTTCGGGGACAGCGACAATAATGTGTGCAAACTGTAAAGCGCTGCGGAATATGTTAGTGCTATATAAAAATAAAGATTATTATCTAGGATGTGTTATTTGAGTGTTACCTTTATTTTTTTGAGCAGTGTATATATAAAAAGATTATTATTATTATTATTATTATTATTATTATTAATAATGCTCATTCCTCTAATTTCTCATGATACCCCAACCTCTGTCATATAAATCACGACACTAGTTAAACACAGGTGGACTGGTACGCTCTTCTAGCCATTCCCATCATTCCATCGGATGCTTCGATTTCCATTTGTGTTTTCTAACAATTTAATATTAAGTTTAAAATCACCCCTCCCCAAAAAAATATTTGTATATGTACTAAAGCTTTAACACAAGTCAGCCCTAGTACTGTAATGAGCAGAGCATCACATGTCACATAGCAAATGTTATGACTTTGGAAATAGTGGCCACTGATAAAAACTCTCCTGTGTTCATGGAGAGACATAATTTTGACTAATAAAGGTAAAATAATAGTTAACATGCACCCATTAGGGGACCCAAACATATGCTCTTTGTAGTAATTCTTCCTGTCTTATCCTAAGTTCTGAAAGGATCTGCCTAGAGTTCTTACAACCACATCTTTCTCTGAAAGAGGAAAGGTAGCAAGAAACTCTAAAATTTGAGTCATCAAGCGCTGACAGAACCAAGTGAAAGGAAGATGAAGAGTGAAATCCCTTTTTTGTGGCCGGTAATGGACTGCCTTATAAACGTATTGTTGCATGGATAAAGGGTAGCTGTCATTTCAGCTGACTTGAGAATAAGTCGTCAAATAAGTATTGATTTCAAAATGATTGATATCCATGAATGTGTAATAATGAGAAATGACAGGGAAAAATATTCAACACGCTTACTAAAATTTAATTAATACTTCGTACAAAAGCCTTTGTTGGTGATGGCAGCTTCAAGACGCCTCCTGTATGGAGAAACTAGTGGCAGACATTGCTCAGCTGAGAGTCCAGACTCCCAGAGCTCCCAACATAGCGGAATAACCCCTGTACTGCCAAAAGAAGTGAGCACAGTTTAAAAAGGTGAAGCGATTCTTTTCAGCGCAGGAGTAGGAGCAATCAGACGCTGCGGTAACCCAGTGACAGGTATACCAAACTTTCTGTCCCACATTACATGAAGAGCAACACAATTTCACATAGCATGCTTCAATGGAAAAGAAAGAGGAATGTAATTCAATGTAATGGGAAAGTTTATAGATATATACATTTAAATGGATGATTAAATATCCTTTAAGATCGTGTTCTTGGGTCGAAAAGTGCTAGTTTATAGTAATTTTGTTCTGTTTGGACAACTCACAGTGGAAATTAAGTTGTACTCATATTTTCAGCAGTATGTCCACGTCTTTACTAAATTGCAAGCACTCACCAATATTCACAGATTATGCAGCACAGGTAAGAGTTAATCATTTGTTACGCGACTGCATGCAGTATAAAAGTGAATACTAATGGTCTTAAGTGTTTCTCCTTTAGCATGACACGAAGACTCTGCTCAAAAAAATCTGCCAGCATCTGAACTCTAATCTACCATATGCACAGTAGAAACATACTGCAAACAACCTGTCACAAACACTTACTATCCCAATAACCAATCCACCAAAGACTCAAAATATGATCCAACAGCGCAACGCAATTATGAGCCGAGACAGCCCTCCCCAATTGGAAGCATATGTTACTCCGTGTCTCAACAATGCGGTTTTTGTTGACAAATGTACAAGCCCACTACCCACATTTGCCGATTTAACCATCTTATTTCCTCTTTTACTCTCTTACCGAGGGAATTTCACAATCTCCTTGGAGAACACTTTTTTTGACTGTCATTAGAGAAGACAACAATACGTGGACACACAAATAAATAAGACTGGCCAGTGACACTTAGGAGGGTGTATTATTTTATTGGTGCTACTAAGATTGACAGTACACATTCAATAGCTCATTCGGCTGAACTTCCCATACATGTGCACTCCCACTTATACTGAGCGTGCTTATATCGGAAATAGGCAGCAGTGTCTGACACCAGCTTATCTCCTGGAACAAAGATGGGGCATGTTGAAATTCTACACGCTAGATCCTTTTTATTGGTCTGATGGTCCCCATCAAAACCGACTAACCTTACTTTAAAGATGTAAGATTACCTCAAATGGATCCTGCCAGCAAAAATATGGTTGTTAAACCACAGTCAGGACGCCAATGGGCCCAAAAGGATAAGGAAATCGAAGGCATAAAATAGCCAAGCACCACGTTCATTAGTCATCTGGGTGGTTCTACATCTGGACAAGTTATGGCCTTGTTGCATATTCACTTTAGCTGGGTTGACGTCCTGTCGGCACGGCTGGTGCTGACTTCAGACACCATGCAGGATCTCAGTCAAGGCTGAGTAGGCATGTTAACAGTGAGGAGGACTAGACCCCACTACAGCACCACATCAATGACTATGGGGAGAGGTGTATGGTACGTCATAACTTTGATATCTTTATCTTACTAATGGAGGAGTCACAAGGCTGTATACCTTGGAGGAGGTTTGCAATGCAATGCTCGTACTGGCTGTTGGCTCTCCCGGCCCGAGTGTAACAGTTGCATAGAAAAACATGCTGGGGATGTCTGTGAAGGGGGCTGGCTGACAATCATTTTAATAACAAAGTCCACTGGTTGTTGTCAAGACAGAAAAGAACGCTGGCTGAGCCACTGCAACGAACCAACCAAGCCAGGACCAGGACACAGTCAGACTGCCTTATAAATCGTAACGAGATCGGACAGCAATACTCTGACAGTGGCTCTCCCGACTCAAGTGTGACATCTGTATACATGCAGTCACCCTCCAGTCGGGAGAGTTGATAGCCTATCCGAGCATTGCGTTGTGATCTTTGTCCAAGTTACACGGACGTCTGACTCATCCCATAAACAGACAATTTCAACAGGGAACCTCTGCATAGGTATATATGAGCCCTGTAGAACCCTGCCTTTTGTGTCATACCTACATTGTTGCTTACAGGTTCCCTTTAAGACTATTCAAGAGACTGCACTATTAGCAGCCATATTGGTAAGCGCACAGTTTCTAACACAAGAGACCAGGCTACTCAAGTTATGCCTCTTGTAGTTCCAGCATCTCTTAAAAGGGTTGTTCACTAATTGGACAACACAACCCTTTCTTGAATACTGTATTATTTGTGTAAAATAATGCTCATCTTCAAGGTTGGGTCTCCTAACGCTCATGTCATGCAATTATGCCATGCAAAACTACATCCAAACAGCTGCCCTAATGGGCAGCATTTTTCACACTTCACAAAATGGAGGCAGTGATTAGGACATTAAAGGGGTGACCTTTATAGGGGCGATATCCCCTAGAAGACTCTGTGCTTAGTTTATACTGACAATTTTTAAGGAATTCTACAATACATATTTTAACTTTGATTTTTGCTTTGGTATTTGCCATTTCATTGTAATATTGTAACAGCATAGTTACCCTCTATTGTACATTGCTATGTGCATGCACACACAGACCTGCTCTGATTCTGGGATTTCATATAATTATTTACTTATTATTTTGATTATAATTTAAAGGAAATCTCAAACTCCTAACATACCGTATGTACAATATTTCCCAGATAAATCCACATAAATCACTAGGTATTTTCAATACTTGCTTTTTATGGGATCTAAGTGGCTACAGCTTTGTTTCCCATTGATGAACCAGTCCTTTTAATTACATCATGAAATATCTCTTCGGTAGTTTTCATATTGTTGTAATATTGCAGAAATTACTCATCTTTATGTATTGTTTTATACTCTCTCATCTGTGCTAGTTTATTTTGTATTGTTGCAATGGTTGCTCAAAATATATTAAATTATATTTTATTCATAAAATAGTAGTAGAGTCGGGAACACAGGCTTTTTGGAAACCCGAAAGTCGAGATTTAAATATGAAGAGAAAAGACACTTCTACCAGTGAGCAAATCGATCACTGTCTGAATTAATATGACAATTCCTTTCGCAATCTATTACGGACTATGAAGAATTATATAGTAGTTCTTGGAAGCTTCACCAAGCCGCAGAGCCTAAGACCACATACACACCTGACAGGTTTGCACTGCAAACTTGTGACAACTTACAAGTCTACTTGTGATCTCAAATCCCATCCAAGTGTAACTTGTAGAAATATAAACATGTATATATTATGTTAAATGATTTGTAGTGGAAAAGCCTGTGGAGTCTCAAAGTGGATTTTACTCTTTCACTGAATTATGTAAATTTCTACTTGTAACACAAGCAGGGTTTACCACAGAGTTCTCCTGGACTTAAGGTACTGCCACACTTAGCGATCTGGTTAGCGATCTCAATAACGACGCAAGCTAATGAGATCGTTGGTGTGATCTCTTTTAGGTCGCTAGTAGCTGCCAAACAGAAGATCTCATAAACGACTCATCAGCGGTCAGCGATCTCTTTAACGACTTTGGCAGTCGTTAGGATCTATTAGAATGTACTGAGCGCTTCTGATTCATAGGAATTTCCAGCATCGCTTCTGCTCTCTGCGATCCTCTCTGCAACTTCTGCGATCCTCTCTGTGACGCAAAAGAGAACTTACAGATATTGCGATCCACTCCGTGACGCAAAACAGTCATGCGTCACAAACGAGGTCGCTCGTCGTTCGCAAAAGGTGCCAAACACAGCGATTCAGGCTCACCAGCGGGACGCCAACGATCAAAAAAACGGTCCAGAACTCTAGTGAACGATCAGCGACATCACAGCAGGGGCCACATCGTTGCTACATGCCACACACAACGAGATCGCAAAATAGTGACGTTTTAGTGATCTCGTTTGCGATCTCGTTTAGTGTGGCATACCCTTTAGCCTTATAAACAGTAGGATTTCATCTCTGCCAATACAAGATTGGGATTGGTTCATGATGTCCTAATTGCTCTTCTAAAACCAGAAACTACAGCGTGGACAAGTATTAGAGTATCACTTTATCCAGAAAAGTGGGAAATAGGAAGAGTCAGGACAGGACGATGATCAAAACCCAATAAAAAGCCTAAAACAGGAGCTGCAAAAACCATAGTTTGGGTCAGCAGGACAATCAAGAAATTGAGAACAAAAAAGGAATGTAGTTCAAAGCACTATTCTGCATGCTAAGTTATGCGCTCGTTGTGTATAATAGGTCAAATACTGACAAACTCTAGAAATTGCACCTAGCAAAACATTATGGACTTCATTATTTGCAGAGCCACACCATTTACTGGCACCCTTCCTCCAACAATTTTGCCACGATGAGGTCAATGTAGTGATGGGTCTGAAATCCCCAGAAAACCATTAGAAGAGTGCTTTGGAACACACAGCTTGGTCCATGGTGCTTTGAACACCTATTTGGCATATGAACATAAAGAAAACTTTCTTCCAAACTATCCAGATGGTATGGCTTTTCTTAGTGCAAGATCCCCTAGAGGCATTTAAGAGCTGTCAGACTCCCTTTAAATCAGTCTTACTTGAGGTGGTCTTCTGCTAAACCTTTGGGACCATGGCCCATAGTGCAAGATACTCTAATATTCTGGCATATCAGATAATGAATCAAAGCAAAACCAGTGGTATAATGTATCTGTTAGAAAAACTGGGATGCCTGGACAGCAGCAACATGTGAGGCAGGTACCAAAACGGCACTGAAGTTCACCAAGATAATGCTTGTAATAACAGTGGTGAAATGACTGCATCGTGGGGAAAATAGGCAGCTGGCAGAGCAAGCAGAAACCCAACTGGAAGGTGAAAACCTCAAACAGAGCTGACCCATAAAATTATCACCTGCAATACAAGGTGCAGATTTAACTGGGAAGAAAAAAAAAGTTGAAAAAGTTTACAGCCTGCTGAGTCTGTGTAATGTCACACTGTTTGAGGCTGTGAATGAAACATTGACTCCTCTCTATCACCCAGTCCCTATGTGTCAGAAATACGCACACAGTAAAAACAGCTGACAGTTGTGAGAGCTGGATTCAGACTAAAGGCTGTGACTGAATGATGGCACGATGGGGCGACATGGCTAAAGCCCCCGTTACACTAAGCGAGATCGCTGAAACGTCACAGATTTTGTGACGTAGCAGCGACCTAGCCAGCGATCTCGCTTAGTGTGACACTCAGCGACGATCAGCCCCCCTGCTGGGTGTCACTGATCGTTGCTGAATGTCCTGGACCATTTTTTGATCACTGGTCTCCCGCTGGCCAGCGCACATCGCTGCGTGTGACAGGGGGGAGACCAGCGATCAACCAGCCAGAGCTGGTAACCAAGGTAAACATCGGGTTTCCAGGCGCCGGTCGGTGCCTAGAAACCTGATGTGTACCTTGGATACCAGCGTGCTGATGCAGGGGAGCTGGTAACCAAGGTACACAGCGGGTTTCTAAGCGCCGAGCGGTGCCTAGAAACTCGATGTGTACCTAGGTTACCAGCTCCCTGCACCAGCGCGCTGGTATCTAAGGTACACTGCCGGTAACTAAGCGACGTGTGTCGCTTGTTACCGGCATAGTCGGTGTCCTGATCGCTGCCTGTTTGGCAGCTCAGCAGCGATCATGTACCTGAGTCGCCCGCCAGGGCTGTGGGGTACTGAGAACCGAGCCTGTTAACTTCTATGGGGGATGTCACGGTAGCCATGACTCGGTCCGTGGCCCTGGGCACTCACCAAAAAGGGGATTTATTTACAGGGGATAATGTTCGTGTAGTGATTCGTGACGCCACCTGTGGTGCCCGGTCAGGGTGACCAGCGCTGCAGTTCAGGTCCTCTGGAAGTGATGGTATTCTGCAGCCAGTTGGCAAACCTCCCACAGGTGAGGTTATAATCTTCCAGGGCAGGTAGATGTTGTAGTGTAGAAATGGTGCTTGTGAATTCAGCAGAGAGGGATGTGCATCGCTGTAATAATTCTAGGAGACAGTCCAGATGCAGTTTCAGGGTTTTTACTCACAGTCTGTCTGCAGTACAAGTGCCCGCTTGGCACTGTGTCCTCCGGGCTTAGGGCTCAGCGACCCCCAGGTATATCGGTTGCACTTCCCAGGACTCCCTTTCAGTGTGTTTCTTTCCTGGCCTTCTCTCTCTGTGCTTGTTCCGCTCCTCTCTTCCTAGCACCTCACCATGCAGTCTCTCAGTCCCGAAGCTGCGGATCCTGTCGGGTAACAGATTAATTCTGTGCGTCCTTGGCCCTATATAGCTTCTTTCCTGGAGATGCTTCTGGTGGTTGGTAGCGATGACCCATAAAGTGATCTCCGCCGTCGGCTTACTAGCAGGGCCTGAAGCTTTCCCACTAGTCTAAGGGCCGTTCCCTGATGGCCTGGTCCTTCCGATCCCGGATAGGGCCACGGATGGGATATTCACTGTCCGTGCCCTTGGACCCTTTCTCATGCGCTCCAGAAGCTCCTCAGTCTGCTTCTCTCTATCAGGGGACGAGTTCCTCAAGGCTAGCTCTCCACTCCACCTCTCACTCCTGAGAGTGTTCCTCTCTTAACTTCTCTTCTCCTCATACTGCTGCCTAAACTCCACCCACCCATACACCCCTTGCTAACCTGCCTGGTATGAGACAATCCTCCCTTAGGGTACGTCCATATGACCAGCTGATATGGTGTGTGTTGGATGCAGTGTTTGGAGTCTAAGGGGGTGCTCCCTCCTTACCTGGGAGTGGGGTGTCAAACCTCTGGATGAGATGCAACACCTCTGTGGCGACTGAACCCTCAGGGGCGTCACATAGCGACACACCAGCGATCCTGACAAGTGCATATCGTTGTTGGGATCGCTAGTGAGTCGCTATGAGTAACGGGACCCTAAGTACCATGTCATCATGTAAAGAGCTAAAAAAAAACGTAATAAACCATGAGTGGATCCAATGGTAAATATTAAAGGGAATCTGTCAGCAGGTTTTTGCTATGTAATCTGAGAGCAGTATGATGTAGGTACAGAAACGCTGCCCAGCAATGTGTTATTTAGTTTACTGGATGCTGCAGTTGTGATACAATATAACTAAACAGACCTTGGGTAGGAGTTGTGATACAATGGCTGTTTTCTCTGCTGAAGTTACGGCAGAGCTCAAGAATGTAGAGCTCGGTATATCCCAGCTCACACCACTGATTAGCACCTTTAAGTATAGACTGTGCATAGGCAGAAAGCTGCCACTCAGTGGTGGGCGCGTGGATGGACCAGGAGGCATGACACGCCTAATCCTGTTGTGATAATATCCTGCTGATAAAACAATGATTTAATTGAAACAGCAAAACTAGTAAGTCACATCACTGGAATCAGAGTCTGTGCCAATACATCATGCTGTTTTCAGATTATATATTACAAACCTGATGACAGGTTCCCTTTACCCCTTTGATGACCCATAACATAAATTTACATCAAAGGTCGTGTCCATGCAAATAACGACTGATTTAATCAGTCCTCATGTGCCTGTAACAGTCGCGGTGGAACAGTTAACCGGTTAAATCCTGCTGTCAATCAATGACAGCGGGATTTAACACACGCCAGCAGGAAGTGTATCATACAACCCAAACATCTGCAGCCCTGTCATGTGATCGCGGGGCGCCGATGGGTTGTCATGACAGTCAGGGGTCTGCTAAAGACCTGTGCCTGTCATGACCATGTTTGTGAATGCCGGCCTGTGGCCGGCATTCATAGGAGATCTTGATTTCTGCTATACAGTACACTGCTATGTATAACACAGGTGATCAGATGATCGCAGTTTTAAATCTCATAATAAAGTTTTTAAAAATATGAAAAAAAAAAAACAAAAAAAACCCCACAAAGTTCAACTCGCTCCCCTTTTGCCCCACTAAAAATAAAGCAATAAAAAAATACACATTTGGTATAGCTGCGTTTAGAATCGCCCTATCTATCAATATAGAAAATAAATCAATCCAATCCATAAACAGAGTAACGAAAAAAAAAAATCAAAACGCCAGAATTAATTTATTTGAGCGGCCGCAACATTGCAATACAATGCAATAATGTGCAATTAAAACATTGTATCTACCCCCAAAATGATATCAGTAAAAACGTCAGCTCAGGGTGTAAAAAAATAGTCCGTCACTTGCCCCAGATCATGAAAAATGGAGACACTAAAGGTCTCGTAAAATGATGACATAAGTGAATTTTTTTTTGTTTCAAATTTATGAATTTTTTTCACCACTTAAATAAAAAAAAAAACCTATATATGTTTACTATCTGCGTACTTGACCTTGCAGTATGATTCCCAGGGTCAGTACAATGTTACCATATAGTGAATTGCAGAGTTGGATAAAACCCGGTCAGCAGGAGCACAAAAACAGGGGCTAAATTAATAAACAATCTTCTTTTATTAAAACCACAACGCGTTTCAACAGGTAATTCTGTCTTCCTCAGGTGGCAATCACCTGCCACCTGAGGAAGACAGAATTACCTGTTGAAACGCATTGTGGTTTTAATAAAAGAAGATTGTTTATTAATTTAGCCCCTGTTTTTGCGCTCCTGCTGACCGGGTTTCATCCAACTCTGCACCTCTCTTCCTCATCTGAGGCACCCGGCTGGAGCTGCATTACATCACCCAAAGCTACGCTTGGCTGGCGCTCCTCTGTGACCGTCTTACCTTGTCTGAACCATATAGTGAATTGACAGTGTGGACAGGATGGAAGAGATTTGTTTTTCTTTCAATGTGAGAAAATCGTATCATGGTCTGATCAGAATGAGATTAGCATAATAAACCCGATTTTCTTGGATGAGAGAAAAACGGTGGTGTCACCCTAGCCTAACAAAAAATCTATTAATCCAATAAAAAAAAATCTTCTTGGATCAGCTCGCTAAAGTGCCACAATTCTATTACTTAATAGGTTAAAAAAGTAATATGAATTTAATACATAAAATCTCATAAAAATAAACTCTGCTGCACAGTAAATGGCAGAAATAGCAGTGGGTGTAAATGCTGAAAACTGCTTTCATGTTGTATAATAATATAATGTTATCTGTTGAGATTAGAGATTAGCAAATTAATTTCCTGTTTTGTTGAATAAAATAGGAAAAAAACTGATTTTCCTATCAATGCAAAAGCCTACCAAATTACTGATGAGCTTTCCTGAGAGGTCATTAGTCATCACATCTGCAGCAGTCCAGCACCTAGCACCCCACTGATCAGCTGTCTACGGCTTTAATAGTGGCTGGTGTGGACCCGTATACAGACCCGGGACTCCACAGCTCTCTGTAGTGGCCATTCTTGGGTACTGCAGCTTAACTCCTATTAAAGTGAATAGGATAGGAACTGCAGGATATGAGAACAGCCATTAGACACTGTGCTAAGCTTTAAACGGCTAACGACCATAGTTTGGCTAGGGGAGCTGAAAAAAAAAATAAAAATACTGCGGACACATAAGGGGCGCAGTTACATGATGACCGCCAGCTCTCCTGCCCCACCACCATGCATATCAATATTTGGCTTGGCTATATGGGTTTTCAGTAGGGAGAGGGAAGGAAGTTACTTCCGCTGGTGATTGCTTATCTGAAAAAGATTGGGCAATTATATTAAGGTCATATTCCCACATGGTGAAAAAATTAAGTTTTTTCCGCTGCCTTTTTTGCACAGAAAATCCACTGTGTTCAAGCAAAGTGGATGTGATTTCATGAAAACTCGTGCTCACTGTCCATTTAAAGACACTAATGATTTGTGAATCCTTTGGTGCCTGAGAAGGCGCGTCAAAAACGCAATTGTGTTTTCTAACAGCCAAATCCCACTGTTTCTGCACTAATAAAACGCATGAGAAAAAAGGTGGCTTCAAATAGACCCCAAAAACACATACAAATAATAAAACCAATTTAAAAAAAAACAGCAAAAACAAAATAATTAGATCAGAATCATATTGAATTTTCGTTATGGATGCCTGAAGAAAAAAAAAATCAGTTTTTGAACATGGAAACTTCTCCCCCTACATTATTTGTTGGGCGAGAGTTGGGAAGCCCCCATACACATCGGATTGTCTGCAGGTTGGGTAGCCTTTAATCTAATGAGCATGGGGTATAAAGTTATGAGTTTGGTGAATTCATGTGTTGAGTGCTCCCCTCGTCTTCCCCGGCACTCAGGCTCCAATCTCGGTCCGATTTATACGACTGTGCCCTTATAAATATAATGGACTCCTAGCCATGTGTCTTGCTGCATTCTTTTAGCACTTCTAGTAACCAAATGGCATGAAAAACATTTTGGACCATACGGAGGGCATCGAATTAAGCCGACAGACCACCTATGAGTGCATGCTATCTATTAGCACTCCCGAATTCTGAGGGTATTGGCCCCCCAAGACTTGCGTTAGCTGAAGGGTGAAAGATTGGTATATTTTTTTTTTGTCTGGAATAAGCCTTTAAGATCTCTTTCAAGTCTTTTCACTTCACAAGTAAATTTGTGAAAGTCTTCACATGAGACTCTGCATATTTTAGCTGCTGGTTAAATTTTTTTGCAAGTTTAACCTCTTGAGTGCAGAGGAACGCACCAAGTCTATGGCATTATCATCCTGCAATCTTCCAAACAGGTTTGTCTGGAGTAAACAAAATTAGCAGAATTCTTACTGACAACAGCTACTATGCTGCGATTTCTGTGTACCTGAATACAATTAACACCTGATTTTCCTACTTAGTATTTCTGACACCTTCTTAGAGCCTATTGACTTGTCTGACACATTCACCTGATATTGAGAACACCTTATCCTTGCGATGGATACGTCTTATCTCTTTCTAGCCCGTTTAGATTTTATATAGTTTGACATGTTAATCCAACCTTTGGCCACGGAGCAATGAAAACGTCTAAATAGAAAAGGAAAATCTCGTAAAAAAAAAAGTCACATCTAGGAAAGTCTGTCAGAAATACGCAGACACTCAATAAAGATTTCCTCTGATTTAGGCAATATTCTCACGCTAAAGGAAGATAAGCCATTGTAGGGCTGCCCCGTACCCTACTTAAATATAGAATGAAAGTGAGATTACCTTTCTCTAAACAGATACAATATTTCCTTAGATGGAAACATTTTACTATAAATATAATGATTTGGATGGGGGGAAAAAAAAATTAAAAAGTGTCACAATTTTATATCTAAATACTTTTTGGTAAGCTGCATATTCAGGTATCATCTGGAGTAATTGGAAATCCTGCAAAAGCTGAATATTACAGATGAGTGAATACATTTGAAGAACCATGTTCCAGTGACCAGGTCTGTAGTCGGTTGATGTTGGACGGGAGCCAGACAAACCTTTTCCAACCTGTTGGAATCACTGGCGCCTTTTTTGATGCATAGGTCATTGTTCCACGTGAATGATGTTGAGGTGGGACTAATAGTCAGAAGAAGTGCCAGGGATAACAGAAGGTTGGAGGTGATTTGCAGGGATCCCAACGTGGCAGCTAGACCACGGTCTTGTGAAATGAATGGCTCATCTCTATTTAATATTCTAGTGGCAGGTTATTTCACTGGTTGCGCTTCAGCTTGTGTGAATTAACCAGTAAATGAGCGCCTGTATACAGCTGATCGGTGCCGAATATTAGGCCAGAATTGGCCAGTCGAAATGGACCTTTAGCCTAACCACTTGGTTATGGTGTGCAGAAAGCAGGATGCAGTGCTGAATCTGTTGCGCGATTGACACTACCAAAGCTTAACAGATCCATGGCATCTATCATTTTGACAGCATTTATAGAGCTGCATTTGCTACGGTACTCTGTTTCTGTCTTATTATACAGGCACTCTCTCGACGGAGCCTCTAAACGAATGTGAACCTAGTCTCAAGACTATCAGTGATAAAAGTCAGCCGAACCCGCTAATATCAAAGGTGTCACTTGACCATTTATTCTGTAAGATTCTCTCTGACCTCTTAAATTTTGAATGGCAAGGAGAAAAGGCGCTGCCATGGGAGTCTGGCAGCGGCTCTCTTCAGTGCCAGTGGCATAACTTGAACGCAAATGTTCCAATGGGGACCCCAAAATTGCAACCCAGCACCTATTACAGTTAAGCCCCTGGCTCTCAGACAATGTAGCAACCATGGACGTAGCAAGCAATCTAGTATATGGGGAGTTGGGAGATAACTTCTGGCCAACAACCAACTATAATACAATGCTAGAGCAAATTATATATCATTTTTCAGAAAATGTTGCAGTCCTAGAAATTCTTTTAATTTTTTGATGAGTTATAAGGTCAGGATATATGCAGTAAGTAGTACAAACAAACTAACTTGCGCGCACAGAAAAAAAATGTGGACGTAGCTTTAGGCATAGAAGCTTGGAGACAACTGGTGGTGAGGGCTTAGAGCAATATGTGATCGGTCTCTTTAGTGTTCTGCATTCCATCTTCTCTCCTAAGGCAAAGCTATGAGAACAGACCAAACAGAAGAATAGCTTAGTTTTGCCCTTAGATTGTGCTCTAGGCTCTGAGGAAAGTCTCCAGGAGGGAGAAATAACAGACAGGTGTCTACAAATATCACCTTGACCTGTGAGGCAAATTCTTAGGCTATACACACATGGGTCTTTATTTGTGGCGGTCAAAAACAATAAGTTTTTCAAGTAGAAACCGCTTCCGGAAACGCTTCTTCTATGAGATTTTTTCTATGCATTTTGTTTTTTTCGGTTCTTTAGAGTTTTTGTAAATGTTTGGCTTTTTTAGGCAATTTGTTTTGTTGGTAATTTTCTCATGTTTTTTTTTTTTAATCCATTAAGCAATGAATATAACACTTACAAAATGCTCAAAAGACACTCGGGTTTCTTTAGGGTGTTTTTTTTTCCATTCTCCGCATTAACTTCTGTGAAGTTTGGAGCTACTTTTTAGCAGAAAACCCCTGATGAATGGTCAGGTCTAGGTGAAGAGCGAGCGTGCTCGAATATACTCAGGTCACTTCTTTTAATGCTAGGAAGTCTCTTTCAAGCACTTTTTGAGCAACTTTTCAAGCATCTTATAGAGAAGACCTGCTAAAGAAAAAAAAATAACACCTCAAAAAACGTTGAGCACACACCTTCACGATTTATAAGTTTTACTAAGTTATTGGACTGAACCAAGACCAAAAAGTAACAGCATTTTTTTCCTTATTAAAAGGATATATCCTGCTAATGCGCTGAATGTTACAGCAGGTGTATGTCCACCTGTTATCGAAAACATGCACATACAGGTGAAGCTGAACTAGTCACTGACTTTCTTCATATGAGCCCTGGCGGAAAACTGCAGAGAATAGGACAAACTCGTCTAAGGAACTCATTCATTTTAATGTTTTTTTTTTGTCTTTTAGCATAGATAGAATTACTACCAGGGGCAATCTGTGAAACACAAGAAACCATTTGATTCATACTTTCCAGTGAGAAAATTTAGAGTATTTTTTGTCCAAATACATTTTACCGTACTTTGCATACAAGGGTATAAAAAACTTTTTTTTTTAATCGCACGAATCTCTTTCCACATACATATACAGTGCAGAAGCCCTGTGTTTAATATAACCCTGAGATGTTGGTGTGGGTGCACGGTGAGGATCTCATCTTCTTTGTGTGCAGACAGTGTTCCAGACTAAATAAAGTTAAAGAGAATTTGCCAGGTGTGGAAAATCGAATGTTGTCTTTGACTGCGGCCCACCATTTTCACAGGCGAGTCCTCGGGCCGCAGAGTGCACAGAGCGGCAAAGTCAAAGAGTAATGTTCCAAAGAGTTTACAGGAACAGATTTTCATCTGGGCAGAGAGATCATGAAATCGGTAAATATACAGTGTATGTTCCTGCTATGGTTGTTTGTGATAGCAGCAAGTGCCAGGAAGATTTAACTGTCACTAGTGTTTCTACATGGTTTCCGGTAATCAATGTATCAACATGCACTTTAATACTAGGACTAAATATCTGCAACTAAACTTTTGCTCATCTATTGTAGCCCCTTAAAAGCCATAAAGATAAGTGTGTGTGTCCGGGTCTAGAAACCTCCACCGATCACTGAAATCACAAGGCAGAGGTGCTTAGCTCCGCATAAGTGACACTGCCACTATTGTTATTTGAGATTTATGGTTTCCATTACAATTACTACAAATACTGCAAAATTGTATTTTATTACTTTTCTAATTTTTTTTCTACACTTAAAACTATTAAATTTCAAAATGATTTGTTTTGTATGCTTTATTCAAAGTCTCATGATACATTTTTTTATTACATTTTTTTTTCTTTGGGATGACTTACATTTTCATTCCGCTTTTTTTCTCTTTTTTTTTACGGCAGAAATTAGAAAAAAACAAAAAAAAACAGTAATTTTGGCAAAACATGCATGATTTTTGGGGTGTTCACCACACGGAAAATAACTTGATAATTTTATTGACTGGATCATTACACGACTTCGCAATAACAATTATGTATACTTTTTTTTTAGGGGGTTTTTTTTGGAAAGACTTTACTGGAAAAAAATAGATTTGGGTTTTTAACACTTGGATTTTTTTTTCTTTCCGACAACATAAAAACATTTAGATGCTGCGGTCAGCAAATACATTGGCAGCTAAGATGTAATAGCTGGGATTAGAGTTTCTGATCGTAGCCATAAGTGCATAGTGTCAGCTGTGTAATACAGCTCTTATGTTCGTGCCATTACTGCCTGTATCTACATTCCCAAAGCAACATTATAGCATGCAGCTAATAACATAACTTGTTTTCACATCACAGGGTTACACGCGATGCTGGAAATAGCACCTACAGTTCGCAAATATAAAATATGCAATGGTAAGTAATAAGTATATTTATCCACAGCAGTGCAAACTGTCATGGCTTCCAGGTATTACACCGCTACCAGAATGAAGCAGAGCTGGCCATCCTTTCTGATGTCTGTTATCTTCTGTATATAGAGGTGTCATCAGTCATTGTACAGGAGGAGGAGGTGAACTGTGACATCACCTATTGTGAATGGTGGATCCTGTGTTATCTACTGTATATAGAGGTGTTATCAGTCATTGTACAGGAGAAGGAGGTGAGCTGTGACATCACCTATTGTGAATGGTGGATCCTGTGTTATCTACTGTATATAGAGGTGTTATCAGTCATTGTACAGGAGAAAGAGGCGAGCCGTGGCATCGCCTATAGTCAATGGATGGGGATCCTGTGTTATCCACTATATATTGAGGTGTAGTAAGTCTTTCTAATATAGTCTGTGATGATAATGAGACTGCTGAAAAGTTTGCCGTCCAGAAAAATCTATAAGACTAGTATAAGCCTAGTGGCAAGACTAAAAATTGCAAGATTTCAGATTTTTTTTCTAATTCAGATAGTGATATAAAAACTTGCAAAAACTTCAGCAAAAAAAAATAAATAAATAAAAACCTGAATTAAAGAAATTGGTCATTTTCTGATGACATATTACCTTCACATTTGCTATTTCAAAACATATCTGATTTCATAGCCGCCCCATGCACATTTCGTAGGCAGACCGATATAAAAAGCTGGGTCACTTGTCCTCAGGCTATGAGCAGTCAGATCTTTTGCAGCCCCAATACAACTTTCCATGTTCTAAAATTTGTGAATCCGTCGATCGCAGACAAAAAGGGATAGCCTTCAGCTCATATGAGGGTATTCTCCTGGCATGAAGCCAAGGCAGAAGTGCAAAAATAAAAACAAAACACACACACAACTAAGAAAAGTGGAAGTGACCGAGCAGTTTACATTGCAAATGTTAATATTGCAGGTTGTTTACTTGCTAAAAACGATAACACCGGAGGGTCCGAAGCGTTTTCTCAAGTGCAATACCTCATTATTTAATTAGATAATGTCCTGGAAAGTCCTGCAAGGGAGAGACAGTAGTTTAATGGAATGTATATAAGCAGGATGAATTAGGGCAGCCTGTATGTGTTTTATCTTCACTATACAAATTGTGGTAGCACTGTGTACTTCTCCGATTCTAGGAGATGAAATAATTTATCAAGAACTCGGGAACTCTAATCAAAGGCTTGTGCTCGACACTGATCATTCAAACAGAGAAAGTATACTTTCCTGGATCTGCTATGAATTATACATCGCTGTGCGATGGGTCTGTGCCAAGGCAAAAGGAGCTATATGTGCGGTATAAAACCAAGATTGCCCCAGGAGCAGCAATCAGTACCAAACCTTCCCTTTTCCTTAAGTGACAGAAGTTGGTGCTCTGAGCGCTAGGCAGAACAAAGGAAATTTTCAGGGATAAACCGGAGTCTAGGCCCCCTCCTAACCACCCTCTGTAACAGAGACATTGGTAATAATTGAGTACATCGCAACAGAATATTCCTTTTTTTTTTTACATAAGAAAGCTTCTGTTACCTTGAACATTATGTAAGGAATGACCTTCTTCTTAAAACCTTGGTGGAGGCTGAAAAAATGCTAAATATTCTGGTACATAAATAATATTTACTTTATAAAAGTGTCTTGTAAGCGCATAGGAAATAGCCTAGAGTGACCTGTGAGAAATAAAAGGAGGGACTCTAAACCAATAAATCCCCATAAATATAGTAGTTGATGTTACAGGTTGTTGTATTTTCATACATTATTGTAATGTATGTAGTACAGTTCATATAGCGTCTTGTGCTTGGGTGCGATGAAAATACATGAGACACAGGTTTGATATAGAAAGTCTTGTATTACTTCATACAAGTTGGCAGAAATAGTCACACAGTTTGCAGACACAGAAACAGGAGACACAGCAGGCCAGAGTAATCTAAGCTCAGCAATCACTCTCCACAACAGGTTCAGGATCTTCTTCTCTGTTACCGTAAGTCCATGCAAACGTGGGTCTTTCAAAGAGCAGGGTTCCAGAGTCCACAAGTGCTTCAGAGTTCCTCAGTAGGAATAGCTGGAGTACAAGGTCCAAGGCTTTAGGAGTCAGGTCACAGGTTCACTGCAGGCTAGATTCTGAAGCACTGATTGCTCAGCTGTGGCTGCTTAAGAAGCAAAGGAGAGAATCAGGGCGGGAACATGCAAGCTGGAAACTCCATTTTGACTGAGGGCAAGATAGCTGCAGCAAGACAGAAAGTAAAATGGCTGACGAACAAACTGAGTTTCAGGAACATGTACACAGAACCTTACATTACTCCCCCCTTAGGGACAACCTCCGGATGACCTCAGGCCAGGCTTGTGTGGGTACCTCTGATGAAACTGACGGAGCAAGCGAGGAGCATTAACGTTATTGACTGGTTCCCATGAGTTGTCCTCCACTGGGTAGCCCTGCCATTTAATCAGATATTGTAACTGATTTCTATACAACCTGGAATCTAAAATCCTTTCCACCACAAATTCTTCCTGACCATCGACTAGCACTGGGTCAGGGCAAGGAGAGGAACGTCCAGGAAACGTATTGGGTGTCGCAGCCTTTAGTAGGGATACATGAAAGACAGGGTGGATTCTCATAGTTCTGGGCAGTTGAAGACGACAAGCAACGGCACTTATAATTTTACTGATTTTATAGGGTCCAATGTACTTATGTCCCAACTTAGACGATGGAATCCTTAACTTAAGATTTCTGGTTGACAGCCAGACCAAGTCTCCTACCTTGAAAGCTGGTGCAGGTTTACGAAATTTATCTGCTGCTTTCTTGTACCTTTCCTGAGCCGATTCCAGATTCTCCTTTAGAAGATCCATATTCTTCTGTAAAGACGTGATTCTTTCAGCCACTGCTGGTAAAGGCGTTTCTATGGGAAATCGTGGTAGAATGTTAGGATGATAACCTAGATTAGAGTAAAAAGGAGACTGCTTAGTGGAGGCACTCTGAGAGTTGTTATACGAGAACTCAGCTAATGGAAGTAGATCCACCCAATCATCCTGTAGGTGGCAGATAAAGCAGCGGAGATACTGCTCCAGGGTTTGATTGGTTCGTTCGGTCTGTCCATTAGTCTGGGGATGAAAAGCAGAAGAAAGGTTTACTTTAATGTCCAATGCTGCACAGAAATTTTGCCAAAACCTAGAAGTGAATTGCACCCCTCGATCCGAAATAACCTCATCCGGTACTCCATGTAAGCGAAACACATCTTTAATCATCAAATCTGATGTCTGTTTTGCAGTGGGTAAGCCGACACAAGGGATAAAATGAGCTGCCTTTGTTAGACGGTCAACCACCACTAGAATGGTGTTCTTCCCTTGAGAGGTTGGTAACTCCACAATGAAGTCCATAGAAATGGATCCCCACGGGCGGGACGGGGTGGGAAGAGGCTGTAACAGACCAGTTGGTGAGGAGCGAGGTGTTTTGCATCTTGCACAGACTTCACATGAAGTGACAGTTTAAAACATCCTTCCTGCAAGTGGGCCACCAAAAGAAACGAGAGAGAAATTCCTGTGTCTTTAGAATTCCTCTATGCCCAGCTATCTTGGAATCGTGAATGAGTTGCAATACTCTCAATCTGACTGTTTCAGGAATATACAGGCGTTGTCCCTGAATCCACACACCATTCTTAAAGACAAGACTTACGTCCCTTGGGGGTTGTGCCAAAAAGGAATCCGCATGGTATGCTTCCTTGATGTCCTTAAGTAGGTCTTGATTATGAATTACTCCTAGGAATCTAGAGTCAGGAAGAATAGTCTTAGGAGGAGTAATTGGACGTGTCTCTGCTGAGTAAATCCTAGAGAGTGCATCAGCCTTTCCATTGCACGATCCTGGTCTATAAGAAATGATAAAATTAAATTGGTTTAAGAAAAGATTCCAGCGAGCCTGGCGAGGAGTCAGGCACTTAGCCGACCTGATAAACTCAAGGTTACGATGGTCTGTCAGGACGACTATTTGCTGTGCAGCTCCCTGAAGAAGGTGTCTCCATTCTTTGAAGGCGGCAATAATGGCCAACAACTCTCTATTGCCCACATCGTAGTTCCTCTCAGCCGAAGACAACTGCTGGGAAAAGAAGTCACAGGGATGCAAGACATTCTTCTCACCTGTTCTCTGAGAGAGTATAGCTCCAACGGCACAGTCTGAAGCATCCACCTCTATTATGAAGGCAAGCTCAGGGTTGGGATGTACTAGGATAGGTGCAGTGGTAAATTTATCTTTTAGACGGGAAAATGCTTCCTGGGCTTGGGGAGTCCAGGAGAACCTAGACTCTTTCCGGGTAAGTTGGGTGATAGGTGACACTACCTCAGAGAAATTTCTAATGAAACGTCTATAGAAGTTGGCAAACCCGATGAAGCGCTGTACCTCCTTCACATTTCTAGGACTTGGCCAATCTTTGATGGCTTGGGTTTTGCTTCCATCCATACTAATTCCTTGTGTAGACAGTACATACCCCAGAAATTGAATTTCGGTCCTATGGAATTCACACTTTTCAAGTTTGATGTAAAGATGATTTTGTCTTAGACGTTCCAAGACCATTCTCATATGTCCATGATGTTCCTCTGTGGAGTTAGAAAAAATTAGAATATCATCCAAATAAATTACCACGAATGTATCTAGGAGATCCCTGAAGATGTCATTCACCAAGTGTTGGAAAGTGGCTGGGGCGGTACTCAGACCAAAAGGCATAACTAGATATTCAAAGTGTCCATAGCGTGACCTGAATGCAGTCTTCCATTCATCCCCAGGTCTAATACGGACTAAGTTATAGGCCCCACGAAGATCTAGTTTAGAGAAAATTTTGGCATGTCGCACTCTCTCCAATAACTCAGGGATTAAAGGCAATGGATAACGGTTTCTAATAGTAACCTTATTGAGTTCCCTATAGTCTACGCATGGTCTCAGAGATCCATCTTTCTTCTTTACAAAGAAGATGGGTGCACCTGCAGGAGATGAAGAGGGGCTAGATTTTCGTCTATGTAATCCTTTAAAGCCTTTAGCTCGGGCCCCGCCAGGGGGTAGATCTTACCAAAAGGTATCTCTGCTCCAGGCAATAATTCAATTGGACAATCATATGGACGGTGAGGAGGAAGCTGGTCAGCGTTCTTCTTGTCACATAAATCCACATAGTCCTGGTATACAGCTGGTAGTTCAGGGACTGACATGGTTCCTTTAGGAACAGAGCAAGCTGAAACTTTTGGACTCATCTGTTTCTCTGGAAAGTGTAATTCCTTGGTCTCCCAGTTAATGGTAGGATTCTGAGCCTGCAGCCATGGTAGCCCTAGAATAATGGGAAAGTGGGGAGAAGAGATAAGCATAAAGGACAGTTTCTCTTGATGATCTTTACCCATAAGAACCCTCAAAGGCTCTGTTTCCTGATCCACTGGTCCAGATGTCAGCAGGGAGCCATCCACAGTTTCCATCTGTACTGGAGTAGCCTTCTTCACTGAACGTATCCCCTGTTTCAGAGCAAAGGAGACATCCATAAAATTTCCACTTGCCCCTGAGTCGATCATAGCAGAGCTAGACACCCAAGCTGAGTCAACCCAGAGTTTGATGGAAAGAAAGCAATGAGAATTGTTTTTCTTACAACTCAGCTGGGACACCGCTGAGGAAACTTGAAAAATGGCAGCGTTTACACAGTCAACGTCCTCAGAGGTAACGGAGTTTAAGTCCGAGAAATCAAGATCTGTTGCTGCAGATCTCTCTGGAGCCTGAGGCTCGGACCTGACAGATCCCCTCTCGCAACACTCACAATGAATGAGTGCTGCAGTAGTCTTACGAGAACGGCTGGGCAGTTTATAATGAAGTGCCCTGACTTACCACAATAGAAACATAGATTCTCCTTAAAACGATGTTCCTTGCGTGCATCACTAACCCGTCGTTGTAAAGAGTCTACCTGCATGGGTTCAGGTTCAGGTTCCCGTGTAATCCTACTCAAAGGTTCCTTAGCTGGAGAGGAAGGTAGGAAAAGGTTAGTGCGATTGCTTTCGAACCATCTCTCTTGCCTGCGTTCAGTCAGACGAGTATCAATACGGATGCAGTAGTTAATAAAGTCACCTAACGCAGTGGGAGGGTCGGCACGAGCAAGTTCATCCTTAATCAGTGGAGATAACCCTTTTCGAAAAATAGATTTTTTGGCGGAACTGTCCCAGGTGGTATCAAGGGCCCATCTCCTGAAATCCAAGGCATATTCAGCTACCGAGTGCTTACCTTGGCGCAAAGCTAACATGGCTGCTTCAGCTGTTGCACCTCGATTGGGGTCATCAAACACCTGCCCCATGGCTGAAATAAAAGCATCAAGGTGATTCAAACAATCATCCTCAGTCTCAATCAGAGGGTTTGCCCACATCAAAGCCTTGTTGGTAAGCAACATAATTATAGTAAGCACCTTAGATCGTTCAGTGGGAAATTGTGAAGCATGTGCAGAAAAAAAAAAGATTGCATTGATTAATAAATCCCCTGAATTTCTCACGTTCACCGCCAAAACGAAAAGGGGGCAACTTGGGAATCCCAGAACTCGGGGCTACGGCAGGAGCCTGGACTCGCTCTTCTAGAACCTCAATCCTGGCTCGCAAATCCTGGGCAGTCTGTCCAAACACTTGCAAATTGTGATTAGTGAGGTCCTGTAGGCTTGAAAAACGGGTCTTTATATTCTGCAAATCTGCAAGGATATTATCAGTCACTCCGCAAAGTTCCTTTATGCGGGCCTCCATTTTCCAGATCTTTTAAGACAGGAGTACTGGAAGAAGAGGAGAGGAGAAAAAAAAAACAATAGTGTTTACCTGTGGTAACACTGCAGAGAGAAAAAAAAATTAAGGGAACTGCTCACCTGGAATGGTTGTGAGAAGTCACAACCACTATCATCACAGAAAGTTCACCCGGACATCTGATATCCACAGTTACAACAGACAAAAAAGAGAAAAGAAAAAAAAAAACAATAGTGTTTACCTGTGGTAACACTGCAGAAAAAAAAAACACTTAAGGGAATTGCTCACCTGGAATGGTTGTGAGAAGTCACAACCACTGTCATCACAGAAAGTACAACCGGACATCCGATATCCACAGTTACAGCAGACACAGCCTTTCCAGACCCAGCAGACACTAACGTTTTGGCTTCAGAATCTTGTAATGTATGTCGTACAGTTCATATAGCGTCTTGTGCTTGGGTGCGATGAAAATACATGAGACACAGGTTTGATATAGAAAGTCTTGTATTACTTCATACAAGTTGGCAAAAATAGTCACACAGTTTGCAGACACAGAAGCAGGAGACACAGCAGGCCAGAGTAATCTAAGCTCAGCAATCACTCTCCACAACAGGTTCAGGATCTTCTTCTCTGTTACCGTAAGTCCATGCAAACGTGGGTCTTTCAAAGAGCAGGGTTCCAGAGTCCACAAGTGCTTCAGAGTTCCTCAGTAGGAATAGCTGGAGTACAAGGTCCAAGGCTTTAGGAGTCAGGTCACAGGTTCACTGCAGGCTAGATTCTGAAGCACTGATTGCTCAGCTGTGGCTGCTTAAGAAGCAAAAGGAGAGAATCAGGGCGGGAACATGCAAGCTGGAAACTCCATTTTGACTGAGGGCAAGATAGCTGCAGCAAGACAGAAAGTAAAATGGCTGACGAACAAACTGAGTTTCAGGAACATGTACACAGAACCTTACAATTATATTTTCTAAGTGTGCACTTTTTTTTTTTTTTTTTTATACACTTTTAATCTGCTATGTCCCATAGAGTTGCGCAGTTTGAAAAGTTTTTACAGCTAAAAGCAAAAAAAAAAAAAAAAAACAAGCAAAGTAAAAAAAAAAAACTCTTCCAACACTCGCTGACGTCAAGCACAGCTCTTCAGGTCCTTACAAGATATGCTAATTTTAGTATGTTTATAAAATAACTTTAGTATTGAAAATTCAGAACTTTTATTGAAAAACAAAACATGTTTACTGAGATAATTAAAAAAGTTACATTGCCTTCTACAGGGGCTTAGAGGATAAGATAGTTAACGCTATTAACGCTAGGAACAGTGAATGTCTCTCATGTTCCTTACTGTCCATCTCTAACTTTTGACCCTTCACCACCAACATGAAAGAAACAATTTAATAGTGCGGCAGAATTACATTTTCTATTTAAAGCACCGTAAATAGTTGCCCCATGCTTCCCTCTGAGAAACTGCTCTCCTAAATAGTTTTCTAGATTCATTTTAGCTAATGTGCACACAGTTTTAGTATTTTCTAGAGTGCTCCCCTAACTTGGCATACTGTTCAGAAGTTGGGAAAGAGATGTAAAGCATTAGGATGGGTTCACACAAAGTGGGCAAGGGACGATAGTGTACTGCAAAGTAAGCGCACACACTGTATATCCACAGCAAGTACATGGAGAGCACATTGCCCGCCACAAGACCACCAAGGTCAGTGCATAGCTTCAGCGGTGGTCACTAGAAAGTATGGCATAGCATATCAAGAAAAAGAGGAGACCATCAGGCAGGCAGAGCTGCAATGCTGGTAGATTTGTCAGGTGAGGGATAAAGTTGTATTTTTTTTTTTTTTGCCATTTTATATTAATTTTTTTCAAGGATTCCCTATAATGAAGCATATGGAGGCCCTGTGGATACTGTCTGGTCTATGATCCGACAATGTCAGTCTTGTTTGGCGTGCTAAGAAGTACGGTCTACCACAGCTTTGTTCACTTCTGTAAAGAAGGAAACCACTTAACAAAGGCCAGACGGAATCCACAGTAACTCTGCTGCCTCATTATAGTGAGTGGATCCCTCGGGGGGTTTAGTCTAAATCATGACGTCACTCAGCAGTTTAGATGGAAACACCAAAGCAAGTGCTCAGCGCAGAGAGCAGGATAAATGTGATCCCAAATGTTATGCAAAATATTGCCAAAAAAAGCTTTTAACTCAATCCACAAAAAAAGTAAGTCCCCACTCAGGTCCGTTATCTGTCAATGGAAACATAGGGTGCTTACACTTACTGGTAGCACAAAGGCTCTGGAAAAGCGCTATAGCTCCTCGCCCCCCAAAAGAAATTTCGTGAAATCTGAGCTCCAAAATCCAAGTGCCCCCTCCCTTCTGAGCCCACTGTGTGCCTGTCATGTGTGCATCGCCACGAAGATCGTCGCGGTTGCACATTCTGACTTCTCACAGCTGAGTTGCTGTTTCTTTGTGTTTGGCAGTTAGGGAGTTAATTCTGTCTGTGCTCAGTTCTGGGACTGGGTGCAGTTTCTCCCGGCTGCAATTAATTATTTGTTGATTGGTTTCCTTTAAATCTCTGGTTGTCTGTGTTGGGAGTTGCCAGTGAAATTCTTCATGCAGACCACAGATAGGATTGTATCTGTATAGACTTAAGTTAAAGAGCTCCTTAGTTGTTTTAAGCTCACCTTGCTTAGAGTTTAATATCCCAGATCATTTATGTTCCTTCTGTGTTTGAGTGTGTATGCAAGTCTGTGTTTTCTCCAGTCTGTCTTATATGTCTAAACTGTGTATTTAGCAGAGATCAGCCCATATCCCTTTGGTGGTAATCAGAATCCTTCTTAGGACTGATTACAGGGTTCAGGGACTGATAGGAGACAGGGTTAGGCTGGAGACTTAGACCTCTGAACCATTATCAGTACCTCCAAGGTGAGGGATTAGTTAGGACCCCAGTTTAGGGTCAGGTTAGACCCCCGGTCCTCCTCTTTCCTGTGACAGTGTATCAAGTCCTCAAGATTAACCCTGAGTTCAACGGATATCGTGTCAGGTAAATCTATTCTATATTTACATGCTGATGTTGCTAATCTATATGTTGTATAGAGTGTTGTTCTTTTAAGAATAGTTTACTGACATCGTACACATATCATAAGACCGCGTGACATTTTCACTGGCCCATAAAATTATTCCCAGTTGCCATGGATCCAGTAGCCCAGCTGGCTCTGCAGTTGCAGGGATTATCCATGGAGCTGACGGACATTAAGTCCAAAGTTTTGTCTCCCTCGGAGCAAACCAGATTTGAACCTAAAGTAGCTCTCCCGGACAGGTTCACTGGTGGGCGAGACAAATTTTTTACCTTCAGGGAAGCATGTAAATTGTATTTTCGGCTTCGGCCTCGATCATCAGGGAGTGAAGAGCAGAGAGTGGGAATTGTTATCTCGCTCCTACAAGGGGACCCTCAATCCTGGGCCTTCTCCCTTCCTCCGGGATCCCCGGCTCTACAGTCAGTAGATCGATTTTTTACTGCCCTGGGTTTGGTATATGATGACCCAGATCGGGTCTCTCTTGCTGAGACAAAATTACGTAAGATACAGCAGGGAGATCGTCCGGCGGAGGAATTTGCTTCTGAGTTCCGTAGATGGGCCACAGATACTCAGTGGAATGACCCAGCTCTTAGGCTATGGTTCCACGGTCCGGAACCATAGCGCTTTTGACGGAGCGGAAATTCCGCTCCGTCTAAGCCCCGCCCCCTTTCTGACGCGCGATCTTTCCGGAGGTGTTCAGGACACCTCCGGAACACCTCCGGAAAGAACGCAGGGCTACATAGCCCTGTGTAATATTCTGTTGCGGCGACGCAGCGTCGCCGCAATACGCGAGGACATGCTGCGGTCTGAAAAGACGCGCCGCATGTCCGTTTACGCAGGTTTGCCACCTGCGTATTGTTACGCATAGTGGAGACGGGATTTCTTGAAATCCCCTCCACTATGCTGTAACATCTGGACGCTGCGTGTTTGGCGCTGCGCCAGCGCACAGCGCCAAACACGCAGCGTTTCCTGACCGTGGAAACTCACCCTTAGAAGCCAGTTTTGTCATGGGCTTTCTGACAAATTAAAGGACGTTTTGGCTCAGTATGATTCTCCTCCATCACTGGAGGCTGCTATGGCCCTAGCTATCCGTACTGATAGACGGCTCCGGGAGAGGTGCGAGGTAACTCCGCCCCCTGTTGTTACTCCACCTACTACTAAAGTCCCTTATGTTGAGGTTCCCTTGTCTGTTCGGAGGAGCCTATGCAGTTGGGACATCTTTTCGTAGGAGGGGATTGGCGGTACGCCGCAGGATTAGAAGGTGTTTTTTCTGCGGGAAAGAGGGACATTTTGTTGGGGGATGTCCATCCCGTGCCTTGTTGAGCAAAAAGTCGCCGGAAAACTGTTAATCCCAGGTTGTGTGGTGGACGACAACCTGGGAGTATGTATTTCGTCCGCTAGTTCTTCTCAGTTCCTTGTACCAGTGGAGGTGGTGGTTGGTACGAGAGTGGAGAGATTTTCTGTTCTTCTTGATAGTGGGTCCGGGGCTAATCTGATTGACGCTCAGTTTGCTCAGGCTCAAGGTATGCATCTGAGTGTATTGGTCAAACCGATCCCTATATTCTCCATTGACGCCAGGCCTCTCGGCCAAGGTAGCTTTGTTCATGAGGTTCATAACATTGACCTTCGGGTAGGGGCAATACATAGGGAACTATTATCTTGTTATGTGTTGGAGGGTCTACCTACTCCTATTGTGTTGGGACTTCCTTGGTTGGTTAAACATAACCCTGTGATTAATTGGCAGTCCAGAGATATAAGCCAATGGGGGGAGTTTTGCAAAAGTAACTGCATGAACACAGTCATCAGTGCGGTCGTGCCTAGTACTTTGCCTCCTTTTTTGGAGGACTTTGGGGATGTGTTCTCTGAGGAGGGGTGTCAGGAGTTGCCTCCTCATCGCGTGTATGACTGCTCTATTAATTTACTTCCTGATGCTAAGTTACCTAAAGCTAGGTTATATAACCTTTCTGGTCCTGAGAGGCAGGCTATGAAAGATTATATTTTGGAAAGTCTGGCCAAAGGGCATATTAGACCTTCATCTTCCCCAGTGGCCGCGGGGTTCTTCTTTGTGAAGAAAAAAGATGGAGGCCTACGCCCTTGCTTGGATTTCCGCGAACTTAATCGGATTACTGTTCGAGATCCGTATCCACTCCCTCTGATTCCTGATCTCTTCAATCAAATTGTTGGCGCCAAATGGTTCTCTAAATTGGATCTCAGGGGGGCGTATAATCTGATTAGGATAAAAGAGGGGGATGAGTGGAAAACGACGTTTAACACGCCGGAGGGACATTATGAGAACCTTGTCATGCCTTTTGGTCTGACTACTGCACCAGCAGTATTCCAACATTTTGTTAATGACATTTTTCGTCATCTGGTGGGGCTGTTTGTGGTCGTATATTTGGATGACATTTTAATTTACTCACCAGATCTTGTGTCTCACCAGGAGCATGTGAGACAGGTGTTGCAGATCTTGCGAGACAATAAACTATACGCCAAACTGGAAAAGTGTGTATTCGTCGTACAGGAACTTCAGTTTTTGGGTTTCTTGGTGTCAGCCTCCAGTTTCCGTATGGACCCTGAAAAGGTGAGAGCAGTGCTTGAATGGGATCAGCCAGAGGATCTTAAGGCTCTGCAGCGTTTTCTGGGGTTTGCTAACTACTACCGGAAATTTATTTGTAATTTCTCATCTGTTGTCAAACCTCTCACTGACATGACAAGAAAAGGGACGGATTTTTCTAAATGGTCGGACAAAGCTTGCCAAGCTTTTTCCTCTTTGAAAAAATGTTTTGCTTCGGCACCCGTTCTCATCCAACCAGATGCATCACAGCCGTTCGTTGTGGAGGTGGACGCGTCTGACGTAGGGGTGGGTGCAATATTGTCCCAGGGTCCGTCCCCTGGTAAATGGCATCCGTGCGCTTTCTTTTCTAAAAAATTGTCGTCCGCCGAAAGGAATTATGATATCGGCAATAGGGAACTTTTGGCCATTAAGTTGGCTTTTGAAGAATGGCGTCACTTTTTGGAGGGGGCAGTCCCCCCGGTCACCGTCATTACTGATCACAAGAACCTGCTGTATTTGGAATCTGCTAAGCGTCTGAATTCCAGACAAGCTCGATGGTCGTTGTTTTTTACCAGGTTTAATTTTGTTGTCACTTATCGCCCTGGATCTAAGAATGTTAAGGCGGATGCCTTGTCTCGCAGTTTCCCAGGGGCCGGGAAAATGGATGACCCGATTCCTATCCTTCAGGAGGGGGTGGTAGTGTCGGCTGTATGTTCTGAGCTTGAGGAGGAGGTGTTAGAGGCTCAGGGGGACGCCCCTGCAGGACCTCCAGGGAGACTGTTTGTCCCAAATCAGTTGAGACAAAAGGTTATTGAGGCACATCATAATTCTGCTTTAGCAGGACATCCAGGGAGTAAGGCTACTTTAGATCTCCTTTCTCGCCGGTTTTGGTGGCCTAACGTTAATAAAGATGTTTTAACTTTTGTCGCGTCCTGTGGGGTTTGTGCTCGCTCTAAGACCCCTCATACCCGTCCGTCTGGGACCCTCTTACCCTTGAAACTTCCGGAGCGTCCATGGACTCATTTGTCTATGGACTTCATCACGGACCTTCCTCAGTCGTCAGGGAAGACTGTCATACTGGTGGTTGTTGACAGGTTCAGTAAGATGGCACATTTCATTGCTCTTCCTGCCCTCCCTAATGCTAAAACTCTGGCGCAGGTGTTCATTGGGGAGATTGTGAGACTTCATGGGTTGCCTTCTGATGTGGTGTCAGATAGGGGGTCTCAGTTTGTGTCCAAGTTTTGGAGGGCATTTTGTTTACGTCGGGGGATGCAATTGTCATTTTCCTCGGCTTTTCATCCGCAGACCAATGGTCAGACAGAGCGTCTGAATCAAAGCCTAGAGACTTATCTTCGGTGTTTTGTCTCAGAGAACCAGGAGGACTGGTCTTCTTTCTTGCCTCTGGCAGAGTTCGCTCTTAACAGGCGGAGCGAGTCCACTGGTAAGTCCCCGTTTTTTGGGGCATATGGTTTTCATCCCCAGTTTTGTACTTTCAATGGGGGGGGCCCTTCTGGGGTTCCTGAGGAGGAGCGTTTCTCGTCGTCACTTGCTTCAGTGTGGAGAGGTGTATTGAATAATCTGAGTGCTATGGGGAACCGTTATAAACGTATGGCTGATAGGAGGAGAGTTTCTGGTCCAGATCTTAATGTGAACGATCTGGTATGGTTGTCTACCAGGAATATAAAACTTAAAGTTCCCTCCTGGAAGCTGGGCCCCAGATTCATCGGGCCGTACAGGATCAGTTCCATAATTAATCCTGTGGCATTTCGTCTGGACATCCCTCCTACGTTTAAAATCCACAATGTGTTCCACAAGTCATTACTTAAGAGGTACGTGGCACCAGTCATACCATCACCTCTACCTCCTCCTCCAGTGGTGGTCAATGGTAACTTGGAGTTTCAAGTGTCAAAGATCATTGACTCACGTCTGAATCGCCGGTCCCTTCAGTACTTGGTGCATTGGAAGGGGTATGGTCCAGAGGAGAGGACGTGGGTTCCTGCGTCTGACATTAACGCAGATCGTTTGGTGCGGACCTTCCACAGAACTCACCCGGGCAAACCTGGCCCTGAGGGTCCGGAGGCCCCTCGTAGAAGGGGGGGTACTGTCATGTGTGCATCGCCACGAAGATCGTCGCGGTTGCACATTCTGACTTCTCACAGCTGAGTTGCTGTTTCTTTGTGTTTGGCAGTTAGGGAGTTAATTCTGTCTGTGCTCAGTTCTGGGACTGGGTGCAGTTTCTCCCGGCTGCAATTAATTATTTGTTGATTGGTTTCCTTTAAATCTCTGGTTGTCTGTGTTGGGAGTTGCCAGTGAAATTCTTCATGCAGACCACAGATAGGATTGTATCTGTATAGACTTAAGTTAAAGAGCTCCTTAGTTGTTTTAAGCTCACCTTGCTTAGAGTTTAATATCCCAGATCATTTATGTTCCTTCTGTGTTTGAGTGTGTATGCAAGTCTGTGTTTTCTCCAGTCTGTCTTATATGTCTAAACTGTGTATTTAGCAGAGATCAGCCCATATCCCTTTGGTGGTAATCAGAATCCTTCTTAGGACTGATTACAGGGTTCAGGGACTGATAGGAGACAGGGTTAGGCTGGAGACTTGGACCTCTGAACCATTATCAGTACCTCCAAGGTGAGGGATTAGTTAGGACCCCAGTTTAGGGTCAGGTTAGACCCCCGGTCCTCCTCTTTCCTGTGACAGTGTATCAAGTCCTCAAGATTAACCCTGAGTTCAACGGATATCGTGTCAGGTAAATCTATTCTATATTTACATGCTGATGTTGCTAATCTATATGTTGTATAGAGTGTTGTTCTTTTAAGAATAGTTTACTGACATCGTACACATATCATAAGACCGCGTGACAGTGCCTAAACCACATATAGCGTTCACGTGTTTGGCATTTCTGTAACGATGAGAGCCCGCCTAATTTATGGGTGCGTGTCTCCAGAAGCATAAGCTGGGCACCACAATGGCAGTTTGCAATGTACTCCGTAACATCCATAGCTGCTTGTTTCTGGAAAATACCCCTGGAGTCAAAATCGTCACTACACCTGTAGATAAATTTCCATAGGGGTAGAATTTACAAAATGGGATCACTTGAGGTGGGATTCTGCTCTTCTAGCACTTAGGGTCCCTGTATATTATGAAGTCCGCAAACTATTCTAGGAAAATCTGCGCTCCAGGAGGCAAACAGCGCTTCCGTCCCTCTGGAGTCTAGCCGTGTGGCTAAGCAGTACTTACCGCCACATTGAGCAGAAATTGTGGGACAAAATTTGGTGCCATTTTTATCCATTTCTCCTTGAGAAAATGTAAAATCTAGGGCTAAAACAATTTTCTTGTGGTAAAAATGTAGTTATTTTTTTTCACAGCCCAGTGGTATAAAATTCTATGACACACCCGTGGTGTCAACATGATCAGTGCAACCCTAGATTCATTCACCAAGAAGTGTATTTTGTTAAATGGGGTCACTTATGAGTTCTGCTGTTCTGGCACCTCACGGACTCTTCTAGTGGGCCATGGCACCTGCAAACTATAGCAGTGAAATCTGCACTATAATATGGCATTCATTTACTTCTGAGTTTTGCACTGTGCCCAAAAAGTATTTCCCATTTACATGTAGGGGAGAAATTTTTACAACGAGGTAAGTCCATTTTATCCTATTAGTGTCACGGGTGTGTCGCCACGAAGATCGTCACGATTACACAGCCTGACTTCTCGCAGCTGAGTTTTTGGTGCTTTGTGTTTTTCAGCAGTGAGGGAGTTAATTCTCTCTCTCTGTGCTAGATGAGGCCCAGCCTCGCCCAGCTGCAGTCAATGCTGCAGTAGTGGGACTCCTTCAAATACCTGCCGGTCTGTTAGGGAAGTTGTCGGTGAAAGCATTCCTTGCAGACAAACAGAGCAGCTCGTGGTATTTTGGAGTTTGGAGTGAAGTGTACTTGGTGTGGTTTTTTCCCTTCCTCGCTTTATCATTTATCTCCTTACCCGTTGGTGTTCCCTCTGTTGTTGTGGTGTGAGTTTTGGTATGCAAGGTGGTTTTTGGTTTTCCCCTTGTACTGTCTCGTTCGTCTAGTACTGTGTGTTGGCTTATATTATCCTGTCCCCTGTTGTTGTGATCGGGGTCCTTCTCAGGACTAGATTACTGAGGTTCAGGGATCCTCAGGAGGTAGGGGTTACGCTGGCGGCCTGGACCTCTGTACCTTTAACAGTACCTCCAGGTAGAGGGATTAGTCAGGGCCCCAGCTTAGGCCCCTGACCTCCTGTACGCAGAGACAGCGTGACAATTAGCTCTTAGAAAAATTAAAAACTTACGGCTAAAACAACATTTTAATGGTAAAATGTATTTTTTTTCTCCACCACCCAATAGTATAAAAATCTGTGAGGCACAGATGTCAATAGCTGGACTCCAATGAAAGAGTAGAAACATCTTAAGGAAGATCACTAGAAAATTAACAGCATGTGTGTACTAGCTCAAAAGGTGCTTCTACTCAATATGGAGCAAAGAGTCTGAAAACTTATGACCATGTGATACTTCAGTTGTTCTTTAATAAATTTGCAAAAATTTCTACATTTCTGCTTTTTTTCAGTCAAGATTGGATGCAGAGTGAAAATTAATGAGAAAAAAAAATGAACTTTTTTGAATTTACCAAATGGCTGCAATGAAACAGAGTGAAAAATTTAAAGGGGTCGTAAGAGTAAGGCTGTGTGCACACGTTCAGGAATTTTCGCGTTTTTGCGGCAGTTTTCCGCTGCAAAAACGCTGAAAAAATGTATGTATTAAGCATCCTATGATTAGAATGCATTCCGCAATTTTTGTGCACATGTTGCGTTTTTTTTTCCGCCGCCATAGGAATGCATTGAACCTCTTACTTTCCGCATGTGGCTATGCCCACCATGCGCAAAGTGAGCGGTTCATGTGCGGATCGTACCCAGGGTCTAGAGGAGAGGAGACTCTCCTTCAGGCCCTGGGTACCATATCCCTGTTAAAACAATAAATTAAAATAAAAAATCTTGATATTCTCACCTTCCGGCGGCCCCCGCAGCTTTCCAGCTCCTCAGTGACGCTCCCGGCAACTCCCGTTCCCAGTGATGCCTTGCGACAATGACCCCAGATGACGTAGCTGTCTCGCGTGATGCTACGTCATCTGGGGTCATTGTCGCCAGGCATCACTAGGAACGGGAGTTGCCGGGAGCATCACGAGGACCAGGAAGGCTGCGGGGCCACCGGAATGTGAGAATATCATGATTTTTTAGGTTTTTTATTATTTTTAACATTATATCTTACTATTGATGCGGCATAGGCAGCATCAATAGTAAAAAGCTGATCACACTTGTCAAACACTATGTTTGACTAGTGTGACCAACCTGTCAATCAGTTTTCCAAGCGATGCTACAGATTGCTTGCAAAACGCTAGCATTCTGCAAGCTAATTAAGCTTGGAAAAACGCTAGTTTTCAGCGGGAATACGCATACCAATAAGCATGCTTATTTCCCTCGGCAGGGAGTTGCGGGATTGCCTCGGAAATTTCCACGGCAATTCCGAACGTGTGCACATAGCCTAAATGCTCTTCCTGGGGGGAAATAAAACATGACTTTTTTCGCTAATCATGGCCAACACCGAACTGCTGTAAGTTTCCTTGAATTCACTTGACCAGGGCCTGATAGATAAGGATCTGGACTCCTAAACACTACAGGTCATGGACCAAATTAAAGAACCCAAGAACCTCTTGCAGCGTCTGTATTTGGACCTTGGCTTTAGGATGCAATGTATTCCTCCCTAATCTAGGCAAGATGACTTGCGGCTGGCAATGTATCTAATTAGAATCTAAGTGATATAGCTGAAGGCCAACCAGAGACATGTAATGAAGCTTAGCATATTCATGACATAGCGATCATTAAGCATATAATTTCACTATTTATTCAATACATCTGTAGGACTCTTCGTAACAAGGACAGTCACTCTAAGGACCAAGGTAAAACGTGTCTACAAAGCTCCCTCGCCACCACCAGAGAAAACGTGTCCAAAGAAGGTTAAAAGGGTTTCAGAGATCCCAAAGAATTACCTTAGTCTTTTCTACAGAGAATGTATCAGAATTGCAATAAAATTGCATTACCACTTAGTAGGGGCTTTCACACAAGCCATTTGATGTAGCTTACAAAGCCAATGTGAAGAGTGGATCAGATATGGAAAATAATTATTTAGAGGAGACTGCACTTGTCTTTTTATCATCCAGTCCTAGTTTGGACTTTAAAAACTGCAAAGGTAGGTGGGAAATTATCCTTATACTGTGATGCTGCAGATGTATGTTGCAATATACAGCACTACATCTACAGGTACCCAGCACTCTCTTCCCGCAGCCCCGCTGTCCTCTTGCATATGGGTTGCCTGCATGTGCCAGTACCAGTACTCTCTGAATCCGATTCCTGCCAATTGCCCTGTTACTGCTTTTTGGGAACTCCAACTTGCCTGTGTATCTACTTATTCTAATAGAGACTACTCCAAGGGTAATGACATGGGGATTATCTGTTGGAAAGGCCATACCTCCTTGTGATGGGGGTTAAAGAGTGTTATTGGTGTGGCCAAGCAACCTTTCTATCTATCTCTGCCCTTCTGTTGCTTGATTGACAGCTGTGCCAGAAAAAGACAGAAATACTGTAGAAGGTGCATTGAACTATTTGATGATGTCAAGGATTTATCAAGTGCCTGTGCTTTGTTTGAACAGTCATTTTCTGCTGACAGGCGCCCTCTTTGTACAACTATACAAACCAATTGTACCATCGACCTCATGTATATGGGCCGTTAAACAAAAAACAAATGTTCATAAGAATGTATAGTTTTCATCATTGGCCCATTTATGGGTGAGGTTACACATGGCTGCTAGACAAGTGTGTCTGACCCTCCACCCATTGCAATGGCCAATTTTTGCACAATTTTTTTTCACAGTGTGGCTGCACCCAAAACAAGCTGCTGAGCAGCTAACTGAAAGGTTCATCCACGTGGACCCCAAAATCACTGCTCTGTCCTCGTGTTATCATCAACACATCCCTTGTTTGCAAGTGGATATGCTACTGACAACATGGGGACAGAATGACTGTATTAAGTAATTATTCTACCCCCATACAGCTTGTGTGTAAATGAGAACTGATCAGCTTGCAGAGATCGGAATGTGTCCTGAGTAAATGGGTTTATAGACCATCACCCTACTCCCTTGTGTAGCCCTACACCAAAAACCTAGTGGGTTCACGCCTCCAGTCAGCCTTTGTCACAGCAGTGCACTGCGGGATACCACATATTAAACACTACAAGGCCTGATAAATAAATGGCTTATAATAAAATATGTGATTATGACCAGTAAGTATTGCCGCTGTTCTGCTGTCTATGTGGAATAGAAAAAAAAGTCTTTAATGAATTATTGTAAAATAACTAACTTTGCATTTTCTGTGCATCTAAAAATTTAAGGATTACAGTAATTAGGAACCCGGAAAACCTAATGACGTTAATTTTCACTTTAATGCCCCAGATGTTAGGCTGTTAATTGACAGAGCATATTTATTTATAAATAAATGTATTCGCAGCGAAAATATGGGTAATCAGATTTGATGTGAACTTCTGTCTAAACATTTTCAGATCTTCAATCATACACATTTTTTTTTTCCGGAGCGTAATTAGTATTGGCTGACTGCAAATTGCACTTTAATTGACAAATTGCTTGTGTGTGTTGCTGTGGATGGGATATGTGTCTTGTCTGCTTCGTAACTTTTGATAGATTGAGAACGCAAAACCAGGAGAAGTGTCAATAGCAAATCTTCGTGTTAGTGACAGGCATCGGGCCCCTGACGAGTGGGGATTGCGAGATGCTCTTATTATACAAGCGGAATGTAAATCACAATTCCTGTTTACACACAAATATTTAAGCCTTCGTGACAGGTGCCTTATGCGAAAACAACAATTAGAGATATTATGATATTGCAAGGTCTTAAAAAAGGATTAATACACAAATACAGGAAAGGTCATAGATTGAGCGTGCGGGAAGTCTCACACATTTTACACATAAAATGTTAGTTAATGAAAGCTGCTATGCCGGCATTTGTGGACTTTTAAGAATTATGTTGATGGTGGATTTAAAGGATAACTTTAAAGTTTCAGCCCTATGTGTAGCTTTTTTAATTGGTTCTCATTTTCTAGGGTGTGTCTCCATTTAAGAAGTAGACGCAGTCAATATATTGTATTAATATATCTTGTGTCCTTGGGGGATAATGGAAAAGGAATTGTGCCTGTGCCATTTTGAACCTCACAGACAAGCAAGTAAGAAGCTGTGGTAGTACGATGATCAGCCCATATGTATACACTCATCCGCCTTTCCCTACCCCATTGAAACTGCTTGGTCCAAAACTTTACTTGGTAATAATAAGATGCACCAGTATCATAGACTAATAGAGTTGGAAGTGACGTCACTAAACCATCTCAAGACAGAGGTCTGTCCAGCCTCTGTGTGAAGACTTCCATTGAAGGAGAACTCACCACCTCTCGTGGCAGCCTGTTCCACTCACTGATCACCCTCATCACTGTCAATTTTTTTTCTAATATTTAATGTGTATCTTCTCCCTTTCATAGAAATCACAGTAAATTTATTGCCTAGATCCAAAATAGTGCTTCCAAATATCAAAATATTTAGACTTGAGAGTCCTCAGTGGTTGATACCTTTTAATGGCTAACTGAAAAGATGGTAAATTGCAAGCTTTCGAGACTACGCAGGTCTCTTCATCAGGCAAAGACGAGACCTGCGTAGTCTCGAAAGCTTGCAATTTGTTACCATCTTTTCAGTTAGCCATTAAAAGGTATCAACCACTGAGGACTCTCAAGTCTAAATATTTTTCTATCTACTGGCTAACACGGTACAAAGATATACATCTTTCCTATATCCAAATATCAACAAATTTCAAAAAATCATAGGAAGCTTTTTCCACTATAAAAATACAAATTTTATTTAGAACATTTTTAAAATACATATACGGATAAAAATATCCAAATGGGGGACAACATTATGCAAAAAAAGCCTACAAAAAACAGGTACAGGTACAGTTGGTAGTGTTCAATAGTGAATATATCCGTATATCATGCTTAAAGCCACATTGACAAACAAGGGGTTATGTATATTTAATGTCTATCACATATACCACAGTGCATAGATTTTTAAGTAAAATATCCCCAAAACATATCTGTTAGCATAGGGTTAAAACGGACATAAAGATTGCCCTCCTACCAATAAAGCTAGCATTTAAATGTTTGCTATGCAAGTGCAGAGCATGCAGCAAGTGCTATAATATGTGCAGTAACCTGCATAACGATGCACAAAAAAGTTTTTAAAGTGTTGAAAATAGTAAGCTGTACACACGCTCCCTTGTGAACAAGCTAAACGCGAAACGTGCGTCAGGGGTGCTGCAGCCGCAATCAGGTACGGTCTCCTACCAGCAGCTTACTATTTTCAACACTTTAAAAACTTTTTTGTGCATCGTTATGCAGGTTACTGCACATATTATAGCACTTGCTGCATGCTCTGCACTTGCATAGCAAACATTTAAATGCAGCTACCAGCAGCTTACTAGTTTCAACACTTTAAAAACTTTTTTGTGCATCGTTATGCAGGTTACTGCACATATTATAGCACTTGCTGCATGCTCTGCACTTGCATAGCAAACATTTAAATGCTAGCTTTATTGGTAGGAGGGCAATCTTTATGTCCGTTTTAACCCTATGCTAACAGATATGTTTTGGGGATATTTTACTTAAAAATCTATGCACTGTGGTATATGTGATAGACATTAAATATACATAACCCCTTGTTTGTCAATGTGGCTTTAAGCATGATATACGGATATATTCACTATTGAACACTACCAACTGTACCTGTACCTGTTTTTTGTAGGCTTTTTTTGCATAATGTTGTCCCCCATTTGGATATTTTTATCCGTATATGTATTTTAAAAATGTTCTAAATAAAATTTGTATTTTTATAGTGGAAAAAGCTTCCTATGATTTTTTTAAATTTCTTCTCCCTTTCAGTTGCATTCCATTACTTCTCGGGTTTCCATGTGCAAATGAGAATAATGATGATCCCTCTACACTGTGACAGCCCTTCAGATATTTGTAGACAGCTATCAAGTCTCCTCTTAAGGTACTGCCACACTACACAATCCCGCTAGCGATCTCGTTAGCGTCGCATACTAATGAGATCGCTAGCGGGATTGTTTCTATATCGCTAGTGTCGGCCACATTTAGCGATGTCGTTAAGGACGCTATCGCGGTTAGCGATCTCCTTAATGACTTTAGCGGTACAAAAGTACCGCTAAATCGCTAAAAAAGGTGCCACACTTAGCGATATATACTTACCCAGCGGGAGCGCCGACGATAAAATAGGGTCCGGAACGATTCCAGCGACGAGCGAGATCACAGCAGGAAGCTCGTCGCTGGCAGATGCCGCACACAACAACATCGCTAACGGGATCGCTAAATAGTGACGTTTTTTAGCGATCCCGTTAGCGATGTTGTTTAGTGTGGCATACCCTTTAGTCTTTTTTGTAAGTTAAACATTACAGGATCCTTTAACAGTTTCTCGTAGGCCATAGTTTGCAGTCCGCTCACCATCCTGGTAGCTCTTCTCGGAGTTGCTACAGTTCACCATTATCATCTTCTAGAGCAATCATCCTTTCATGGATTTGTTTACTCTTCTTTTCTTCCTTTGTTAAGAATTTAGTCACAGAACAAAGCTCTAAATCCCTCCTTTTCTTTGTAGAGCCACACTGTACTGCACTTGCAATCTTGTCACTTCCGGTGCTTTCGTCAGACTGAGCTTCTACTGTGTTTGCTGCACGACCAGACATGTCTCACCATGCACAGGAAAGTTGAGCTCTCTAACACTCATAGAATATGCTGGGATAGATAACTTCTTGAACATCCCTGATAGACAATAAAGGCATACACTTACATATTAGACTAAAGTTGACCAAACCTGCTGATATTGGCAGGGACAGTCTAAAGTGTATGGAGGCCGGTTCACTTTCACCTTGACACTTTCAAGGAAAGAAAGGTCTGGCCTGTTGAATTTGGGGGATGAATTGTGGAGGATACTGTGGTATGAAAGTATGAGTTTCTGAATGGGAAAAAATGGTAAAATGACAGGAGTCAATTTGTTGAATGTGATAGGCCTGTTCGATAAGATAAGAAAAGCAATTGTGGAAAACATATTACATGAGGGGTATAGTATTAAAGCAATTGAAGTATCCAAGTTATCTCCCACACATGCATATGTAGGACTGTATTAGGACCAATTGTACAAAATACAGAAAAAAAACACAGGAAAAACAGCCATAAAGTCCCATAAAATTCAAAACTTTATTGGATCAAGAAAAAATATATATGAATAGAAGTAGGTGGATAAATACTGTAGGTACAATGGCAAATGAGGGAAAATGAGCACACCTGCAAACACACATACAAACTAAGCCTGGATGATCAATTGCTCCTGCGTACATGTGATATTTAATCAAAGCAATATTTGCTCATCAAAACAGGGATTTTTGTGTACTCACCGTAAAATCCTTTTCTCAGAGACGCTCATTGGGAGACACAGACCATGGGTGTTATGCTGCTGCCACTATGAGAACACTAAGCTAATACACAATGAAATAGGCTCCTCCTCCGCAGTATACACCCTCTGCTGGCTCTAGCCTGAACCTGTTCGGTGCAAAAGCAGTAGGAGAAGATTAACATCATATCAAGGTACGATCATTCACATAATATCAGTGATCACCACATCAAATGAAAGACAAGCAGAAGTCGTTAGACTAAAAAGGGTGGGTGCTGTGTCTCCCAATGAGCGTCTCGGAGAAAAGGATTTTACGGTGAGTACACAAAAATCCCTGTTTCTCCTTCGCCTCATTGGGAGACACAGACCATGGGACGTCCTAAAGCAGTCCATGGGTGGGAAACAGCACGGCAGCTGAATCTTTAATATATACACCACAAATAATCTGGTCTACAGATGCGCCTCTTTCGAATGCAGAATTTATCTGCCAAAGCCAGCCTCTGAAAGCTTCTAAAATTGGAAACAAGATATATCTGGCTACTGTAGTTTTTTTTTTTTTTTAAAAGACAGGTAGGCCTTTTCTGTGTCGCTCTGGAAACATAGAGAGGGAATTCGATTTGGGAAAAGGCGCTGTTCGGGAAGTGTATTTCCTGAGTGCTCTCTCCAAATCTAAAGTGTGAGGAGCATTTCCAGTACGATGAACCGGAGGTGGACAGAACGAGGGCAAGACTATGTTCTTTTTCAGATGAAAGGAAGGACAGGAGAGGAGTCCCTAACACCACATTGCCCTGTTGAAAGACAAGAATGGAGGCTTGCAAGACAAAGCCGTCAATTCCGAAATCCGCGTGATGTTTGTTACAGCCACAAGAAAGGGAACTTTCCAAGAAGGAAGAGTGATAGACACATCTTAAAGGAGTTTGAAGAAGGCCACTTGTAAGAAGGCACCTGAGATCAGATCAAAGACCCCAAGGCTCCAAAGGCCACTTGTAGGGAAGAGGTATTCTTTGAAAACAGGATGGATAGCATTGAGCGAAGAGAGTGCCAGGCTTGAATGGAACCTCTTGGAGGAACTCCAATATGAACGAAATGGCAAATACAAGTGGAAAGCAAACGTGGTTAAGAACACCAAGGGAAAAAAAGCTTTCTCAAGCATGATGGTAAATCCGCCTGAGAGTAAAATTTGTGGACATTGACGATAACTGTGAACACTACGTGTGGCGTTCAATGCCCAGGTCGTTAAGACCAGCCCTCTCGAGTCCTGGCGGGAAAAGGGCTTTTGAAAAAGAAGATCTGGACAGTTTGGTAACCGCAGAGGTAGGGTCTAGATGTAGTAGAACTGCGTACCACACTCGTCGTATTCAGCCTGATATAACAAAAAAAACAGTGGGAATCCCTCCGCCTTGAACTTCTGGAAGACGCTTGGAATTAGCAGAAGAGGCGGAGCAGAGTAATGGAAGCGAAAACTGATGCCACGGAAGCAAAGGGTCATTTGACCTGAGGACAATTAGGTCACAGAATGGATCTAGAAATGCCAGGACTTTGGCGTTTAGCGTAGAGGCTATTGAGGTCTATATGCAAAGTTACCCAGCATTGCCAACCGTGCTAAAAGGCGTCCAGGGAAATGAACTAGTGTCCTGGGATCAGGCCCTGGCGGCTGAGGAGAAAAAGTGCGCCCAATTTTCTACCTCTAGAACTTTAACTGCCAATAAAACGGTAAATGATTTGTATTGGCCTTTTGTAGAATGCGAGCTACGTCAAACATAGCTCCTGTGCTTCGCGAGCCCTCCTGACCACAGATGTTTGCCACAGTCGTGGCGTGGACTGATTGGATCCGGAGGGAATGACCATCGGGAAGCAGGCAGAAATGCTGGATGACTAGTCTGATTGCCCGGGTCTCAAGAAAATTGATCAGGAGACCTGATTCCCAAAGGGCAAGCGTCCCTGGACCGCGTGGAGGCGGGAGAGCACTCTCCAACCTAGGAGACTGGTGTCAGTGGTCAACACTCGCGTGGAATCAGAAAGTACCTTATCTGAATCGATAAGGACAAAAACTTCCACTACCTCAGAAACCACCTGATCCGGAGCGACTGGCGAAAACTAGCGGTCCAGAGCGGATGGAGAATTATCAACACTCGGAAAGTGTCACGTGCAAGTTTTCTAACCGACCTAGACGAGTGAGAGTGTCCACAGTGATGTTGACCCTTTCTGCGCAGGCTTGAAGGGGTGATTTCTTGAAAAGGAGGTCGTCTGGGTAGAGTAGAATCACTATGCCTCGGGAGCACGGGATAGAAAAACCGGATTACTTACCGGTAATGCTCTTTTATAGAGCCCACGACAGCACCCACTGAGAGAGGGGATCCGCCCCTAGGAACAGGAAACCTACAGAGAGATAAAAGGGGCGGCCCCCCTCGCTCCTCAGTTGGTTTACAGAGAATGAGAGGAACCGCCACACAAGTTTCAGTTAATTTGCACCATAACATGTTTAACATATATATACATATTTACACTGCTAGACTATATATAGCCAATATAATCAATCCTTCACCAAACAGGATGCACCGTGTATACCACAAGTAGGGGAGGGAAGTGAGTGGGTGCTGTCGTGGGCTCTATAAAAGAGCATTACCGGTAAGTAATCCGGTTTTTTCTCTTCGCCACGACAGCACCCACTGAGAGATTTTCAGAGACAATTATCTGGGAGGGACCACCGTGTCAAGGATTGATCTACCAAACACTAGATCTGATGAGGAGGATAGATCTAATCTATAGTGTTCATAGAAGGTAGAAGGTGAAGCCCAGGTTGCGGCCTTACATATAAGGTCTATCGGGACATCTGCTCTTTCTGCCCAAAAAGACGATATGGCTCGTGCGGAATGTGCCTTCACGCCTTGTGGTGGAATTTTGTTTTTTTGCCACATACACCAATGCTATTGCGTCTCTAATCCATCGAGATAGCGTGCTTTTCGTTACTCCTGCACCTTTGCGGCTGCCCTGGAAAGAAACAAAGAGAGCCCTGCTCTTCCTCCAGGGGCTAGTCCTATCTAGATATGCTAAGATTGATCTTTTAACATCTAAGGTGTGGAATTTCTCTTCCTGTGGTGATGAGGGGTTGTCATAAAAGGAAGGAAGATAAATTTCTTGAGATCTATGAAATTTAGTTGATACTTTAGGAAGATAAGACGGGTCAGTTTTTAATACTATCCTGTCAGAATATATAGATAAGAAAGGCGGATCTATTGATAAGGCGTGGAGATCACTCACTCTTCTTGCTGAGGTCAAGGCTACTAGTAAAACGGTTTTTAATGAGGCATATTTTATTGGAACTGACTGAATGGGTTCAAATGGACTTTCTGTTAAGGCGTCTAGGACTAAGTTTAAGTCCCAAGATGGCATTTGAGGTATATGGACTGGTTCTGCTCGATGGCATGCTGAGATAAACCGAGCTACCCATTTATTGCCTGCTATGTCATGACTATATAGGGCACCCAGGGCCGATACCTGGACCTTAAGAGTATTTACCGATAGGCCTAATTCATGCCCTTTTTGTAAAAATTCTAGAATAGCTGGGATAGGTACTTCACTAGATAGACGTACTGAATGAAAAAGACAGAAATTTCCTCCAGACTCTGGCATATATATTAGTAGTGGACTCCTTCCTGCTATTTAGGAGCGTATTAATCAGTCCGTTCGAAAAACCTCTTAGTTTTAATAACTGCCTTTCAAATTCCAGGGCGTGAGGCGCAATCCTTTGACCTGAGGGTGATAGAAGGGCCCCTGTGAGAGAAGGTCCCGGTCCCAAGGGAGGATCCATGGATCCGAAATCGACATGGCTCTCAGCCACGAGAACCATGGCCTTTTGGGCCAGAACGGGGCTATCAGGATTACTCTCGCTCTTTCCTCTCTTATTTTCCGGATGACAATCGGTAACAGAATCATTGGAGGAAAGGCATAGGCCAAGTGGAATGTCCACGGGATCTGCAAGGAGTCGAGAATGTCCGGATTGTCCTGCTTGAATAAGGAGGCAAACCTTTTTACCTGCCTGTTGTTTCTTGAAGCAAACAGGTCTATATCTGGGGTGCCCCATTTGAATGTTATTCTTTTGAAGATGCAATGATTGAGTATCCATTCCCCTTGATGTAGGGTATGACGACTTAGAAAATCTGCCTTGACATTGTCTATTCCTCTGACGTGCAGGGCCGACAGGGATAGGAGATGACTTTCTGCCAATGTTAAAATTTTTTCTGCAATAAACATGAGTGGCATTGATCGTGTACCTCCTTGGTGGTTTAGGTACGCTACTGAGGTGCTGTTGTCCGACAAGATCCTTGTATGAGTCCCTTGCAGCTGCGGAAGGAAATTACATATGGCATGATATATAGCTTTTAGCTCTCTCATGTTTGATGAATCCTCTGACTCTGACCTAGACCACTGTCCCTGCGCCACATTATCCTCCCAATGAGCCCCCCACCCCAAAGGGCTGGCATCTGTGGTTACTATATTTGAGGGAACCACTATCCACGGAACACCTCCCGACAGATTATCTGAATCTAGCCACCAAGTTAGGGAACTTATTACCTCCGGGGTCAGGGATATTTTATTTTCTAACTGTCCCTGTAATCTCTCTTCTTGCTGCAGGATTAATCTTTGCAGTTTCCTGGTATGAAATTGGGCCCACCGAACTGCCGGAATACATGAGGACAAAGAGCCCAGCAAAGACATGCCTTCTCTTAGAGATAGAATAGGATTCTGTATTACCGTTTGTACCTTATTAATTACAGTTAATTTCTTTGCCTCTGGTAGCCGACATTTCTGACTTACTGAGTCTAGATGAAGGCCTAGGAACGTCTGACAGGTTACCGGCCGTAGCCTTGATTTTTCCCAGTTGATCAGCCAACCTAAGTTCTGTAGGGATGAAATTACGTCAGACAGCCTGTGCTCACATTGTTGGAATGAATTTCCTACTATTAGCAGATCATCCAGGTACGGAATTATTAGTGTGTCTCTTACTCGTAAATACGACATCACCTCCAGCATCAGTTTTGTGAAGACGCGTGGTGCCATAGATAGCCCGAATGGCATTGCCGCAAACTGCAGATGACAGATTTGGCCTTCTAATGTGACCGCCACTCGGAGAAAGCGTTGATGCGAGACATGTATTGGTAGATGATAATATGCATCTTTGAGATCCACGACCACCATGTAGCATCTGGGAAATAAGAGTTTTATCGCTGATCTTATAGACTCCATTTTGAAGGTTCGGGTTTTCAAAAAGGTATTCAGTTTTTTTAGATTAACTATGGTTCTAAATGAACCGTCTGGTTTAGTTACCAGAAATAAAGGAGAGTAAAAGCCTTTCTCTCTTTGATTTACCGGAACCTCTACTAACACTTTCTTGGATAGTAGGCCTTTAATCTCTAATTCTAACGCCTCTTGTTGAGCCTGGGATTTTAGAGAAGTCAATAGAAAGGAGTCCAGAGGATTCCGGACAAATTTAATATTAGTCCTGATTTTATAATGTTAATGGCCCAGGGTTAGATGTAATTTGCTCCCACTGATAACTGAAGTGTAATAGTCTGCCACCCACCGGTAAGTTGATACTAGCGGAACTTATCTCCCGATCTGAAGGGACGTTTACCGAATAGGTTTCCCTTTTGTTTGAAATCCCTGCTATTCCAAGAATTCTGGGACTTATAATCCTTCCTTCTGTTAAACGATGGTCTCCTGAATGCCCTCCTGTAGGATGGAACGTATGGATTAGGGAAGCCTTTTTTCCTTTCTCCTGCTTTGGTTAAGATATCATCCAAAACTGCACCAAACAGGTACTCACCCTGACAGGGTATAGCGCAGAGTTTTGATTTAGCCTGCGTATCCCCCTTCCATCCTTTCAACCACAACGCCCTTCGGGCTGCATTGGTTAGTCCTGCTGTTCTTGCCGCTAGGCGGAGAGAATCTACTGAGGTGTCTGAAAGAAATGCTGCTGCACCTCTAATTAAAGGAATGGAGGACCGTAGCTTGTCTCTGGAAAGGCCCTTCTTTATATTTTCCTCCAGCTGATCTAACCATACTAACATGGCCCTGCCTGTACAAGTGGCCGATATTGCGGGTTTAAATGCCCCTATACACGACTCCCAGGACCTTTTTAGGAGTGCATCTGCTTTACGGTCTAGGGATCTGACAAAATTCCAGCATCCTCTACTGGTAATGATGACTTGCGGGAGGTTGACGCTACAGCAGCATCCACCTTGGGTGCTTTCTCCCAGGAGGCCAGGTCCTTATCATCAAAGGGGTATCGTCGTTTTGACGCGGCCGGCATATAACCTTTCTGCCCTTGTTTTTCCCACTCTTTCTTTACTAATTCCTTAATAGCCGGATCTATTGGGAACACTCGCCGTTTGCGTTGGGAGATACCCGCGAACATGATCTCCTGAGGAGTTTTAGGGTCTTTTGTATCCGATAATCCCATAGTGTTCCGAACAGACTTAATCAGATTATTAATACTATCTGTCGGAAAACAGGTGTGCTCCTCCTCCTCTGATGAACCCGATTCACATGAAGCGTCTGAATTGAGTTCCCCGCTGTCCGTGGAGGATCCCACCCTAGGTGGGGTTATCTCACTAAGGGATTTCCTTCCGTAATACTACTGGCTCCCCCTAGGGCCTGTAACTCCTCTCTGATCATCAGGCGGATATCTTCTGCTCTCACAGAACTTTCCTCCTGCAGCGTATGGCTAATACAATCCTGACACAATCTTTTGGGATAAGTGTCCGGAAGAGGTTGGGAGCATAAGGCACATTCTTTATGTTTGGTCTTTTCCGTCTTTTTGGCCTAGGAACACACAAATCAGGGGGAGGGGAAAGGGCCATCAGCTTGACAGGTGTGAAATATAACACTCACCCAGTGAAGCTTTTTATCAAGATGGTACCGGTCTTAAGGATGGAGGGTCCGGCTGCGGTATGGAGCGACTTGATTTCCCTCCAGATCTGCTTGTGGAACCACTCTGCTTAGAGTGTCCACTTCCACTTTTTCTGCCGCTGCTGCTGCCGCTGTGATGTGGCACCACCAGTTCCTCAGGTGGGCGCAACGCAGGATCGCTTGGGGACGACATTGCTGCGCACCGCTATGCACATGATCGGTGCTTTTATGCAGTTTCCCCATTCTCTTTTTTTTTTTTCCTCAGCGCTGACCCGGAAGTGCTAGGTTCACTTCCGGGTTCTCTGCCTTCCTGCACCTGCGCAGCCGCCTCCTCCAGCAGCGCTCCATGATTTTTTATCAAGCAATTTGCCGGGACCTCTCCTGACCACGCGCTCGCGTTCCTGACCGCTGCGGTCCCATCCCTACCCGGCAAGAGCGGCGATGGGACCTTTCCTGCCGAGGCTCCCAGCGTTATCAGGTAGGGCAGCCTCGGCTCAGTATGTGACACCCGTATTATATGCGAGCCAGAGCAATCCTGCTCCTGGCCTCGCACCTGGGAATATTCTCCTGTGACGGTGGGCTGCGACCCCTGCCGTTGCCGTCCTCCGACCCATTACCTCCAGGCATGTGCGGTGTCTTTTTTGTCCCAGCTGAGGAGGGATAAACCCCCGACGCTGCTTCTGGTGCTGGAGCCCCTGCCGTTCCAAAAGAAACCGCACAGGCGGCTATCCAGCCCAGGAATCCTCTTCTCACGTAGGTTCCTCTGCTAGGAACAGGAAACAACTGAGGAGCGAGGGGGGCCGCCCCTTTTATCTCTCTGTAGGTTTCCTGTTCCTAGGGGCGGATCCCCTCTCTCAGTGGGTGCTGTTGTGGCGAAGAGAAAATAGCGACTGCCATGACCTTGGAGATCAGCCTGGGAGCAGAGGCGAGACCGAAGAGTAGAGCCATGAACTGAAAATGGATGTCTGCAATGGTGAAGCGAAGAAATCCTTGTCGGGCTGAGAATTATTGGAATTAGAGGTGATTACATAGGAAAAGACGACACTGACACTCATGGCATGCGTCCTTGAAGTTGACGGACGCAAGGTATTTTTCTGTTTCTTCTAGCGAGGAGATAGCAGAAGAGAAAGATTCCATTCTGAAATGGCGTATGCTGACAACCCAGTTCCAATTCTAGGTCTAGGATGGGACACATGGTTCTGTCCTTCTATGGGACCACTAACAGCTTTGAATAAAAACTCTACTAGGTTTCTGTTGGACAAAAGGCCGCGCGGCGGCACAAATGAGGGGGGCACAGTAAAGGCCGCAGTGTCAGAAATGGCGGTAAAAAATCCTGTCGCCGAGGTGCCGCGCTGAAGCCGAGCAGCGGTGCAGATGGAGATTTCTGCACGGATTACATCCTCAATCCACCGTCCCTTTGATAGGGAGGTGGAGATGTTACCATAGCCGCCTGTCACCATCCGCTTTCTGACAGTGGTGGTGCAGTGGGGCCGCACGGACGCCGCATGGAGCCTCTGCATGTTACCTGAGGTAATTTTTCTTGTCAGGTTGGTGAGGCAGGCTGGCATGTCCGGCTGAAGAACCTGGCTCCAGAAGGGGGTACTTGGGGGCGACACCCATGTTCCCGTCTGTTGGTGGTGTGGGAGAGCGGACCCATTGAAAGGCCCCGTCGCCCTTGAATCCGTAGAAAAAAAACAAAAAAGTAAAAATTAAAATAATAACGTGGGGGTCTGAAGACAGACCCTAGTGCCTCCTACAGACACTAAGCAAGAACTGTGTACCACATGGCCAATCCCTGATTGAAGGCTGGCTGTTTAATTTGGTATTAATGCACCTGTGTAGTCGCCATTTTACTTGGGTCCACTGCACTCTGTCAGTGCATCAGTATTGAGGCCTTTTCAGAAATGTAATCATCTCTGCCTGTTTTTGGTGGTGTTTCCACTAAGCAAGAACTGGTTCAGGCTAGAGCCAGCAGAGGGTGTATACTGCAGAGGAGGAGCCTATTTCTTTGTGTATTAGCTTAGTGTCCTCCTAGTGGCAGCAGCATAACACCCAAGGTCTGTGTCTCCCAATGAGGCGAAGGAGAAATAGCTGCGACCAATGCAAATAGCCAGATGAATCAATGCTGCATTGACCTGAAAGTTGCAGGAGCAGGATACCAGCAGGCAAACCCCGACGCGCGTTTTGGAGCACCAAGCTCCTTCCTTAGGTTGCCCTGAGGAAGGAGCTTGGCGCTCCGAAAAACGAGTCAGGGTTTGCCTGCTGGTCTCCTGCAACTTTCAGGTAAATGCAGCATTGTTTCTAGCTGTACTTATGACTAAGTCTCCATTATGTTTCTTGACTCCATGTTATATCTTCTCCATGGTGCATGCTGAGATTGTAGGTATTTACCACTACACTTTATTAATGTCTGCTTCCATGGTACTTACCATTGATTCATCTGGCTATTTGCATGGGTCGCTATCCGAATGCGACCGGCAATAGATAGAGGATTGTACATTATGCAGTCTCTGCCCGCATGATGCCAAGCAGAGCAACATTTCTGCTAATAATTAGGCAATAAACTAATCTGATGTTTAGCAAAACAGCTTCATGTGAGGATAGAAAAAAAAATGAAAAGATGTTAGAAATCATCCCACTGTGAGCAACAAATCCTGTCTCCTGTTCGTAACTTCTTTTCTCTCAAGACATATCTGAGCGAGCCGCTATTATCATTTCTGATATACAAGCATTTTGAGTATAATTTATAGGTGGAGAGAGTCACAGATTTGAGATACCTGAACGTGACATTGAATTTCTACATAGCTGCGGGGGGCTGACTGGGTTATTGCAGGCTTCAAAAACCTTCCTCGGCATTGACTCTTCAATGTAAGATCCGTGCTACAAATTTAGGATAAGAATCAGAAACAAAAAAAAAACAAAAAACTTTTTTTCCCTCAGCTGTCACTTCTTATTCTTTTTAAAGCTGTTGACATGCACCTTAATGTGGCTACAATTGGTCTTTATTTCAGATTTTTACGCCTGTGACCGGTAATTCACCTTTTTAAAAGGGACTGTAAACAGGAAGCAATGAGACGCTGTCGGCTGTCAACGCTCCCGCAACGTGACGACATTCAGGTTTTCTCTGCTGTCATTAACTTTTTAACATAAAACTGGAAGCCCTGTATCTATCAGTCAAAATGGTGCAGCAGAAAAAAAAATTTGCTAAGTAATGAACAGGCCCACAAATCTTCAGCAAAATCTGCACTTGTCAGATACAAAATGTATTTGTGGATTTTGTTGCAGATAAAAGGCATTGATTTCATTCTTAGCCTTGTAATCAATGAGCTCCGTGATGAAAATCCATGGTATTTCTGCAATGGATGGAGCACGTGTGGATTTGTAAATCCGTAGCAAGTCTAGAAGCTGCTGTGGAGCATTTCCGCTTTGAGTGAAGGGGGCTGCAGAATTTTCGCGTTCTTTCTTTTAACACATATGCAAGGTCTGAGCTCAGTATGAAAGTTCGACCGCCAGCAATAAATATCGGTCGATCAGCTACTTGTGTCCTGATCGGCATTTGTTTAATAACCTGCTTACACAGGCCAGACAGATTGTTGAGTGCACACAACCTGCCATTGTTGTCAGCAGCGCCAATCCATTTTACACAAAACAAAGCGCTGCCGAGAAAGATTAATTTTTTTGTTCAAACCAAAAGATCAAAGAGCGTTTTTGCTCATTCAATGGGTGATTGGCAGCCTGGTTAGACTGCTTGATTATCGTAAAAGTGTTCCTAGGAATGTTCAATTTTAGTCCATGTTCATACATTCAGTATTTGATCAGTACCTTTAAGCCAAAATCAGTGAGCGGAACAATCACAGGAAAAGTATAACAAACACTTGCACCACTTCTTTATTTTTTCACCCACTTCTGGTTTTGGCTTACAAATACTGATGTAAAATACTAACTTAATATTGATCGTGTGAACGTGGCCTTAATCATAAAGCGTAAATTGACATAAAAAGTTTCCTCATAGGCACACAGGTAGAGACTGTGGTGAGTCTACGGGAAGTTGAGGTGGTGTCCAAAAATGTCAGTAGTTCATTTTGCATCCCTTCCTTTAACCCCTTCACGACCAATGAGATATATTATATTAAACACCAAAAGAAAAGAACTACCGTATACAACGCACTTTACACCAAATTCAATATGAAAATGTGAAATATGAAATTTTATTGACATGTGAACACACAATGAATAAAAACATATTTAAAAACAAAAAACCATGGCTGAAATCTGCCTAGACAAGTACTTGAAATGGTAGACACATATAATGTGAAATAGCAATGTGCCCAAAAAGGCTGGGGTAATAACACTAACAACAGGCTCAGAACAACAATCAGTAGAGGGTCTCAATTAACAAAACGAGGGGGATAGTCATGCATAGAAATAACAAGATAGTAGCACATATAGAATGGCTCAATATTAGCAAGACAGTGGCATAACAATGGAACCTATAATAAGGAATGTCACCATCATCCTAACCCAGCATAATAATCCCAGTCTAATGTAATAGAAATAAAGCAGGAGAAAACATGCTCAGAAATTAAGCTTCAAAGCAAAAGAACACAAGAAGCCTGTATGGACAAAATAGAGAAGGTCATATTACCCAAAGTAAGATCCTCACGATAAAGGAGCCATAAGAAGGGCAGAGATCAGGACCACGGTGCAGGGAATGATCCCACGCGTTCCGCCGTAACTAGTACGGCTTCATCAGGGAAGTCTTTTCTTATATTATATTGACACAGTGGACCATTCCCTATTACTACAGACACTCTCATCTCTTGGTATCACAGACTTGGCCCTATCTTGGATCGCATCATACCTAACAGACCGGACATTCAGCGTCTCCCACTCACACACCACCTCCTCACCACGCCCCCTATCAGTCAGAGTTCCGCAAGGTTCAGTCCTAGGGCACCTGCTCTTCTCCATTTACATCTTCGGCCTCGGACAGCTCATAGAATCTCACAGTTTTCAGTATCACCTCTATGCTAATGACACACAGATCTACATCTCTGGACCAGACCTCACCTCCCTACTAAACAGAATCCCTCAATGTCTGTCCGCTATTTCATCCTTCTTCTCCACTAGATTTCTAAAACTTAATATGGACAAACAGAATTCATCATCTTTCCCGCAGCTCACTTGACTCCCCCAATGGACCTATCAATTAAAATAAATGACTGCCCATTCTCTCCAGTCCCACAAGCTTGCAGCTTCGGGGTTATCCTCGACACTGATCTCTCTTTTAAACCACATATCCAAGCCTTTTCCACTTCCTGCCGACTTCAACTCAAAAATATTTCACGGATCCGTACATTTCTCAACCAAGAATCTGCAAAAACCCTAGTCCATGCCTCATCATCTCCCGCCTCAACTACTGCAACCTGCTGCTCTGTGGCCTTCCCTCTAACACTCTCGCATCCCTCCAATCTATTTTAAACTAATCCACCTGTCCCCCCGCTATTCCCCGGCCCTCCCTTCTGTCAATCCCTGCACTGGCTCCCCATTACCCAAAGACTCCAGTTCAAAACCCTAATCATGTCATACAAAGCCATCCACAACCTGAGTCCTCCATACATCTGTGATCTCGTCTCCTGGTACTTACCCGCACACAGCCTCCGATCCTTATAAGATCTCCTTCTCTCCTCCCCTCTTACCTCCTCTTCCCACAATCGCATACAAGATTACTCCCGCGCATCCCCCCTACTCTGGAACTCTCTACAACAACATATCAGACTCTCGCCTACCATGGAAACCTTCAAAAAGAACCTGGAGACCTCTTCCGACAAGCCTACAACCTGCAGTAACCACCAATCCCCCAAACCGCTACATGACCAGCTCTACCCTCGCCTACGGTATCCTCACCCATCCCTTGTAGATTGTGAGCCCTCGCAGGCAGGGTCCTCTCTCATTTTGTACCAGTCGTGACTTGTATTGTTTAAGATTACTGTACTTGTATTTATTATGTATACCTATGTATACATATTTATTATGTATACCCCTCCTCCCATGTAAAGCGCCCTGGAATAAATGGCGCTATAACATTATTATATTATATATATAGATAATGTAAGTTAAATGCTACTATCAATCACTGACAGTGGCGTTTTACACGAGCTGGCCAGAAGTGCGTCACAAGTCCTGACCATCGCATCTGCGCCCCGTGACGTGATCGCAGGGTGCCAATGGGTTGTCATAATATAAAAGGAAAACATGGAAGAGCCGCGCTATTAGTGAATGAAAACAATTCTGATTCACATTAAAAGATTCTGCAGCTTTTATTTTGTCTACGCGTTTCGAAGTACCATCCTTCTTCCTTAGAACAAAAAGCCATAATCCAGTTAACAAGATGCAGCTACATTTATATTGATGAAAACAAAAAATGGTGCCAGGGACCAGACACATGATGTGTCAAAGTTCATCTGGACATTTTATCACTGCAAATGCTTGAGAAGGAATAATGGTAATAAAGTATTAAAAAGAAACATCACTGCATATGATACTGAACACTTAAAATAAAAACAAGTATGAACACATACGCTGTGGTTGTTTATTTCTATTAAAAAGATAAGCTAAGTGGTGTGAGAAGGTTGATATACAGGGTGGGCTAGATGGGATCTCATGACAGCTGGGGGTCTGCTGAAAACCAAGATATGTGCAGCACAGGTGATTGTATGATCCCTGCTTCAAGTCTCCCAAGGGTACTATTAAACAAAAGTAAAAGCACGGTCACACTTAGCGATCGCACTAGCGATCACAACAACGACACGACCTGGCGAGATCGCTGGTGCGATCGCTATGTGATCACTAGTTAGATCCCAGACACAAATCATCAGTGATCTGTATAACGACCTCTGCGGTCGTTGGGAAAACCTAGTCCCACCTGCGATGCTGGTGAAGTCGTTCATAAAGGGTGTCACACTCAGCGATTCAGGCTCACCAGCGGGACACCAACGACCAAAAAACGGCTCAGAACGTTCATAAGCGATCAGCGACATCTCAGCAGGGGCCACATCGCTGCTACATGTCACACACAGCTGCGTCGCTAACGAGATCGCTACTGCATCATGAAATCGGTGACTCATTAGCGATCTCGTTAGCGATCTCGTTTAGTGTGACAGTACCTTAAGAAAAGGGAAAAAAAAAAAAAACGCAGAAGTTCAAACCACCCTACTTTTTGTCCCATTGAAAATAACACCATAAAAAAAATATACATTTGGTATTGTTGCATTCAGAAATGTCCACTCTATCAAAATATAAAGTAAATTAATCCGATCAGCAAACGGCTTAAGGAGAAAAAAAAATGCCAGAATTACTGTTTTTTGGTAGGTGCAACATTACAATAAAATGCAATAACACGCGATCAAAACATCGTATGTATAGTATATATACACATATATATATATATATATATACACATATATATATAGTATATATCGTATAGTATCAGTAAAAACCGGCAGTTCAGGGCGAAAAAAATAAGCGCTCACCCAGACATAGATCACAAAAATTGTAAACGCTACGGGTCCTGGAAAATGGCGACAAACTCAAACTTTTTTTCATACAAATAAAGGAATTTTTTTTTCACCACTTAAATAAATAATAAATGTTTGGTACCTGACTACTCGTACTGACCTGGGGAAACATATTGCCAGGTCAGTTTTGCCATATAGTGAATATGGTAAATAAATTGTAAATAAAAAAAACAAAAAAAACAATTGTGGAATAGCACTTTTTTTCAATTTCATTACACTTAGAATTTTTTTTCAGTTTTTCAGTACACTATATGGTAAAATCAGTGGTGTCATTCAAAAGTACAATTCGTCCCGCAAAAAATCAAGCCCTCATTTCGCTATATTGAAGGGAATAATAAAAAATGTTATGGTTCTTGAAAGAAAGTGAGGAAAAAAACTAAACAGAAAATTGCCATTGGGTGAAGGGGTTATGTACTGGATTATGTAGTACAAGCATTGAAATATATAGCATAAGTTATCAAATGATTGCAGGTTCAAGTTTGGAGAGAAATAAAAAGTAAAAAGTTAAAACCCCTCCTTTTCAATAAACAAAAAAAAATGAACAAAAATAAATTAAGTATTGCTACATTTTCGAAAGTCCAACCCATTAAAGTATAAAATTATTTAATCAGTAGGGCAACTGCTTGTAAAAACAAAACAATAAAGATTTGGGCCACCATGTCCTCATAAATGCACTAAAGTGATCCAAAATGATGACACGCAAAAAAAAAAAAAGACGGATTTTGGTAAGAACTTACCTGTAAAATCCTTTTCAGCGAAGGAAGGAAGAGAGACACAGTCATTACTAGTGGGTAGGCGGAGCCCAGATAGGATTGACACCTCAGATTAAAAAGAGTGTTGACCGGCCCCTCCAGCTCGGGCTCCTCCTACTCAGCTCTTCAGTCGTACCCAAGCTTAAGGAAGAACAATATCACCAGCGAAGCAACATAACCCCTTCTGAAGGACTTCAGAGAAAAAACATAAGAGTACAGGTTATGCATGCATTCTGCAAAAAAATCACACAGTTACAGGTACTACTCACTGAACCTGACTACTGCGATAAGCTGGCAATGCTGGAACAGAGCCGTAGCGCGTCGACCTCAGTCCAGATAATCGCTATCAGAGAAGGGTCACGCTGCATCTGTAAATACAACAACACACTTCTGCCATGGGAGGGAGCTGTGTCTCTCTTCCTTCCTTCGCTGAAAAGGATTTTACAGGTAAGTTCTTACCAAAATCCGTCTTTCAGCTGCAGATGGAAGGAAGAGAGCCACAGTCATTACTAGTGGGACGTCCCAAAGCAGTCCAAAAATTAGGGTGGGAAAAAACCAAAATAGCAGAAACCCAACAACCTAGATAAATGCGCCACAGGCGCCAAATACAAGTTAACTAAAAACTTTAAATTACCGCTGCCTGCAGGACCCTACGTCCTAAGGCCGCATCAGCGGAAGCACTGACGTCCACCTTATAAAACTTTGTAAATGTGTGGACGAAACGCCAGGTCACCACTCGGCAGAGCTGAGCTGCCGAAGCCCTTGATGAAAGGCCCACGATGAAGTCACAGCCCTCGTGGAGCGAGCTCGAATCTTAATCGGGCAAGGTTCGCCATTAAGACGGTAAGCCTCCAAAATGGCCGACCGAATCCAACGAGCTATAGAGTCCTTGAAAACTCGTTGATCACGCCTACGACCTGCTGTAATCACAAACAGGGAATCTGACTTTCGAAAACCTTGAGTAATAGACAAAAAATAGAACTTCAAGACCCGCACTAAATCCAATTTGTGCAAGTTCCGTTCCTTTGCATTCCCTGGGCCCGGGCAAAGCGAGGGCAACACAATATCCTGGTTAACATGAAATTGCGACACCACCTTAGGTAGAAAATCGCCCCGTGTGTGAAGCACTACTCGATCCGTGTAAAACTCCAGGAAAGGAGGCGAGCAGGAAAAAGCTGCCAACTCAGAAACCCTTCTTAAAGAGGTTACCGCCACTAAGAAGGTAACCTTCCAAGAAATTAAAGAAAGGCTAGCAGAACCCATAGGCTCAAAAGGTATATGCTGAAGAGCCTCCAAGACAAGGTTGAGCCACCAAGGAGACACAGGCGCCTTCCGCAGTGGAAACTGACGGGTTACTCCGCGAAAAAAGGAACGTACGTCCCTACGCGAGGCGATAGCCTTACGAAATAGCAAAGACAGGGCAGAAACCTGACCTTTCAGAGTGCTAACTGCCAAACCTTTTGTCCAGCCCGTACTGTAGCAAAGCCAACAAATTGGGAATGGAAAAAAATCCTCGGATTCCTTGAAGAACCCGAAACCACGAAAAGACCAAGTCTTGTGATAAATCTTAGTAGTAGCCGGACCTCTGGCAGCTCGCAGAGTGGCAATGACTTTGGCTGAAAAACCTCTACGGGTCAAGGTTTCGGTCTCAAGAGCCACGCCGTCAAACGCAGAGACTTCAAGTCCGGATGACGAACGGGCCCCTGGGTTAACAGGTCCGGGCGAGGAGGAAGTGGGAATGGCGGTGCCGCCAAAAAAGGACACCAGTGTCGAGAACTACGTCCTCCTTGGCCAATCCGGGGCTATCAACATAGCCGGAATTCTCTTCCAGTCTGATCCGACGCAGCATCAGAGGAAGTAAAGATATCGGCGGAAACACATAGACTAGCTCGAAATGGTCCCACGGAGCCACCAGAGCAACCACCGCCACAGCCTTCGGGTCCTTGTACCTGGACATGAAGGTCGGTAGTTTGGCATTTGAACCTGGATGCCATCAAATCCACTTGGGGAGTTCCCCAACGGAAGCACAGCAGCGCAAAAATTTTCGGATGAAGACTCCATTCTCCAGGATCCATCTTCTCGTGACTGAGGAAGTCCGCCGTGGTATTCTGGACTCCTGGAATGTGATCGCAGAGATGGCTGGAACCTTGGTCTCGGCCCATAGCAGGATCCGAGACACCTCCATCATGAGGCTGGAGCTCCTTGTCCCGCCTTGGTGGTTGATATACGCAACGCCGTCGCGTTGTCTGTCTGCACTCGGACTGGTAGACCGCTTAAAGGGACTGTCCAGTGTTGTAGGCAAAGGAAAAATTGCCCTCAACTCCAGGATGTTGATCGGTAGAACAGACTCTTCCGATGACCATACTCCCTGGATCCAAAGATCGTTCCAGACACCCCCCCCCCAGCCCGTCAGGCTGGCATCGGTGGTTATGACCGACCACCTCGGAGGGAGGAAAGATTTCCCCAGGAATAACGCTCCTGGACGTAACCACCATCCTAGGGATTCTCGCACCCTGTGAGAGATGATGATGCTGCAATTCAGAGAAGCTTGCGATCGATCCCAACGACTCAGAATGAGCCTTTGGAGGGCCCTGGAATGAAATTGGGCAAACGGAAGTGCCTCCATGGACGTCAAACCCAGAAGGCGCATACACTTCCGAAAGGACATTGCTGCCGTAGACCTCATAATCTGTACATGTCGAAAGAGACATGCCGCTTGTCTGGAGGAAGGGACACCACCGTCCGTACAGTGTCGAAATGCATTCCCAAAAACAGGATTGACTTCCAGAGACGACTTCTCCCAATTGACCAGCCGCCCGAAATCCTCCAGGAGCTGAAGGGATAGATTGCGAGCCGTCCCCGCCTCCTCCTTTGAGGACGCCACAATCAGAAGGTCGTCCAGGTAGGGAAATCGTAACCCCTGTCTTCGAAGAATTGCCATGAGGGGCGCTAAAATTTTTGTAAAAACTCTGGGCGCCGAGGCCAAGCCGAATGGCAGAGCCACAAACTGGCAATGGTCCTGACCTATGGCAAAACGAAGGAAGCGCCGGTGAGCCCTTCCGACGGGAACATGCAAATAAACGTCGCGAATGTCGATTGACCAAAAAGACGTTCTGCGACAGGGCTGCCACAACGGAGCGAAGCGACTCCATGCGGAATTTTCGGGATGTAAACATGCCGATTCAATCTTTGAAATCCAAAATAGGGCGAAATTTGTCCTCCTTTTTGGGGACCACAAAGAGGTTGGAATAAGAATCCTCTTCCCCGGTCCTCTGCGGAACCGGTATCACCACACCCTTCTGCAGAAGGGAATCGACCTCTCGTAGTAGAGCGGCAAATAGCTCGGCTCTGACGGAATGCGAGATTGGCAAAACCTGTCCGGGGGTCGAGAAAGAAACTCTATGAAGTAGCCTGCCAACACAACCTGTGTTACCCAGGCGTCCGACACACGGGAAACCCAAGTCGGTTTGAATTGGAGTAAACGACCCTCCACTCGAGAGCGCTCGAGTGAGACCCAGACGTCAGACCGCTTTAGCGGGTTTTTTGCCAGCTTCTGTCTTAATGGAAGTTCTGTTTCCAGGGTATGCGGAATTTCTGAGAAATTCCCCCTTTTTTTTTTTTTTTTTTTTTTTTAAAAAAAAAGAGAGGAACGACCCAAACCCCCAGAGGGTTGACCGGATCATCCCCTGGACCGAAAGGACCGCCGACAACTACCGGCACTAGTCCTGCCAGACGCAGAAGTCACAACTCTGCGCTGCGGTAAAGCTGTTTCTTTTGCCTCAGAAATCAGCTCTGTGAGGTCAGATTCAAATAGCTGACCACTTTGTAAGCTAAAGATAGCAAACCCTGCTTGGAAACCGCGTTCCACTGTCTAAGCCACAGTGCTCTTCTGACTGTGACTGCCGAGGATTGCGCCCTGGATAGCAGTGACGCAGAATCCTTCAACTTGAAAAGCCCATCTATCTCGATAGAGGGGATCCATCTTGTCACGCCGTCCGTAGACGGTCCCAACGGCTCAGGGAAACTTTACAAGTACACATAGATCCTTAATACTGAATCCATGACCCGCGGCCTCGCAGATGGATATTGTTGCCATCTCCATTTTTCTGTCCAGCAGGTCCTGCAGACTCGCCTTCCTTTACCAGGATAAAGGGACATTCACTTCAGGAGATCCAATTAACAATCAACTCCGTAGAAAACGGATACAGATTGTAAAGCCGTCGCGACCTATGCGACTCCTGAAACATCCGGGCTGACTTACCAGGACGCCTAGTTACCTCTCTCTGGTAACTGTAACGCCCTCATGGCTCCAATAGTACGGTCCATGAGAGAGGCAGAGTGTCCCTGCCGATCCTCCTTGTCCGAAACGGACATCTTCGCTACGCGAGAAGGAAGGCACTGATTTGTGTCGCTTCCTTGAGAGGATCTAGCTGACACTCCATAACCTAGAAGGTCAGACAGGCCATCATAGAAACTAGCGAGGGCCTCCATTTTGACACCACTGGAACCTCCGACCGCTGCGCATGACGCTGTCGGGGTCTGCGTGTCAGATAGTCCGCATCTGACATGTCCTTGCACAGTATATGGCAGGTTAAACCTGTCAGTAACTAGAACAGTGTGTTTCTTAAAGAAAAAACAATCGCTGAAGGGTTAAAGCTCTTAAAGAGAGAGCTACCCCAGCATTAATAGTTAACCGCCTAAGAAGGGGTTAAAGTAGCAGACTCCCCACAACCTTGATAATGAAAAAGTTGTGCGAGCCCCAAGTGCCTCTTATAAGGCAGCAGCTGCAGGACAGCTTTTTATGCCACACTAACAGAAAAACGTTCCACAAGATCGCTAAAAATTGCGCTGTTTTGTATATCGCAATGACCACCAAAGTTGTTAAGGAGATCGCTAACCGCTTATGCGATGTTAATGAGATCGCCCAGATTGGCAGCTACTAGCGACATTAAAAAATGATCACACAAACGATCGCATAGTATGCGTCGTTATCAGGATCGTTAGTGGGAACGTAGTGGCAGTATTAAAATCGCAGACTCCCCACAAACTCTTTATTATTATTGAAAAGAGTGTGCGAGCCCTTATGCGATAACAGCCGCAGGACAGCGCAGTCTGTCACTCATTAGTGCCCCAGAAGGCGCCCGCGCTGTGGGGGTGAAGGGGTTAAGCTTCTGCCTGCGGGCTAGAAGCGACTCACCCAGCTGGTAACAGTGTAACATCTTGCCGGGAGGGGAGGAGGGAGAAGAGCCAGAAGAAGCTTTCAGCCTGCTTCTTTAATGGCCGCCGCGCTGTGCCTCCGTGTGCTCCATGAGGGAAGCCGGAAATGGAGACAGCAGTAAAGCGCGCGCTCAGAGCGGCGCGAAAATTCAAATAAAAAGGCGCGCACTCCTCTCCTATGTCCTGCAGGCATCCACCTGCGGACAAAAAACACCAGTCACCGACATGTAATGTACAGCGGCTGCCGCAGCAGTCGCTTAAACACTCACACACACACATTAATAAAAATGTGAGGTAAAAATGTGAGGTACTCACCAGCCGAAGCGCCACAGGGACCCCAGGGGTTTCTGGCGCGTGCCCATGCTTCCCCCAGGGCGGGGGACGCAGTGACCCCTGCAGCGCGGTTTGCGCCCCCGCCAGGGAAGCCATCCTCATCCCCCCGGGCCGGCAGGGTTCTGCAGGGACCACCATTAGGGTAATACAGATCCGCCAAGGGAGAGGTGGGGGTCCAGCAGCGCTGAGACTCCTGAGACCTCTAGACCACATTTGGTGATCCAAGTCTCTTGTCCGATAAAAAATAATAAAATCTTCTGAGGAGCTGCTTCCAGCAGCGACCATCCTCTGGGACCTCAAATTGTAAACTGAAGAGCTGAGTAGGAGGAGCCCGAGCTGGAGGGGCCGGTCAACACTCTTTTTAATCTGAGGTGTCAATCCTATCTGGGCTCCGCCTACCCACTAGTAATGACTGTGGCTCTCTTCCTTCCATCTGCAGCTGAAATATATATATCTATATCTAGATATATCTATAGATATATAGGTCTGTGCATGAAGTTACCAGTACATTGTTTTTTTATCACAACTTTTTCAAGCTTTCTTTACACAATGAAGAAGGTCTAAAGTGAAGGTGCCAACAGGTAAGTAGACAGGTCATTTAGGATTACTCCCAAAGTGGCTGCAGTATTTATTCCTCTACGGTTTAGATAAGCTACCTCCTTCCAAACTTGCAGCACAAATCCATTCAGTGTCCTCTACCATTTCCAACTCAATTAAAAAAAGAGAAAAAAAAACCTTAAATTTTGGAAAAAAAAAAAAGTTTTATTTTTTCCTCTCACATTCCTCTTATTGCATCTCAAATTTCCCTTATGCTGAATCTAGCACCCAATGGATCTTTACAGCAGACAAAGATTTAGCAAAGAGCAAAAAAAAACTCTTTGAAAGTTTGACGGCGCCATGATGAATCAGTTCTTACAATCAATGAGTCTGATGGCCATAGCTTTGCATACAAGCGAGGAGCATAAAGATGTTTTTGTGCCCTCAACATGGCAATGTAGTAGAATATAGCTTTATTGTGTAATTCTCGAGTGTATTGCAGGTATCAAGCACACAGAGTAAAGTATGGTTTAGCATGTCGAAAGTTACTCATCTCAAATGCAGGATGCATTCAGATTCCAAAATCCACTAGTGTGCTACCACCACTCCATTCACTTCTATGGGACTAACAGAACAACTATTTCTATTAGTCCCACAGAAGTAAATAAGACAATAAACATGGAAGAGCGCAGCATGAGAAGCACCAGGTGGTTGAATTGGAATGTTACAATGAAGTTGAGGGGATTAGCCTCTCACCTGGAAGGGTTGTGCACCCCTGCACAAATCCGGTAAGGGACGTCTCCAGGTACTCCTGCTCTGTAGCTCCGGGATCGATCTTGTGCTGTGCTTCCAGGTCTAGTCACGTGGGTCCAAGATCCAGTCACGTGAAACCACTTCATTCCTAATAGATGACTGCTTGTATACAAAGGGTTAACCAACATCATTGAATGCTTCCATCCTATTGGTAACTACTAGTGATGAGCGAGTATGCTCAGTTGCTTGGGTTTTCCTGAGCATGCTTGGGTGGTCTCAGAGTATTTGGAAGTGCTTGGAGATTCAGTTTCTGTTGACACAGCTCCATGATTTGCGGCTACTTGACAGCCTGAATACATGTGGGGATTGCCTGTTTGTTAGGAAATTCCCACATGTATTCAGGCTGTCAAATAGCCACAAATCATGCAGCTGCGGCAACAGAAACTAAATCTACAGATTCTGATATCTATGTCCGGCCCATAGCTCTTAACAGCTCGTTTACATATAAAGAAAAAAAAGCAGACTTCTCTGGAATAAGACATCGGCTTGCAGATATCAAGGTCTAATTATATTCAACTTTCGCTCAATGGAGTGCTCCTGTATTCTATATGAGACATTTCCGATGGTGGCTCATCTAAGAGAGAGCAGTCCGAAATCGGGTATGCCAGGTCCCTAACTCCCCCGACAATTAGTTGTCCAGGACCCTAATTTACATTAGACAGTTGACCCAAACTTGATGATATCAGTGGGTTGCTGTCCTGCTCTGCCCTTATCTATATTGAGGTCAGCTTACACAAGATGAGGTTTTAATACTAGACATAGAACTGTCCCAATTAGGTACACCTTTTCGTGGAGGGATTGCTTTTACGCTTTTTTGATCAAAATAGTTTCCTATGTTATTTACATGTACTATTACTATTTACTTACTACAGAGTATATGTTCATTTGGTTTTTTTCTTGGGTTGTGTCAGTTTTTAATATACAGGGTGGTCCAAAAGTAGGTGGACAGAAAATAACATTTATTTTGATTTATATATAAAATTATATTTACTAACACAAGCAAAACATCGACAATTACATTTTATTCTCAACAATAATTACAAACGCCCTTAAATTTTATCAACGCGGGTGCTCAAACTGTTTTCCATCACAATTTGCACAGCTTTAAAGTCTGCCTCTTAAGCTTCGACAAACATTTTTGCACAAGTCTCTTTGGGTATTAATTTCTTGAAATGCATCACTTATGTAATTTTTCAAATCACTGATACTTTTTGGTTTTCGACTATAAACTTTGTCCTTGAGAACTCCCCAAAAGAAAAATTCCATTGGGGTCAAATCTGGTGAACGTGCCGGCCAATCAAGTGGGCCTCTTCGGCCAATCTATTAGGAAATGTTTCATCCAGATACTCGCGGACTACTCTTGAATAATGTGGAGGGGCCCCATCTTGTGGGAAATAAAGGTCATTTGTATTAGGCTGTTTCTGTAACTGGGGAACAACTTGATTCATTAGAATTTCAAGATAATTATCTCATGTGACTGTTCCATCAAAAAAAAAAAATGGTCCAAAAACACCAAAACTTGAAATACCACCCCCAAACATTGACACCAGGCTCATTTAGTTGTTGCTCGAATGTTAAATGCATGTTCTCATTATACCAGTACATACAATTCTGTCTGTTAATATGACCAGATAATGTGAAAGAAGCTTCATCACTCCACATAATGTTATCTAAAATTACTGGATTTTCTTCAATTTCATTAAGCATAATCTCACTAAACTGCAGCCGCCTGTCTGGATCATCCTCCAATAAACCATGAATTAGACGTGGACGATGAGCTTTCCACCCAATAGATTTCAAGATTCGCATGATGGAAGCTCGTGAAATTCCCAGTTCTAAAGAGACTCTTCTGGTGGACTTTTTTTGGACTCTGAACAAATGTTTCAGCGACAAGTTGTTTATTATTTTATGTACAGGCTGTTTTGGGTCGACCAGTTTTTGGAGCATTAAGGATTGAGCCAGTGGCATCGAATTTGTCACGAATGCGGTAAATGGTTTGTCTCTTTGGGGCTTCAATACCAAATGTTTCAACCCAATTTGCTCTAACTGTTTTAGCATTTTGAGATTTCCAGTACTCTTAAAATCCATTTTCTTTGATTTGTATTTAAATTATTTGCCATTTTGGGACAGATTTATCTGTGAAAACTGGATCTGTCACTTAGAAACCAATCAGATTCCACCTTTCATTTTCCAAAGAGTCTGTGTAGAAAGAAAGGTGGAATCTGATTGGTTGCTAAGGGCAACTGAGTCAGCTTCACTTTACACCATGTTTGATAAATCTCCCCCTTCATAAACCTATTACACATACTGTCCACCTACTTTTGGACCACCATGTATATGGGAAGCTTTAGAACTTAATTCTCGAATACAAAAATATTTAGACAAATATCTACTGGCTAACACGGTACGAAGATACACATCTTTCCTTCTCGAATACAGTAATTTGTACTACTTATATCATCTATTAAACAAGATAAAGTTGCTAGAAAGTACGACTATTCAAGTGGTTTGCAATTTGTTTCAGATATAAGTCAATACATGACTAAAAAGGAAAAAAAATGTATTTTCACTTGTATATATTAAAATATAATTACTACCTTAATTTTGACACCAGAAGGCTTTCAATCTGATTACCTGTTATATGACATTTATCCATCAGGCTACATTCTACCTACGATATTAGGAAAAAAACAAGTTCTAAGTGATTAGTGTTTCTGTTTTGGGAATTTTCCCCATTAGCAGTAAATTACGCATGCATTTCTTCTGCCCTATTTCAAAATAAAAACTTGAGTCGACATCAACAGCCTTGGTGATAGTCAAGCTACCTGAAATGAAATGAAAGTGTAACGCATGCAAATACTCTCCCCTCGGGGGGTCGCTATATATTAATGTATTAGTTTGCCAACATTAAGATCAAAACGTAAAAAAGCAACAAATACATCCTAAAAAGTTTTTCGGCAGATTTTCTATTAATGATATGCAAGGAGCAGGGTATAAAACATTAATCGGCGTGAAGCCTTGATATGTCAATTGTAATATCTCCAGATTTGCTTACCTCCGTTTTCCTGTTTTAGATGAGCTTGCCTGGAGCGTTCTAGCCTCGAGACGATCTGCTCAAGATGGAAAAAAGGAAAAAGGGAAAGAAAAACGAAGAGAAAAATAAATAAATAAAACCTAGGTTAACAGATGGATAAGGACCATCGTCTGTTGCAATAAGTTAAAAAACAGCCTAGAAAGGAAAACAGGAACTAAAGTGTTGGAGAAGGGATGCTTCAAAATAACAGAGGTGCAATTTCAAGCCTGTAGGCCTGACCCTGAAACCTGTTAAATATGCAGCTTAAAAGAAGAAAAAAAAAAAACAGATGAAAAAACAACATGGAAATAGCTCATTATATGTTTTTGCCATGATCCAAGGGTTTTAAATCCTTAACTAACGAAAGCTAACATTTTTAGATCATGCCAGTTTTTAAAGGGTTGGCTATTTTAATTATTATTATTATTTATCATCATATTCTGCAGAGCTTTATAGACATCGTCATCACTGTCCCCATTGGGGTTCACAATCTAAATTCCCCATCAGGATTTCTAAGAGTCATGTCCCTTGCTAGTCTTGGTAACGAAGGACTTTGAAGCTGCCCACTATCCACACTAGAAAACATGGACATCCAGATCTCTAGCCATACTATGAAGACGCCCTCCATCCATCATTAGGGTATTCCATTGGTATGGTTGCACGCTAATAGGGAGAGGAAGAGGATGCTGAAGCTACTAAATCACTTTGCAATAGTCTATGCAATCCTCTTGAAATAACCAGAACATTTTAGTGGCATGTTCAGATTTCCGAGGTATCCTAGTCAATGGACGATCATGAAGTTTATGGTTGTACTGAGTTCTCCAGCTGCTTTTTATTCTAATCATTAGTTGAGGTGCGGAATATGGCAATCCCTACTATGAGATTAACAGGCCTTGATGGAAAAGAATGTATCAACTTTTCCAACACATGGAAAACCCCTTTAAAAAATTCTGATTAACTTCACACAACCCTGCAGACGGTTTAAGTCCACAAGCTCAGTTGTGTTAACCAGCAAGCAGCGCTTTATTTATCCTCCCAGGTCCAGCGCCGTGTCTCCATGTATCGGCTGGAGCTTGTGCGGTCTACATTAGTTGAGCTTCTAAGATCAGCGATTGGCTTTCATATCGCTGCAGCCAGTCAACAAAGACTGGAGCAGCGGTGAAGTTGTAGTGCTGGACCCAAGGAGGGCAAGTCAACCTCATTTTGTTATTTTACACAACACAGGAGGCAATTCCTTTAAGAGTACATTCACATGTACTAGAATTGCTGCGATTTTTTTACCTGTTGATTTGCGCAAGTAAAATCTGCAGTGGATTATAGCAAGCACCAAGAGGCAAGAATATTAGATTTTACAAACTTCCATCCACTTGGACATTTGCTATGGATTTTCCAATTTGCAGCATTTTAATTTCTGCTGTGGACTTTGACAGCAAATTTCCTCTATTCTGATGTAGCAGAGGTTAAATTCATAATGAATCTGCGGCAAAATTTGCACACGTGGATTTGGCTGCAGATTCATCCCAAATCTGTGGCACAATCTGCATCTTACCATCTGGATGGAACAACACCTTAATAAACCTCAAGCAGGTTTTGTCCCGGCGATGGCACAATACAAAAAAAATAATATAAGAAAACAACTATCGAAGCTGCGTGTATGTTTGTAGCATTTATGGCTATAGAAGCTTGAATTACAGGTGCAATTATGCATAATTTAAGGGTGGTGAGAAATTACTACCACAAAATGTATCCACACCCGAGGTTTTTTCTTTCCTTTCTCTTCCTTTGTTAATTAAACGCTGAGAGGAGAGCTTAAGGGCTTTATGAAACATCCCACACCTCGGGTGTGTGAAAAATATGGTTACACCCAAACAGCATTCATGTTTTATTAATTTCATAGGCAGACTTATTTTTTTTATGATGCTTCCTGTGGAATATTACTAATATACATGTATATAGCTATATCTGCATGTGTACATATGGCTGAGAGTCTGACAAAAAGCCTCCCGGGCGTTTTGCTGCAAGACAGGACTCAGAAATTTGATTGGTGGCCACAAATAACAATAAACCTGTTCTGACTATGAACGCCTGTCGGATGATTATCAGGTATAAAAAGCCATCATTAGCTGTAAATGCCAAAATGGACACGAATGAGGGTGGGATGTATATTACAGAAGCATTATGTGCAAAGTAGTGCACTAAGCATATGAAATACCACATCAAAGAACTAAATTGTGGGGCAGAGAACAGAACCAGCTTTGTAAATCCATAAGAAGAGTTGTAGATGCTGGGAGCTAGGAGGTGGATCTCAGGGCTTCTGACCAGTGATCACAGATTATGGAAGTGGCTGCTACACAGGGCCCAGTGAATCGATTCGCACCTTTACTCGTTGCGAATCGAATATGTTTTATTATGCTCTGAGGTCTCTCCAGATCCCAGATTATAACAAACAATTTAAAGAAAAATAAAAGTATACTCTTCATTTCCTGTCCAGTCTTCACACGTCCGCTTCAGTCTACTACATCCCGACATCTTCAGCCCTTCTGCGCTTGAATATGTATAAATTTTTTTATTTTATTATACACGTTTATTTCCTTTGTGTTAATTGGAACAGCACACAAAAAAAAGAAAAAAAAAGCCAAACTGAACATCATTTCACAAAAAAAAAAAAAAAAAAAACAGAAATGGGCCGGAGAAAATTGTTGGCACCTCAACTTAATATTTGGTTGCACACTCTTTGGAATAAATAACTGTAATCAATTGCTTCCTATAACAACCAACAAGATTCTTAAACCTCTCAACTGGAATTTTGGACCACTCTTTTGCAAACTGCTCCAGGCCTCTCATATTTGAAGGTGTCTTCTCTCAACAGCAATTTTAATCTATCTCTCTGCAGGTGTTCAATGATATTTAGATCCAGACTCATTGCCGCCTCTTCAGAATTCTCCAGCACTTTGTTTCCATTAATTTCTGGGTGCTTCTTGAAGTATACTTTGGGTGATTGTCCTGCTTGAAGACCCTTGACCTTGGACACAAACCGAGCTTTCTGACACTGGGCACTACATTGCGACCCAAAATCCTTTGGTAATCTTCAGATTTCATGATGCCTTGCACACTGCTAAGGCACCCAGTACCAGAGGCAGCACAAAAACCCCAAACATCTTTGAACCTCCACCATATTTCACTGTAGGTACTGTGTTCTTTTCTTCGTAGTCCTCATTCAATTTTCTGTTAACATAAGAATGTGCTTTATCAAAAAGCTCTATCTTGGTCTCATCTGTCCACAAGATGCTTTCGCAGAAGGATTTTGCCTTAGTCACGTACATTTTGGCAAACTGCAGTCAAGCTTTGCTATGTTTGTGTCAGCAGTGGGGCCCTCCTGGGACTCCTGCCTTAGCATTTAATTCAAATGTCGATGGATAGTTTGTGCTGACACTGATGCACCCTGAGCTTGTAGGACAGCTTGAATTTATTTGGAAATTGATTGGGGCTGCTTATCCGCCATCCAGACTATTCTGTGTTGCAACCTTTCATCAATTTTTCTCTGCCGTCCATATCCAGGGAGATTAGCTACAATTCCATGGGTAGTCAATTTTTGGATTATGTTGAGCACCATGTAAAAATGAACATCAAGATCTTTAGTGAAGGACTGGTAACCTAAAGATTGTTGATATTTTTCAACAATTGGGTTTTTAAGTCCTCAGACAGTTCTCTTTCTGTTCTCCATGCTTAATATAGTGGCACACACAGACACACACTGCAAAGATTGAGTCAACGTCTCCCCTTTTTATCTGGTTTGAGGTGTTATTTTCTTATTGCCCACACCTGTTACTTGCCACAGGTGAGTTTGAAAGAGCATCACATGCTTGAAACAAAGTTGTTTACCCACAATTTTGGAAATGTACCAATTTTGTCCTGCCCACTTTTGGGGTTTTGTGTGAAATTATTACCAATTTGCCTTTTTTCACTGCTTTTTTTGTGTTGTTCCAATACACATAACGGAAATAAACGAGTATAACAAAACATGTGTAATTGCAATAATTTTCTGGGAGAAATTCTTAATTTTCTGTTACAATTTCAAGAGTGCCAACACTTTCGGCCATGGCTATATCTTCATACAACATTGTATTGGAAGCTTCGTCTGTCACAGCTGAAATAGATCGCGTAGAGGTCTTCCACTTGGCCACAATGCAAATACAGTGCCTACAAGTAGTATTCAACCCCCTGCATATTTAGCTGGTTGACACATGCGGAATTAACTTGGCATTGTGACATTTGTACTGTAGATCAGCCTGGAAGTGGTAAATGCACTGCAGCAAAAAAATTTTTATAAATTTTTTTTTTTTTTTTTTTTAAAAACGTTAAAAGTTAATTCAGAGTGTCATTTATTCTTCAACCCCTCAAACCACAAGAATTCTGTTTGGTCCCCCTAAAGTATTAAGAAGTAGTTCAGGCACCAAGAATAATGAGCTTCACATGTGTGGATTAATGATCTCTTTTGCCAGCCTTTTCTGACTATTTAAGACCCTCCCCAAACTTGTGAACAGCACTCATACATGGTCAACATGGGAAAGACAAAGGAGCATTCCAAGGCCATCAGAGACAAGATCGTGGAGGGTCACAAGGATGGCAAGGGGTACAAAACCCTTTCCAAGGAGTTGGGCCTACCTGTCTCCACTGTTGGGAGCATCATCCGTAAGTGGAAGGCTTATGGAACTACTGTTAGCCTTCCACGGCCTGGACAGCCTTTGAAAGTTTCCTCCCATGCCGAGGCCAGGCTTGTCCGAAGAGTCAAGGCTAACCCAAGGACAACAATTAAGGAGCTCCGGGAAGATCTCATGGCAGTGGGGACATTGGTTTCAGTCAATACCATAAGTAACGTACTCCACCGCAATGGTCTCCGTTCCAGACGAGCCCGTAAGGTACCTTTACTTTCAAAGCGTCATGTCAAGGCTCGTCTACAGTTTGCTCATGATCACTTGGAGGACTCTGAGACAGACTGGTTCAAGGTTCTATGGTCTGATGAGACCAAGATCGAGATCTTTGGTGCCAACACACACGTGATGTTTGGAGACTGGATGGCACTGCATACGACCCCAAGAATACCATCCCTACAGTCAAGCATGGTGGTGGCAGCATCATGCTGTGGGGCTGTTTCTCAGCCAAGGGGCCTGGCCATCTGGTCCGCATCCATGGGAGGATGGATAGCACGGCCTACCTGGAGATTTTGGCCAAGAACCTCCGTTCCTCCATCAAGGATCTTAAGATGGGTCGTAATTTCATCTTCCAACAAGACAACGACCCAAAGCACACAGCCAAGAAAACCAAGGCCTGGTTCAAGAGGGAAAAAGTCAAGGTGTTGGAGTGGCCTAGTCAGTCTCCTGACCTTAACCCAATTGAAAACTTGTGGAAGGAGCTCAAGGTTAAAGTCCACATGAGACACCCAAAGAACCTAGATAACTTGGAGAAGATCTGCATGGAGGAGTGGGCCAAGATAACTCCACAGACCTGTGCCGGCCTGATCAGGTCTTATAAAAGACGATTATTAGCTGTAATTGCAAACAAGGGTTATTCCACGAAATATTAAACATAGGGGTTGTATAATAATTGACCCACACTTTTATGTTTAAAATTTATTAAAATTCAACTGAGCAACATAACTTTTTGGTTTGTAAGATTTATGCTTCTGTTAATAAATCCTACTCTCGTTTGCAGTTTGAAGGCTCTAACTTATTTGCATCTTATCAAACCAGCTAAATCTGCAGGGGGTTGAATACTACTTGTAGGCACTGTACATTGTGAGTTTATTTGGTAACTTGTGATTTAAATCCTAATGCACTGTCATGTGTGCATCGCCACGAAGATCGTCGCGGTTGCACATTCTGACTTCTCACAGCTGAGTTGCTGTTTCTTTGTGTTTGGCAGTTAGGGAGTTAATTCTGTCTGTGCTCAGTTCTGGGACTGGGTGCAGTTTTCTCCCGGCTGCAATTAATTATTTGTTGATTGGTTTCCTTTAAATCTCTGGTTGTCTGTGTTGGGAGTTGCCAGTGAAATTCTTCATGCAGACCACAGATAGGATTGTATCTGTATAGACTTAAGTTAAAGAGCTCCTTAGTTGTTTTAAGCTCACCTTGCTTAGAGTTTAATATCCCAGATCATTTATGTTCCTTCTGTGTTTGAGTGTGTATGCAAGTCTGTGTTTTCTCCAGTCTGTCTTCTATGTCTAATCTGTGTATTTAGCAGAGATCAGCCCATATCCCTTTGGTGGTAATCAGAATCCTTCTTAGGACTGATTACAGGGTTCAGGGACTGATAGGAGACAGGGTTAGGCTGGAGACTTGGACCTCTGAACCATTATCAGTACCTCCAAGGTGAGGGATTAGTTAGGACCCCAGTTTAGGGTCAGGTTAGACCCCCGGTCCTCCTCTTTCCTGTGACAGTGTATCAAGTCCTCAAGATTAACCCTGAGTTCAACGGATATCGTGTCAGGTAAATCTATTCTATATTTACATGCTGATGTTGCTAATCTATATGTTGTATAGAGTGTTGTTCTTTTAAGAATAGTTTACTGACATCGTACACATATCATAAGACCGCGTGACATTTTCACTGGCCGAAAAAAAAAAATTATTCCCAGTTGCCATGGATCCAGTAGCCCAGCTGGCTCTGCAGTTGCAGGGATTATCCATGGAGCTGACGGACATTAAGTCCAAAGTTTTGTCTCCCTCGGAGCAAACCAGATTTGAACCTAAAGTAGCTCTCCCGGACAGGTTCACTGGTGGGCGAGACAAATTTTTTACCTTCAGGGAAGCATGTAAATTGTATTTTCGGCTTCGGCCTCGATCATCAGGGAGTGAAGAGCAGAGAGTGGGAATTGTTATCTCGCTCCTACAAGGGGACCCTCAATCCTGGGCCTTCTCCCTTCCTCCGGGATCCCCGGCTCTACAGTCAGTAGATCGATTTTTTTCTGCCCTGGGTTTGGTATATGATGACCCAGATCGGGTCTCTCTTGCTGAGACAAAATTACGTAAGATACAGCAGGGAGATCGTCCGGCGGAGGAATTTGCTTCTGAGTTCCGTAGATGGGCCACAGATACTCAGTGGAATGACCCAGCTCTTAGGAGCCAGTTTTGTCATGGGCTTTCTGACAAATTAAAGGACGTTTTGGCTCAGTATGATTCTCCTCCATCACTGGAGGCTGCTATGGCCCTAGCTATCCGTACTGATAGACGGCTCCGGGAGAGGTGCGAGGTAACTCCGCCCCCTGTTACTCCACCTACTACTAAAGTCCCTTATGTTGAGGTTCCCCTTGTCTGTTCGGAGGAGCCTATGCAGTTGGGAGGGACATCATTTCGTAGGAGGGGATTGGCGGTACGCCGCAGGACTAGAAGGTGTTTCTTCTGCGGGAAAGAGGGACATTTTGTTGGGGGATGTCCATCCCGTGCCTTGTTGAGCAAAAAGTCGCCGGAAAACTGTTAATCCCAGGTTGTGTGGTGGACGACAACCTGGGAGTATGTATTTCGTCCGCTAGTTCTTCTCAGTTCCTTGTACCAGTGGAGGTGGTGGTTGGTACGAGAGTGGAGAGATTTTCTGTTCTTCTTGATAGTGGGTCCGGGGCTAATCTGGTTGACGCTCAGTTTGCTCAGGCTCAAGGTATGCATCTGAGTGTATTGGTCAAACCGATCCCTATATTCTCCATTGACGCCAGGCCTCTCGGCCAAGGTAGCTTTGTTCATGAGGTTCATAACATTGACCTTCGGGTAGGGGCAATACATAGGGAACTATTATCTTGTTATGTGTTGGAGGGTCTACCTACTCCTATTGTGTTGGGACTTCCTTGGTTGGTTAAACATAACCCTGTGATTAATTGGCAGTCCAGAGATATAAGCCAATGGGGGGAGTTTTGCAAAAGTAACTGCATGAACACAGTCATCAGTGCGGTCGTGCCTAGTACTTTGCCTCCTTTTTTGGAGGACTTTGGGGATGTGTTCTCTGAGGAGGGGTGTCAGGAGTTGCCTCCTCATCGCGTGTATGACTGCTCTATTAATTTACTTCCTGATGCTAAGTTACCTAAAGCTAGGTTATATAACCTTTCTGGTCCTGAGAGGCAGGCTATGAAAGATTATATTTCGGAAAGTCTGGCCAAAGGGCATATTAGACCTTCATCTTCTCCAGTGGCCGCGGGGTTCTTCTTTGTGAAGAAAAAAGATGGAGGCCTACGCCCTTGCTTGGATTTCCGCGAACTTAATCGGATTACTGTTCGAGATCCGTATCCACTCCCTCTGATTCCTGATCTCTTCAATCAAATTGTTGGCGCCAAATGGTTCTCTAAATTGGATCTCAGGGGGCGTATAATCTGATTAGGATAAAAGGGGGATGAGTGGAAAACGGCGTTTAACACGCCGGAGGGACATTATGAGAACCTTATAATGCCTTTTGGTCTGACTACTGCACCAGCAGTATTCCAACATTTTGTTAAAGACATTTTTCGTCATCTGGTGGGGCTGTTTGTGGTCGTATATTTGGATGACATTTTAATTTACTCACCAGATCTTGTGTCTCACCAGGAGCATGTGAGACAGGTGTTGCAGATCTTGCGAGACAATAAACTATACGCCAAACTGGAAAAGTGTGTATTCGCCGTACAGGAACTTCAGTTTTTGGGTTTCTTGGTGTCAGCCTCCGGTTTCCGTATGGACCCTGAAAAGGTGAGAGCAGTGCTTGAATGGGATCAGCCAGAGGATCTTAAGGCTCTGCAGCGTTTTCTGGGGTTTGCTAACTACTACCGGAAATTTATTTGTAATTTCTCATCTGTTGTCAAACCTCTCACTGACATGACAAGAAAAGGGACGGATTTTTCTAAATGGTCGGACAAAGCTTGCCAAGCTTTTTCCTCTTTGAAAAAATGTTTTGCTTCGGCACCCGTTCTCATCCAACCAGATGCATCACAGCCGTTCGTTGTGGAGGTGGACGCGTCTGACGTAGGGGTGGGTGCAATATTGTCCCAGGGTCCGTCCCCTGGTAAATGGCATCCGTGCGCTTTCTTTTCTAAAAAATTGTCGTCCGCCGAAAGGAATTATGATATCGGCAATAGGGAACTTTTGGCCATTAAGTTGGCTTTTGAAGAATGGCGTCACTTTTTGGAGGGGGCAGTCCACCCGATCACCGTCATTACTGATCACAAGAACCTGCTGTATTTGGAATCTGCTAAGCGTCTGAATTCCAGACAAGCTCGATGGTCGTTGTTTTTTACCAGGTTTAATTTTGTTGTCACTTATCGCCCTGGATCTAAGAATGTTAAGGCGGATGCCTTGTCTCGCAGTTTCCCAGGGGCCGGGAAAATGGATGACCCTAGTCCTATCCTTCAGGAGGGGGTGGTAGTGTCGGCTGTATTTTCTGAGCTTGAGGAGGAGGTGTTAGAGGCTCAGGGGGACGCCCCTGCAGGACCTCCAGGGAGACTGTTTGTCCCAAATCAGTTGAGACAAAAGGTTATTGAGGCACATCATAATTCTGCTTTAGCAGGACATCCAGGGAGTAAGGCTACTTTAGATCTCCTTTCTCGCCGGTTTTGGTGGCCTAACGTTAATAAAGATGTTTTAACTTTTGTCGCGTCCTGTGGGGTTTGTGCTCGCTCTAAGACCCCTCATACCCGTCCGTCTGGGACCCTCTTACCCTTGAAACTTCCGGAGCGTCCATGGACTCATTTGTCTATGGACTTCATCACGGACCTTCCTCAGTCGTCAGGGAAGACTGTCATACTGGTGGTTGTTGACAGGTTCAGTAAGATGGCACATTTCATTGCTCTTCCTGCCCTCCCTAATGCTAAAACTCTGGCGCAGGTGTTCATTGGGGAGATTGTGAGACTTCATGGGTTGCCTTCTGATGTGGTGTCAGATAGGGGGTCTCAGTTTGTGTCCAAGTTTTGGAGGGCATTTTGTTTACGTCGGGGGATGCAATTGTCATTTTCCTCGGCTTTTCATCCGCAGACCAATGGTCAGACAGAGCGTCTGAATCAAAGCCTAGAGACTTATCTTCGGTGTTTTGTCTCAGAGAACCAGGAGGACTGGTCTTCTTTCTTGCCTCTGGCAGAGTTCGCTCTTAACAACAGGCGGAGCGAGTCCACTGGTAAGTCCCCGTTTTTTGGGGCATATGGTTTTCATCCCCAGTTTTGTACATTCAATGGGGGGGGCCCTTCTGGGGTTCCTGAGGAGGAGCGTTTCTCGTCGTCACTTGCTTCAGTGTGGAGAGGTGTATTGAATAATCTGAGTGCTATGGGGAACCGTTATAAACGTATGGCTGATAGGAGGAGAGTTTCTGGTCCAGATCTTAATGTGAACGATCTGGTATGGTTGTCTACCAGGAATATTAAACTTAAAGTTCCCTCCTGGAAGCTGGGCCCCAGATTCATCGGGCCGTACAGGATCAGTTCCATAATTAATCCTGTGGCATTTCGTCTGGACCTCCCTCCTACGTTTAAAATTCATAATGTGTTCCACAAGTCATTACTTAAGAGGTACGTGGCACCAGTCATACCATCACCTCTACCTCCTCCTCCAGTGGTGGTCAATGGTAACTTGGAGTTTCAAGTGTCAAAGATCATTGACTCACGTCTGAATCGCCGGTCCCTTCAGTACTTGGTGCATTGGAAGGGGTATGGTCCAGAGGAGAGGACGTGGGTTCCTGCGTCTGACATTAACGCAGATCGTTTGGTGCGGACCTTCCACAGAACTCACCCGGGCAAACCTGGCCCTGAGGGTCCGGAGGCCCCTCGTAGAAGGGGGGGTACTGTCATGTGTGCATCGCCACGAAGATCGTCGCGGTTGCACATTCTGACTTCTCACAGCTGAGTTGCTGTTTCTTTGTGTTTGGCAGTTAGGGAGTTAATTCTGTCTGTGCTCAGTTCTGGGACTGGGTGCAGTTTTCTCCCGGCTGCAATTAATTATTTGTTGATTGGTTTCCTTTAAATCTCTGGTTGTCTGTGTTGGGAGTTGCCAGTGAAATTCTTCATGCAGACCACAGATAGGATTGTATCTGTATAGACTTAAGTTAAAGAGCTCCTTAGTTGTTTTAAGCTCACCTTGCTTAGAGTTTAATATCCCAGATCATTTATGTTCCTTCTGTGTTTGAGTGTGTATGCAAGTCTGTGTTTTCTCCAGTCTGTTTTATATGTCTAATCTGTGTATTTAGCAGAGATCAGCCCATATCCCTTTGGTGGTAATCAGAATCCTTCTTAGGACTGATTACAGGGTTCAGGGACTGATAGGAGACAGGGTTAGGCTGGAGACTTGGACCTCTGAACCATTATCAGTACCTCCAAGGTGAGGGATTAGTTAGGACCCCAGTTTAGGGTCAGGTTAGACCCCCGGTCCTCCTCTTTCCTGTGACAGTGTATCAAGTCCTCAAGATTAACCCTGAGTTCAACGGATATCGTGTCAGGTAAATCTATTCTATATTTACATGCTGATGTTGCTAATCTATATGTTGTATAGAGTGTTGTTCTTTTAAGAATAGTTTACTGACATCGTACACATATCATAAGACCGCGTGACATGCACTGAGTTTTTTCCAGACTAGGACGGTGACGTGTATTTCTTACCTCTAATAAATATTTTTCATGAATCGGTGGCGACACGAGTCTTCTTTGATTTCACAGCTGTAACAAATGGGGAAAAAAAAAGAAAAAATAATCACACACAATTAGTGTGACTCATTAAAGCTCACATTGCAAATAGCAGTGCTAAGCAGATACACAGCGACTCTTGTAGACTGCCATTATCAATAAGATTTCACAAGCACGCTCAAGTAAAAGGCACATTGCTCAAAACATGACATGTTTGGTGCAAAAAGGAAAAAATGTATATCCTGTGAAGGAATGCAGTGACCATGTTTCCTGTACGAATAGAGATTCATCTGTTGGATTATCTATCTTTCTCTGTTAAATATATTGCCCACTTACAAAAAAAAATAAAAAAAATCAATGCAAAAACACCAGTTGATAAGAACTTGATCCTCTCTTTGCGTTTTGTGTCCCCGTTGGGGCATACGTCTGAAATCCTGCACAAAACGGGGTCCAGACTCCTGCGCCAATGAAGTGGAATGGTAACGGCAGAGCGAATGTGAGCTCTGTCATGCACTTTATTTTTAGGAGTGTACGCCTGCAGGAGGCAGACACTCAGACGTAGTAAACTACATCATAGTGTCTGCCTTCTGCAGGCGTTCACCCACCAAAAAAGTGCGATCTGCCATCACTATTGCAGTCTACTGGCCACATCGGCCAATGCATCCAGACCCCTTTTTGCACAGGATTTCGGACGTATGCCCGAAAAGGATACAGAATGCTGTGTGAAAGCACCCTTAGAGATGGGAAACAAGGGGAAAAAAAAGCAACCACAAACTCCTGAAAGTGGTTGAACATTATGGATAGTACTTCAAATATAGTCTGTTCTGCTGCTTGCCAGGGCTGGTATATGGCATTTTGCTGGCGTAGGCCAGTGAGGAAGAAGAAATTCTCTGAGGAGACTCCATTTTGGAAATTACACCTCTGTGGGAATTAATCTACAGGTATAGTGACGATTTTGACTCCATGGGTGTTTTACAGAAAACAGCATGCAGTTGATTTTGCAGAATGAAAATTACATACTGAATATGCCAGCTTAGTGCCCAATATATTGTACCCAGTTGATGTTTTTATTGGTACAATTTTGGGGTACATAATATTTTGGATCACTTTTATGGTTTGGCTCGCATTTATCCTGTGCTTTATGCTGAGCACTTACATCCGGGCTTCCGTCTAAATTTAAAAAACAAAAACGTGATTTAGATGGGAGCTCAGACAGGTCTACTCACTATAGGCAGAATTACTCAGTACTCTGTTTGACCTCTGTTCCAGCAGAGCCCATCTAAACAGAGATGCTAAAAACTGTGGTTGACCACGCTCTTGAAGATGCCTCAAGAAATGGGACACTGCCGGATCAGAAGCCATATGGAGTCCAAGATGACCCCATCTGCCTCTTTACTGAGAATGTTCTGCCCGTGTTTTGACAGAATCCTGTTTTTTTTCAGAGATTTAGATGCAAACCCCGAAGTGCTCAGAGTAGAGCAAAATATAAATGTGGACCGAGCCACATTTTGAGAGCTTGAATTTTTCCACTTTCTTGCTGACAGTCACGTGAAGACATTTTTTCTAAGATGAGATGACATTTTTATTGGTTCCATTTTGCAGTACATAACATAATTTTTTTTTTAAAGGCTTCTATTCCAAATTATGGGACCGATAAAGACCAACTCATTATTTCTTTTTGTTTTTACGACATTCAAAGTTTAGTAAAAGTGTTAACATGGCTTTATTCATCGGGTCAGTACAATTATAGAGTTGTCAAGAGTAAGAGCCTGTAAGGTCCCAAATGCGTAGACCCGGTGTTCACCATGTTATTTTATACTATTTTTTTCTTTGCTTTTAGCCATATCCAAATAAATGTAATGTTTTATATAAAAAAAAATATATAATTGTTTGCGGTTGCTGGATTTTTCCACTATTTCTTCCACAATTAGTGATACCACATTTATATAGGTTTTTCTAAAGGTTTTGCTACTTTTACACATTAAGATCAAGATTATTGAAAAAAATAAAATTGCTGATACAGCTCCATATTCTGAGAGCTATAACGTTTTTATTTTTCTGTTGACAGTTAAGTGGGGTTTTTTTTTGCGGAACAAGATGGTGTTTTCATTGATTCCATTTTTTATTCAAAAAAGACTTTTTGATTGTTTTTTATTCCACCTTTTGTACAGTGGTACAATGAAAAAAATAAAGTTTTTGCCAGGTCTTTTAATTTTTCTTTACGGTGTTCACGGTAAGGGTTAAATAGTGTGACAGTTTTATAGTTCAAGTCATTTAGGATAAAGGGGATGAGAACGGTTTTTGGTTTATTTTAGTTTTACATTACGATGCATATTTATTGGCATTTTTTTTTTTACCATTTTTTGCTTTTCTACTTAGCTTCTCTATGGGACTTAAACTTTCATTTAACTAACACTTGTCCCATACCCTATAATATTTGTTCCAAAGTATCTAACCTGTCAGTTTTACACTGACAGAAGGCCTGTTAAACACAGCTTGCGGCAGGGCCTAACAGGCCACCGTAGTTGCTAGACCAGGTGGTCATTATATGACCTCTGGTTGACATAACCACAATTGGCTCTCCGCGATCGAGTCGCAAGGGTGCCAAAGGTGTGAGAGAGGGAGCCTCTTACAACCTTCTAAATGTATTAACCACTGAGTACAGTGGTTCAGTGGTTAGCAATGTTACTTTGTAGTTCTGAGGTCCTGGATTAAAATCCCAACAAGGACAACATCTGCAAAGAGTTTATATGTTCTTCCCATATTTGCGTGGGTTTCTTCCAGGTTCTCGGGTTTCCTCCCAGTCTCCAAAGACATACAGATAGGTAATGTAGATTGTGATCCTCAATGGGGACAGTAAACATAAATAATGACCCACAGTTTTTGTTCAGAGCTGTTGCCTTATTAATTGGTTCTAGATTTGGCATGTACAGTGCCAAAATCCTATTAAATTGACGAAGCTTGGGCAAAGCTTTTGTACATTTGTAGACGGAGTTACTTACAAAAATCTGTGTGTATCTCGTGCAGGTCATAAACAATTTGTGCTATTTCTGCTTATAAAAATTTTGAAAACAAAAATGACTTGTTTAAAAAAAAGGACCCCAATAAATGAAGACATGGAAAATATAACTTCATAAAATCTAAGTTAAAATTCCCCAAAAAATGTATTTTTCAAATTTCCAAAAATTGGTTTTTTTCCGCCTCTTCATGCCAATATCATATTATCCCAGAAGAATCCAACAGTAGCTAACCGTCATGTGTCGGAAAAATGAAGGGAGCCCGGTGAACGTTATTTTCCTATTGATATTTACTTCTGTTTTTTTTTTTTTTTTTAATGATGTGATGTGAAATGAACTGGCATTCTTCAGCATCACCCTTGGCTTTATGTCAGCTATTGGTTTGTCTCAGTCAATCAATGCCACATCTGCCGCACCAAGCTGCCATTCACCAGTAGGGGGCACTACAATGATTTTATCTTAGGGCACAAAATTAGAAACTAGTTGATTAAAAGAGTTTATTAGCCAGAAAAAAAAGGCTAAGTAAATTAGCCAAAAGTAGGTGCGATGCACGATGTATCAAGTTTTAATGTATTTATGAGACAGGACTTTGATACTTAAGGGGTATTTTTTATTGAAATTTTTAGCATTAAAAGATAAAAAGGGGGGTTATAATAGAAGTTATGAGGAATTGGCGCTGTCACGCGATGCGATGCCTTAGAAATGCTGCACGTTCTCATAGATCTGATTCATCTGTCCTTTGTGAAATGATCACAAGCTGAGAATGAGTTGATTAATTGATGCAGAAAAGAGGAAAAAAAAAGTAACTAAAATTGCTACAAGGTTATTGTAACAATACAGAATCCCATCCACACCTCACCTTCTTCCTAATTCTCACCTGCATTTATATCAGCAAGAGGAAGGGGAGGGTGCGAATATGGAGTGGAAAATAGGATATACGGTAATTGGTCATTCAGTTGGCCCTTATGTACCTGATCATGGTAACGTTTGGGTCACACAGCGCTCAGTGTGTGTGCAGCAAGCATCCAAGGTGCGTCTGCTGAAAAGTCGCTTCCTAAATTACTTTTCTCTATATCTATAAAAATCAATCACTAATGGCCATGTGGTTTCATGCAAAATCATGTGGCCGTTAATAGGCAAGACATTAGCAATTAATTTTTAATGGTGCGGGGGAAAGCAGATGCGACTTTTAGGAAGCGACTTCTCAATAGATGCACACTGTACGCACACATGTTCAACCATTAGTCCATAAAAATTTCTACTTAGGGTAGGTTCACATGACTGATTTTTCCACGTAGGAGAAAAAAGGGCCCATTATTTTGATCAGAGTGGGATCAATTTTTCTCGTATGTGGAGAAAAAAAAAATCTCCACCTTGTCTAATCTGTCCGTCTGTGAAAATCGGACAGCACTTAGACGTAATCAATCATCAACACTGACAGCATCTTAAGCCTCAAAAGTAGTGAGGGAATTGAAACACGGAGGGGAGAGAGTTATCAACATCCAGAGATAGACACATACAGAAGAGGCCCCTGTACAAGAACACTTTATGGGCCCTTTGCAGTCCAATTGCTCATCATAATGCACGATTCCACTTGCTTTAGAGTTGGTAGTGGCCCCTCTGACCTCTTTGGCCCCTGTGTGGCTGCACAGGTTGCACCAATGATATGTCAACCCTGTCAAAATTAATGCTAAGAAAAAGTGGAGTATTTGTCCGTTACCCGCCATCAATCAGATTGCCTCATTAAAATGAGGGCGGGAACCTCATTAGTTGCTTTGGGTGAGTTTTTCTTAGCATCAATATTAGTTAAACTCCCACAAATTCTTTTAGAAAAGTTGCAGTCATATTTCTACCACAAAATGTGTTTTACACATGTTTAATTCTTTTGTGTGTATTGGAACACAAAAAGAGGAAAAAAGGCAAATTGGACATAATCTCACACAAAATCCCCACAATGGTCAGAACAAATTGTTTCCACGTTTCCAAAATTGAGGGTAAACAACTGTGTTTCAAGCATATGATGCTCATTCAAACTCACCTGTGGCAAGTAACAGTTATGGGAAATATGAAAATCTCACCTGAAACCAGATAAAAAGGGGAGAAGTTAACTCAATCTTTGCATTGTGTGTCTGTGTGTGCCACACTAAGCATGGAGAACAGAAAAGGGGAAGAACTGTCTGAGGATTTCAGAAAAAAAAAATTGTTGAAAAATATCAACAATCTCAAGGTTACAAGTCCATCTCCAGAGATCTTGAGGTTCCTTTGTCCACGTTGCGCAACATAAATCAAGAAGTTTACAACCCATGACACTGTAGCTAATTTCACTGGACGTGGACGGCAGAGAAAAATTGATGAATGATTGCAACGCAGGATTTTCTTAATGGTGGATTAGCAGCCCCAATCATATTACAAAGAAATTCAAGCTGTCCTGGAGGCTCAGGGAGCATCAATGTCAAAGCAAACTATCTGCCAACATGTTAATGAAATGCTATGGCAGGAGACCCAGGAGGACCCCACTGCTGACATAGACATAAAAAAGCTAGACTGCAGCTTGCCAAAATCCTTTTGGGAAAAAAATCTTGTGGACAGATGAGACAAGACGGAGATTTTTGGTAAAGCACATCATTTTACTGTTAACCGAAAATAGAATGAGGCCTACAAAGAAAAGGATACACTACCTACAGTCAAATATGATGGAGGTTCAAAGATGATTAGGGTTCTTTTGCTGCCTCTGGCACTGTGTACCTTGACTATGTGCAAGGCATCATGAAATCTGAAGATTACCAAAGGATTTTGGGTTGCAATGTAGTGCCAGTGTGAGAAAGCTGGGTTTGTGACCTAGGTAATGGGTCGTCCAGCAGGACAATGAACCCAAACATACTTCAAGAAGCACCCAAAAATGGATGTAGGAGATAGTCCGGATCTAAATCCCATTGAACACCGGTGGAGAGATCTTACAATTGCTGTTGAGAGAAGGCGCCTTCAAATATAAGAGATCTGGAGCACTTAACAAAACAAAAGTGGTCCAAAACTACAGTTGAGATGTGTAAGAAGCTTGTTGATGATTATAGGAAGCAATTGATTGCAGTTATTTATTCCAAATGTGTGCAACCAAAATATTAAGTAGAGGGTGCCAACAATTTTGTCCAGACCATTTTTGGGGATTTGTGTGAAATTCTATCCATTTTTCCTTTTCTCCCCTGATTTTTTGTGTTTTTTTCAAAACCCACAAAGAAAATAAATATGTGTATAACAAAACATGTGTAATTGCAAAATTGCAATAATTGTCTGGGAGAATTACTTCACTTTCTGGAAGAATTTCAAGGGTGCCAACACTTTCGGCTTTGACTGTATATATGTATATTTTTTATGCTTGTATAAATGGTGGTCAGATAATGACTTGGAGATAAATAACAAAACTTCTAAGACTTTCTTTCTCCAGATTGTCAGGATGGCAAGGAAACCTAAGGTATGGCACCATCTAGTGGTCAGGTGAGGAAGTAAAAATCAATTGCAAAGTAATCAGCCTCTTTCATCACCAACCATCACAGAACATCATCTCAAGATATGGAGGCACTAGTAGGTAAAGTATATTGATATGGTAATACTTCATGACATCAATAAGTCTAGCATTGTCCTCTAACCTACTCTACCTGAAACAGTGACACACTGTTAGCACATTAGGATATTTATGCATTTGTTGTCTTAGTATAGAAGTGGAGAAATCACATAAAAAGTGAACCCAAACAAAAAGGTTGCAAACAAACACTATAGAGGTTGTATATTGTTAGCAGCATTTGCAGTCAATGTACAGGTGTACCATGCACAGTCACATTTATGTGATGAGCAAATCTGGAAAAACTAATTTTGTACAAATTTGGTCAGGGAATTTGATTTATATTGAACTTATTTGATGCAAATCTAATGTGCATTATTGTGACCTGAGGTCTCTCCTGACCCCAAAGTATAATAAACATGGTTTCTTAGGTCCAGTTACCGGTGAGGTCTTCACTGGACCGTCATCAGCGTCTTCTAGCACTCGGCATCTTCTATGCTTCCTGCGCATCGAGGAAGACAAGTGTGGGCTGTTAGAATATTTTTTTGGAACCCCTTCTCAGACCTTTTTAAAGGGAATGCGGTGTTTTAAAAAAATAAAAAAAAAAAACACTCCCAAATGGCCATGTACGAAACTAGCTTCTGCACACTCAAACATTGGTAAAAATTAGCTACCTTCACTTGTATTTATTGGCATTTTTATTCTATTACATTGTGTTTTTCAAGTCATGTATAGAAGTTTGTAGTAAAAATGACACAAAAAGCTGTTCTCTGAGCACTCCGCATAAAAAAAACAAACAAACAAAAAAAAAAATAACACGGACTCAAAGAAAAAAAATGATCAAAAAAATCCATGAACCAAAAAAAAAAAAAAATGAATGCTGAGGTCACCGCAGTTCAGCCTGTCTGGGAACACAGCCTCAGTGACCTGCGGTAACCTGATGAGGTCACCGCTGCTCACTGATGCTGCACTCACAACAGCTCATTCATCAGTGGTTCTCAGCCTGGAAGGTTGCATCTTGGCACTGACCAAGTTGAAAATTGTTTATCTCCAGACATGGATTATGGCGTGGGACAGAACGATGGAGAGGTGGGGGATATAGTTGTTTTCTTATTTTATTACAGGAGACGAGGTCTTCAATGGAATGGGTGTTAGGTGAGTATAACTGTTTGTTATTTTCAAATAAAAAAGGAAAATCGTGTTTTGTTTTATTTCAAATAAAGGACTTTATTCTGGCTGTGTGTTTACTTACAATACAACTATAGGATTAGTAATGGATAGACGTCTTGTAGACACCACTCCATTACTAAGCTATGGGCATGATGTCACCAGACAATACAAAGGTGACATGAACCCCACAAATATGAACCCCACCTGACAGGACAAGTGGAAAGAGCCAGGCAAAGCATCAGAATTGGTGCATCTAATAGACATGCCTTTTCTGGTTGGCTGCGGGCTTAGGCTGGGGGGGGACAATATCCATGGCCTCTTACCAGCCTGAGAATACCAACCCCAGCTGTCTGCTTTAGCTTGGCTGGTTGTCAAAAATAGCAGAGTCCCCACGCGGCTTTAAAAAATATTTAATAAAATAAAAAAATACAGCCTGGCAACCCCTCTATTCTTGATAACCAACCCTGAAAAAGCTGACAGGTGAGGACTGCAGCTGTCCGTTTTGCCTGGCTTGTTATAAAAAATATGGGGAACCACGCGTCATTTTTTAAAATTTATATATTTATAGTGCTCTCGCTGTTATCAGCTGAACACAACTCTAAACATTCTACCCTGCTAATGCTGATCGCAGCGCGAGCAGGCGAGAATGATGAGAGCTGTCTTCAGCACCCGGCGCCGGGGAACAGTGCTAACAGTACCGCTGCTTCCCAGGTGCCGGTAAGTGTGATACTGATGCGGCACATGGTTGCCACACGTCACAAGTATTAGACACACGGACACCGATATCTCCTGTACTGGTTTTTCCCAGTACCGGAATCATCAGGACGTGTGAAAGAACCCCAAGAAGTATATGTAAACCTTTTTGCAGGCAGGACCCAGGACTCGATTACGGTCCCCAATACACCAGACATCTCCATAGACCCTGATGATGGATTTCATTCTTGTCCATTTCTAGTGGATGCTGGGTGACAAGGGAATCTTTCCGCCCCTGGGTTTAACGTCTCACCTCCTTCTAGGTCCCCTGGTGTAAACGTGGCTACAACATTTTTTTTTTGCAGCATTATCTGGTGTCGATAGAAGCAGCTGACTTTAAGCTTGGCATCTCAATCACACAGAATATATTGTCAGGTCAAATGAATGGATGCATACGGAGAATTGGCCTGAGGACCTTTCTGCTGCGAGACAGATGACCTATCCATCAGCACTCACCTACATCTTTTACTTGGCCTCACATTCTCTCAGGATTGGCCTGGAAAATTGGAATTATCTCAAAATTAGATGCATTTTATTCTCAAAATTGATGCCGTTTTGACATTAACGTGAAGGGATCCAAAGTGCAAATGCTACGCACCAATTGTGGAGGAAAAGCTTGTAGTGCTCCAAGGCAAAGCACAGTTCTCTGGGTACCAGGAAAAATTGTACTAGTGAGACTTGGTAGAAACATATGATAATGGCCACCCCAGTTTTGCTACCGTTTTGCTTCCGATTTGTGATTTTTTTGTTTCTCATTCTGTAACTTGGATCAAAAATGAACATGACTCCGTGATTTTCATGTGCACAGCTTCATAGATTATAATGTGTGCTTGTACTATCCATGAAAAAAACAGATAGCGAAGAACAGAAGGGTTTGTCTGCAAAAATTTTGAAACAAAATAAGGGCAACAATTAACTAAGACCCACTGCAAAATTGCATCATTTGCGATTTTCCATTTATTAGGAAAGACACCAGGATTGTTGCCTTACATCAAGCTAGAGATTGCAAGGTGGTGAGGAACCTGACGCTTACATCTCTTCTAGACCTCAACAGGGGCATTACGTAAATAGCACTGCATCCCAAAAAATCCTGAAGGCCGACAACAAGGAAAATGAACAAACCGTAACAATAAATATGTTAGTCTCATGTGCAAGCATCAATGGCTGTATTGGTTACATGGATATTTGGCACGTCTCGCCTGTAACACAGTATGACAGACACTGCTGGTGCAACAGCAGAAGTGGGAGGGTGCAAGGCCTACAACATAAAAACCAATGGAAGACACTTTAGAAGTTGCAAAATTTTGGTTTAAAAGGTATGCTAAAGAGTGTAACATGTCTAGCAATGTGCACCAAAATGATCATGATACGCACCACTGTGATGCGGAGCAGTTTGTGTCTATGATAGTTTTCTCCTGTCTTACTTTAGGACTGTAATAATAAATCTTTCTTGTTGTGTAACACAGAGCAAGGCCTGAGGGGGCAAAACATGACCCAAGGCTATAACGAACATCTAATAGAGAAGTCATGCTGCGCACCCTGAGGCCTTGCTGTGGGGAAAAACAATCTATTCATTTTACCACGCGTGGTCTTTTAAAGGCAAAGTTATGACCTAATGTTTAACAGTGCAGATTCCAAAGTTTTGGATCATGTTTTATATTTCGATGTCTGTTTTACCATTTTATATTTAATTATCTAAAAGTAAAGAAAAAAAAATCTTGCAGTTTTCATTCTAGCCATTATACTTCACTCATACTTCCTGTTCTGCACAGATGGATTTTCAGCAGTTTCATTAGCATCACAGACAGGATTACAGTGACTGATAACACCTCTATATACATTAGATAACCAAAGATTATGTCATTTTGTGTGACTTGGGAATCATACAGTATTGTATTATCATTGTATTGTTGCTGTTGTCCAGTTAGGCCGTACTGGGCCACTGGCCCTCGAGGGAGGCCGCCATGACAGGGTGACGTGGGGTATTAGGGAGCTGACAGAGGTAGGTGTAGGGACTATGGGGTTAACGATGAGGACGAGGCAGGAGAAGGTGTGGTGACACGTGGGAAAAGGTGGGGGAGTGGTCCGAAGGGGGGGAGGAAACCGGGGCAGTGGGTAGGGCCAGGGCCGGCTCCAGGTTTTTATGGGCCCCGGGCGAAAGAGCCTCAGTGGGCCCCTTTAACACAGACCACGATTCATGATGCACAGATACAGCAGAGAAATATAGGTACAGTACAATGCCAAATACTTCACTTCTTCCATTACATGAGTGATATCTATTGTAAATTGTACAATAGCTCAAAAACCGCCAAATCCTCACAGCGCACAGAACAGACTGGACAGTACAGTCCTCCATACAATATTATGGGCACCACAGTCTCCCCCTCATCACCCATATAATACCCCATGCAGGATGTCACCCCCCATATAATGCTCCATAGAGAATACTGGTCCCCATATAATGCTCCATACAAAATATGGAGCTCTCCTCTGCGCTGTACTGCGTTCTGCACTGTTACGGCTCAGGAAAGGGCGCTGTGGAAAGACTCCCCATTATCATCATGATTGTCTCCCCATCATCATCATTGCCTCCTTATCATCATCATGGCCTCCCCATTATCATCAATGCCTGCCCATCATCTCCTCCCCATCATCATCTTCTCCCCATCATCAATGCCTGCCCATTATCATCAATGCCTGCCCATTATCATCATCTTCTCCCCATCATCATCAATGCCTCCCCATTATCAGCAATGCCTGCCCATCATCTCCTCCCCATCATCATCAATGCCTGCCCATCATCATCTTCTCCCCATCATCAATGCCTGCCCATTATCATCAATGCCTGCCCATTATCATCATCTTCTCCCCATCATCATCAATGCCTCCCCATTATCAGCAATGCCTGCCCATCATCATCTTCTCCCCATCATCAATGCCTGCCCATTATCATCATCTTCTCCCCATCATCATCATCAATGCCTCCCCATTATCAGCAATGCCTGCCCATCATCACACACAGACAGCACACAAGCACTCTCTCACATACATACACACACACATACACACACACACACATAAATACACACAACAAAGCACCGCACTACATACACACAGAGACACACACACACACACACGTCTTACCTGTCCGGCGTCCCTGCGCTCTGTGCCACAGCCGGCCGCTGAATTATGACGTCATTCAGCGGCCGGCTGTGAGAGGAAGCGCCGGCGCCCCCTGGAGCCCGGAGCTGCGGCAGCGGAGGCACGGGAGAGGTAAGTATTGTGCCAGCTGATGCCGGGGCCCTGAGCAAGCGGGGGGGGGCCCAGTGGCGGCGCTGACACCGCTCTCCTCCGCTAACGGGCACGGGGGTGCCAGACTGCGAGTGGGCCCCCCTGCCTGCTCAGGGCCCCGGCACTTGTCCGGGTGTGCCGGGTGCTGACGCCGGTCCTGGTTAGGGCCATATATAAGGGGGCAGCCATTATTATGAGGGCATCCATTTTGAGGTACTCACCGGACGTACAAGCTCCCACCCACCCTCCCTTTTTTGTTAGACACGAGGGCCCTATCAGGTAGCTAGGGGAGAGGTTTATGCTCTGGATTGTTAAGGCTGGTGACTTATACGTTATTAACGGTGTTCTGTTCCTTACTGTAGGTTTCTTATATGTCAGTTATATATCATAGCAGTGGGGGCGATCCTCGAAGTTGGTGGAAGTGGAAAACGGCGGATTGGTGGGGGTGGATCTAAAGAGGTCCTGGACTCCCCTCGGTGGATTTATGGTGAACGGTGTGATAACCCCGAGGAGGGGTTATTTTATGGGCCCCTTAAGGAGTTTTTGTTTTTGGCCAGGCTAATTGTGAACTATCCCCGAGCTGGTGCCTAGCGGCTGGGGGTACGACTTGACCTGTGGCCAAAAAGGAGGTGGAATATGTGGTCATTTACAGTTGCAGGGTTCGGGCTTCGAGGACCTTCCCCCTCTTGGGTAAAAATGTTTAAAATTGTTATGTATTAACTTTAATAAAACGGCTGCTGTGGCCAATTAATCCAATATACTGGTTATGTCTTTTGTTGGGTTCGGAGTGTGGATGTCAGATTATGGAGATAGACAAAGGGGATTGACGGTTATGTAGTCAGGATGTACAGAAGCTCCCATGAGTCACGGATACCCATCTGTCATGTCTTTCTCACTGTAGCCCAGCTATGATGTAAGTAACACCTCCCTTCTTCCTGAGCCAGTCATCTTGCTAGGTTCAACTCAACATAACTCTTGTTCAGAATTGTTTTTTTTACCTACTGCAATTGTTGCAGCTGCTGCTGTTCCTATTGTGTATAATACAAGAATTCAGCCTAACAGTAAACCTTTTCTCGAATCTTCATACATGTCTCTGCAGTCGAGTCAAGCTATCTGATGACGTTTTTTTGGTCTGCGTACTGGTTCAATACAGAAATCCATAGTAATGCTGTTTCAATAGCCCCACATGTGTAACCTGGTTATGGGGTCAGAACAGATTTACTATTCACAATAGGTGATTAGAGTCCTGACGTTGTGTGTGGCACGCCGCAATGATAAGATGGCATCGGACCTGCAAATCCAAAGAGGAGCTGGAGATGCTAGCAGATAGGAGGAGGATCGCAGGGCTTTGGTCAGGCGGCTACGGACAATTAACAATGCTGCTGGACCAGGGTGCTGTAAATCTTTTTGCTCAACTCTTTAAGGTGGTTTTTGAGATCACCTGCTACACAAATTATATCTACCCATGTCAAAGCATGAGCATCCAATACTTCTAAATCAATAGGTCTAAGCTAGTCTATTGCCGCTTTTTCGGATACCCATTGTCACGCTGTCTCTGCATAAGGAGGACCGGGGTCTATGCTGACCCTAAGCTGGGGTCCTGACTAATCCCTCTACCTGGAGGTACTGTTGATGGTACAGAGGTCCAGGCCGCCAGCGTAACCCTATCTCCTGTGAATCCCTGACAACTGTAATCTAGTCCTGAGAAGGACCCTGATTACCACCACAGGGAACGGGAAGGTAACTGCCTACACACAGTATAAGACGAACGAGACAGTACAAGGGGTAAAATAAAAGACACCTTGCATACAAAACAACAACTACAGAGGGAACACCAAATGGTAAGAAGATAAATAATAAAACGAGGAGAGGAGAAAACCACAACAGGTACTCTTAGCTTTAGACTTCTCAATATGATCTGCTGGTGGTCTGCATGAATGCTTTCACCGACACTTCCCTAGCAGACAGGCAGGTATATGAAGAAATCCAATTATCGCAACATTAATTGCAGCTGAGCAAGGCTGGTCTTGTCCAGCACAGAGAGAGGGAGAATTAACTCTCTCACTGCCGAAAAACACCCAGCAGCAGAAACTCAGCTGTGAGAAGTCAGGGTGTGCAATCGCGACGATCTTCGCAGCGACACACCCGTGACACCCATGTGGCTTACTGAAACACACAGGAGGCATCAGCTTGACATTAGATCTAATACCAGTGTGAAAACTGCAAGTTTAACTTTGTTACTTTACAAATATTTATGCATATAATATTTATATAATATACACATACGTACACAAAAACAAACTGTATTTAAAAAAGGTACACTAAACATAAAAGCCTGATTTAGTAGGACATTTTCTAATACCATAGTTCCTTTAACAAGTTAGACTTCCATTGAAAGAATCTTTGTTACTGGGATTTTTTTCAGCCCGGAATTTAGGCATTTAGAGAGTACATTAGAGGGCCCATGACTGTTGGCGGGAGGCAGAAAGTTTTCCTTCATCACAATATGGGATGACATCATAACACAGCTCTGAAATCTTTTTAGTGTGATCCCTTAAGAGTAAGTTTGCAAGTTCAGTCCATTTTATCTACAGCATTCGTATTGTGACATTCAGGTGCCATCCAGTGGCCTCTGTAGCAAACTCAGTGACTGCACATAACGCAAGTAATGAATGATTCAGCCCAAACTGGGGAAAAAAAAGTGTTGAAGACGTTTATGAGTTAAATGTCTCCTAAAGCTGTAATTGTATGCACTCCCTTATTTACGAGTTCTTGGCTCGGAAGAAAATTTCCTTTCCCGCCAATGCCCTGGCCAACAATTATTCCATTATTATCTCTGCAGCCTTTAACAATAAAAACAGAAAAAACTTGTTTGCTGCATAGAAAAAATAAAATTAATCACAAGAGAGAAAACAAAAATTAGGTCAACACCTGACTCAACCTTGAAGACACTGCGAGCGGAGCCGGAGGACCTTGTTTTCAGAGGGTTGAATAACATAGAAACCAGAGATGGATTCTGAAAGCAAATAGGATAGGAGAAGGGGTATAATAATATAAAAACATATACTAGCCATAATCGTCACTGAGCTCATTAAGAATATAAACTTCTTGCGAAAATAATTTAAAAAAAATGAAATGCAAAAAAGGTGCGAAAGCAAAATACATTTATAAAAGGTTATTTTGAACTAAAATATATAGTATATACTATCGTTCTTAGATGCCAGTTTCCCCTTGGGCTACTCACACATTCTTCATACACGCTGGGAATTGCAAGGCAGCAATGAGAGGATTAATACAGATCCCCAGCTCCTCACCCCGAGGCTTTATACTCAGACGTCTATCTGTCCTTAGGAGAGGTTAGGGGTTGAAGCTAAAATATGCAAACAGACTCATTTGAGGAGCATTCCCTCCCTTCAAATTAAAAAAAAACTGTTTATTGATCTTTGTGGAGAAGAAGCTAAATTATATTTTTGTTTTGTAGAGCTTTTATATAATCCCGTGCGTCTTCCTGGGGCCTGTGAGGACTGGAGTTCTGCTTGAGGCCAAATCAGACGTGTAGTAGTTCAACATGTTGCATCTTTTAAGTGTACTCACAATATCATCCTTTGTGCGAGAATGGAGGGGACAGTCAGCCATAGACTATACTGAAAAGGAGAGACACCAATCTGTGGCTGATGGCCTCATCCTCTCCTTTCTTTGCGGATGCCTCAGAGTCACACTTTTCATTTATGTTTTATCTTTTGGAACTATTTCTACAAACAGGGCCAGCATAGTTTTGTGGATCAGCCGGGGACGTAGCGTGTGTTTCCAGTGCCAAGGGCATGAAAAGTATTTTGTATCCCCCAACCTGTGGACCAATAGCACTTAGCGAGTCTCTTCCATCAATCAAATATTCAACCTCTTATCCTCCAAGCCTTGTAATGTATTTTTAAGAAAATACTTTTACAACTATATTTTGCCGTTTGGCTATGGTTTTATGTCTTTTACTGAATGCAACTTAAAATTTTAAAAATAAAAAAGTTATACATGTTATATTTATTTCTTTATGTAAACATTTTCTTACCCTACCCCTAACAGTTTATGGTGGTAAAGTTTGTAAAAGCACGGTTTTACATTGTTTTCAACATTGTTTTTTTTTTTCTCTTTCACAGGAAACCCTTTTTTTTTTCTTTTCAAATAAGGACAGCTTTACCTCTCCTCTCACAAAAAGAGCTCTTGCACATGACCGTATAAAATTACATAAGTGCTATTCATGGTTTTGACGGATAGCTCTCATACCCATGGTATTTTATGGGGCTGAGCACATGTCCAAATTTGCACTATTTGATTCTAAGAATCAGATGGAACTCACCCATTCCAGTGTATGGGACCGAGGAAAGAAAAAAAAAACTATCGGACCGCATTCCAATGACATCCACATGTGGTCAGATTTTCACAGACTGACTGCAAGGAGTAAAGGGTATGCCACACTAAACAAGGTTGCTAACGAGATCGCTAAAAAACGTCACTATTTAGCAATCTCGTTAGTGACGCTATTGTGTGTGGCATGTAGCAACGACGTGGCCCCTGCTGTGATCTCGCTGATCGTTCACTGGAGTTCTGGACCGTATTTAGATCGTTGGCGTCCCGCTGGTGACGCTATATCGCTGTGTCTGGCACCTTTTGTGAGCGATGTGCGCTGTTTTTTACATCGCAATTACCGTTAAAGTCGTTAATGAGATCGCTAACCGCTTATGAGTCGTTAACGAGATCGCTAAGTGTGGCAGCTACTAGCGACATTAAAACGATCACAAAAACGATCGCATTAGTATGCGTCGTTATTGTGATCGTTAGCGGGAGCGTTTAGTGTGGCAGTACCTTAAGTGGAGAAACATTTTTCTTTTCTTTCCACCTCAGAGAAAATTGGATCCCACACTGATCAAGTTCTGATCGGCACAGACAGAAGAGGCAGAGAGCTACGGAAGAGTACAGGGCAGTCCACATGATTCAGTATGATCTTGCTCAGCCTCTGACATCTTGGTCGCTGCCGCCAGTTCCTATACAGAAAGCAGAAGACAAGGAGAGTTTGTCATCGACTGTTGCGCTCTGGATAGGCAGTAACCAAGAAAACAAAGCTCACTTCATTATACACTATATAACTTTGTCATCTTGGTATCTCCCTATATAGAGTGCAAGATCTGAGGACAAATTAATCTGGACTGCTGAAATCTGCAAGGGAAAATGTGGCAAAGGAGCCATTGGCGCAGTTGATTGAAGAAGAAGCAGTGTTTGCCCTAAGATCATTTCACGGTGGGGTTAAGGGGCAAAACTTTGAATCCCCATAAAATTTGGAGCCTGCAACAACTGCCCCAGTTGCCCCCTACATCCTACACCACTGAACAATGCCCAATGTAAAGTAAATGGGTGAAAATAAAGCAGGCCCCCATTTTTCTAGTCTGATACAATCCAATTAAACAAAATCCACTAGAGTTCCCAAGATTGCACAAGCCCTCACGAAACCAGGAATTGGCTAAATTAATGGGACCCATCCACAGATCCCCAGAACGGGGCGCTAAAAGGCCTCATTAAAATGAAGCATATTTTTTATTAGATACTCTACTACTGTATACATTAATGCAGCAGAATACTGTTCGGCAAATGTTTATTTTTCTTCTTCCAATATTTTAGATAATGAATCCAATTTTCCTTCGATTAAAACATAGAAAATAAAACAGGAATACAAAACAGTGAATATTGACCTGGTTTAATATTATTCCCACGAGAAAAAAAAAAAATAAACAAAAAAAAAAAATTTTACATTCCCCTGACCGTTTCTAAGCAAAGCTCTTTAAAGATTAATTGATTTATCAATTAACGCCTTCAGCCTCATCTGGCCACAGGGAAAGTGTATAAGTCCAATAATGATAGCACACTGTGTGAATAAGGGATGTGGAGAGTTATGGACATGGACAGCGATAAGAGAAATACCTGGGTTTCAAGAAAAATGCAAACAGAAGAGAGATCACCATAATACGTGATGGCAATAAGTATATACTGCATGTCAGTTCAATGACAACAGTCCACATGGAGCGCTAAGCTTGTCGTTCTCACTCAGAGGCAAGTCTCTTGCCCACCACAGTCTGTACCAATGGGTAAAAAATCATGGACCTCTCTATGCTGCCCAGTTTCCCTGGTGTTCTTCCAACCATCCTCTGAAGTTTCTCGGATACGTAATTTTATTATTGTGAGTAGGGAGTCATTCGTCAACCCACTAAGCCTCTTATCCAGCAACTTTCAGGTGGACTTAGAAGACACCACACTTGGCCTGCTTTATCCAGGGAACATTTTGCTCTCTGAAGGAACAATGCCAGTAGCAAGAACATACTGTACGTCTGAAAGCAGCTCTGGCACAAGTTAAATCACCACAAGCACATGGGTCTCATCAAATACACAGGCTTCAGGACAACTTCAAGTGTCGGCAATATGGCTACTATCTACATGCACCATTACAACAGAAATATGATGGCACTTTTAAACATGTACTAGAGACTTTGAGTGTTTTCCATGTTTTATGGGTGGCTATACATCTCCCGGCTTAGGCCATCTTTTTCAGACCTATTCTATGTCGCATGTTCCCTCCAGTGCAAGCACTCCCTCAAGTGCTCTCTCAAATAGCGCTCCTCTAGCCGTGCTCATGAATCACCCGCCAGAGCAGAGGGATACTCTGTGCTGGGCCGGTGTATTAAAGGGATGTGTCACAGCGGCAGTGACCCGGTCCGTGGCCCTGGGCGTCCAATAAAAGGGAAATATTTACAGGGGATGATAGCGTTTGTAGTATAGTATTCGTGACGCCACCTGTGGTTTCTGGTCAGAGGTGACCAGCGCTGCAGTGCAGATCCTCTAGGACAGATGGGGAGATGAAGCAGAGTTGGTAAAGCCTCCCACAGGTGAGGCTATGTTGTCCCAGGGCAGGAAGATGTAATAGATGGAGTAATGGTGCTGAGAGATGTAGCAGAGTGGAGTGTGCGTCGAATGAAGAACTTGAGGAGACAGTCAATTGCAGTTTCCAAAGCTTTACTCACAGTTCGGGTGTGCACATTACAGGTGCCCGCTCGGTGCCACGTCCTCCAGGTGAGGAGTCAGCCAACTCCCAGGTGGATGGAGAACACTAGTCCAAAGCTCCCTAATAGTATTTGCCTTCCCTGGCCGTCTCACTGTGCCGATTTCCCACTCCTTCCTTCTAGCACCTCGCTAAGCAGTGTCCCTGTCTAGAAGCTGCGGATCCTCCAGGACGTTTTCTCTCTACGTTTCCTTGATCCTATATAGCGTTCCTTCCCGGAGATGATACTTGCGGTCGTGGCTGTGATCCCAAAAGTTATCACAGCTGTCGGCTTGCTAGCTGAGTCAAAGTTCTTCCACTAGTCTAGGGGCAGAGTCCCTTCTGCGACCTGGATTCTCCCAGCCGGCGTCCGCCAGTCCTGGAATGAGCCCACCTGTAGCTTTCAGCTCAGCGATGTCTCTCTCTGAGAATCCCTTTTCTCTTCCAGGGAACCTTCCTGCCTCTTTCCTCTCTATCAGCAGCTCCTCAGGCCTGGAGCCTGCTACACGATTATATTTCTTCCCCTCTCCCCTATGGGAGAGCTGTCTAAAACACGTCTGTCTCCTTCCTCCCCCAAGAGGGAACTCACCTCTAACTTCCCTCTAATTCCTGCTCTGACCCACAAGCTCCACCGACCATCTAACACCCTTTGCTAGCTGAGGCATAGGAACTCAACTAGTATGTGTGTGTGATGGATGCAGTGTTGCCAGAGCCAGGTGTAGTGTCTCCACCTTACCTGAAAGTAGAGATACCACACCTCTGGCTGAGATGCAGTACCTTCGTGGCAACTGGACCTTCAGGGGCACCACACTCACGTGCGTGAGCTGTTCCTTCCTGTCTCCTCTGCAGCTGCCTTTATTGCAGTCATAGCGCTGCCTTCCTCCTGTAACTCTCTGCATTTTCTTACTTCCTCTGCAAGTTCACTTTGTGATGACAAGGTGCCCAGTTTGCAACCCCAAAAGGAAGGATAATGCACTTGTAAGAAAATGGAGGTGTTGCCCACACCCACCTTGAAGACATGTGTTGTGATACTGTAACATGGTGTGAGGCGGTAGCCGAGGGTGAGGCACTTGTCTTCAACGCCCTGGTGCGTTACATGAAAGTATGGGTCCCGGCTGTGTGTGTGTGGACTTGTGCTGTGAAGGCCTTACGCCCTTGCAGGCCGCATGTAGCCGGAGTTGTAGGTTTTCCAGGATCAGATGTTTCACAATTCAATGAGGGAGACTACCTTTCCAAAATAAAGTACTGTACTTAACAGTAACTTAATAAAGGTCATATCCAAGGGATAGAAGGTACAAAGTCTTATGGACATTTCTTTTACAGTATGAAGCATTTTCCAAAAGTGTCCTTCCTCTGTAGTATACTCCATGGCTATCAAGGCACACTGTTTATCCCTACTTTGCCACAATCTAGCTTCAACGCTACAGTCCTAATTAAGGAGTCTCCTTTACTCACTCAGCGGTTCCATGTCCTATTTCTTCCATTCTTGGAGCACTGGATCTACCGCTTGGGGGCCTTCACTAGCCCCCATCTCAGTCCTGCTAAGGCCTATTACCTTCTGCGTTACAAGCTCAAGGTCTCGTAGCCAGGCATCTTCTCCTATGATCCCACTCTGGAAGGCAACTCTTTGGTCATTTTTATTCAGGATCTCGTTATTCCTCCTGCTTGGTCTCCTCTCACTTAGGGTCACCCTTATAAGTGGCACTTCTCACTCTGCACTCCAAAACCTAACTCCACTTTCCAGCCAGAAAACTTCACTCTCCCCTCCTTCTATGAACTGGTCCCAAACATTAACTCTAAACTCACCCTATAGTCTGTTGTTGGGCAGACTTTAACCTTTCACACAGTTCTATGCAAACATTATAACACCTACATTACCTATAAACACAGCTATACACTATAGTAACAGTTAGCTAGGCCGAAAAAAGACATTTGTCCATGCAGTTCAGCCTATATTCCGTCAGAATAAATCCCCAGAACTACGTCCTTCTAAAGAACCTAACTATAAGATACAATGTTGTTGCGCTCCAGGAAGACATCCAGGCCTCTCTTGAACCCCTCGACTGAGTTCGCCATCACCACCTCCTCAGAATTCCAGATTCTCACTGCCCTAACAGTAAAGAATCCTCTTCTATGTTGGTGGAAAAACCTTCTCTCATCCAGACGCAGAGAATGCCCCCTTGTGACAGTCACCTCCCTTGGTATAAACAGATCTCCTGAGACATATTCGTATTGTCCCTTTATATACTTATACATGGTTATTAGATCGCCCCTCACTCGTCTTTTTTCTAGACTAAATAATCCTAATTTTGCTAATCTCTCTGGGTATTGTAGTTCCCCCATCCCATTTATTAATTTTGTTGCCCTCCTTTGTACTTGCTCTAGTTCCATTACATCCTCAATGTATATTATATTTCACATTACTATTGTGGCAAGACGACTCGCTCGGCTCTCCTCGAGGCAGACTCAGGACACACGTGCTCTGGGTTGTCTTTCTGCTGGTTTATTATCAGCCATAAACTCATGCAGGTTTTGCAGGAAAAGTAAACATGACCCCTCTGGGTTAAACGGGAAAAACAACAAAAAAAAACCAAACAATAACTCAGTCCATAGATGAGTGGGTTCCGTCCGCTCTCGGTAGCATAAACTGCACTGTTAAAGTCCTTGTGGAAAGCTCGGTAGCTTCCCCTATACTGTCTGGAGACTTTCCTCTCCAGACCACACTCCCCAGAAAAAAAACAGGACTGAGCTTTTACACATTGCTCAGCCACACCCTGAGGGGAGGTAAGGGGAATGCCTCCCGCCCTCTTTGCCATTCCCATAAAACCGCACACCCTTTAACAGAGTAAACCTAGAAAACTAGATCTGAACTGAAAAAGTAAGTTGATGTGTATGCAAAATGTAAATGCATATTAACACATGACCATTACACAGAAAACAGGCACAAAAAAACAAATGTCCTAAAATAAAGAAAAAATTATTTTGCAAAAATTGCATGAAGGTAGTAATAATTATAAGGGTATTTAGTAAACATAATTTTGATCAAAAGAATGAACAAGCCATCCCGCCACGTCAAGGCAACCCTTTGTGGGACAGTCCTACTCGAATATTAAAAACCTTTCCACTTGTCAAGTGACGTAAATGTGAACAAGGCAGAGGGACTGAACCCACCAGTTGAAGCATAGGCCAGACAGAATGGATTTTTCAACTCAGAAACAGGGCGGTCCCACCCTTATATGCACAGAATGCACTCTGAACTACATAGAAAACTAGATCTGAACTGAAAAAGTAAGTTGATGTGTATGCAAAATGTAAATGCATATTAACACATGACCATTACACAGAAAACAGGCACAAAAAACAAATGTCCTAAAATAAAGAAAAAATTATTTTGCAAAAATTGCATGAAGGTAGTAATAATTATAAGTGTATTTAGTAAACATAATTTTGATCAAAAGAATGAACAAGCCATCCCGCCACGTCAAGGCAACCCTTTGTGGGACAGTCCTACTCTAATATTAAAAACCTTTCCACTTGTCAAGTGACGTAAATGTGAACAAGGCAGAGGGACTGAACCCACCAGTTGAAGCATAGGCCAGACAGAATGGATTTTTCAACTCAGAAACAGGGCGGTCCCACCCTTATATGCACAGAATGCACTCTGAACTACATAGAAAACTAGATCTGAACTGAAAAAGTAAGTTGATGTGTATTCAAAATGTAAATGCATATTAACACATGACCATTACACAGAAAACAGGCACAAAAAACAAATGTCCTAAATAAAGAAAAAATTATTTTGCAAAAATTGCATGAAGAGTAAACCTACCAGCATATAACATGCTGGCAGATAAATGAAGTAGGTCTTAGTTCACACAGGAGAGCATCCTGTGTGACACATACCTCCCCTCACATATAAAACCAGTGACACTGTCACATATTCCCCCCTCTGCCCAAAGCCGGGGGTTTGGGCACCTTCTGACACCAGACAGGGAATCCTAGAGAGGGCATCTGCATTCCCATGTAACTTCCCTGGCGTATGCTCCACGTGAAAGTTAAAATCTTGAAGCTCTAAGAACCATCTAGTTACCCTAGAATTTTTTCCCCTTTTTTCCCTCAACCATCTCAACGGGGCATGGTCTGATACGAATTTAAACTTCCGGCCTAGTAGGTAATATTTCAGTGTATCCACGGCCCATTTTATGGCTAAACACTCTTTCTCTACTATGGCGTAGTTCTTCTCGCAGGAGGACAACTTTCGGCTTAGATAGAGAATGGGATGTTCTTCCCCATTTATTTCTTGGGAGAGTACGGCCCCTAGACCAACCTCTGATGCGTCAGTCTGGACCACAAATTCTTTCTTAAAGTCTGGCGCGACCAGGACAGGCTGCTTGCACAGTGTTAGCTTCAGCTTTTGAAACGCGGCCTCCGTTTCTTCCGTCCATTTCACCATGGTTGATTTGGTGCCTTTCAGAAGATCTGTTAGTGGGGCGGCAATCATGGCGAAATTCGGGATAAACCGCCGGTAGTATCCCACCATTCCCAGGAATGCTTTCACCTGCTTCTTTGAGAGCGGTTGCGGCCAGGTTTGAATTGCCTCCACTTTCTTGATTTGCGGCTTTATTTCGCCTCTCCCAACAACATAGCCCAGGTACTTGGCCTCCTCTTTCCCGATGGCACACTTTCTCGGATTTATGGTAAATCCTGCTTTCCTTAACGCGTCCAAAACGGCCTGTAGTTTAGGTAGGTGACTAGCCCAGTCTGAGCTAAAGACCACAATGTCGTCGAGGTAGGCGGCGGCATACTTCTTATGTGGGGCTAGGATCCGATCCATAGCCCTCTGGAAAGTGGCTGGGGCCCCTGTAGTCCAAACGGCATCCGCGTGTATTGAAAACAGCCATCAGGTGTTGAGAAAGCCGTCTTCTCTTTAGCCATCTGGGACATGGGGATCTGCCAGTAGCCCTTCGTCAGGTCAAGAGTAGTGATGTACCTCGCCGGTCCCAGCCTCTCGATAAGTTCGTCGACGCGGGGCATTGGGTACGCGTCACACTTGGAGACCTCATTCAGCCGACAGTAGTCATTACAAAACCTCCACTCTCCATTGGGTTTCGGCACGAGGACAATTGGGCTCGACCACCCACTCTTTGACTCCTCTATTACCCCGAGGTCTAACATCCTCTTCACCTCAGCCGAGATCACCTCCCGGCGTGCTTCCGGAATCCGATACGGCTTCAAATTCACTCGTACATGCGGTTCTGTCAGCACGTCATGCTCTACCACTTGGGTATGCCCTGGCAACTCTGAGAACAGCTCCCGATTCTGCTGTAGTAATTCTCGACACTGTTGCTTCTGGGCCGGTGATAGAGTCTCTGCAATAGTGACCTCCTCCACCTTGCCTTCTGATGCGGCCCCAGGCAAGGAGTTTCCACAGGTTCACGGTCCCGCCACGGCTTGAGCAAGTTTATATGATATATTTGATGCGCCTTCCTTCGGCCAGGCTGGTGGACTCTATAATTAACCTCGCTGACTTTCTCCACGACCTCGTATGGACCTTGCCATTTGGCGAGGAACTTGCTCTCGACGGTAGGGATCAGCATCAAAACACGGTCTCCGGGCTGGAACTGTCTTAGTCTCGCTGTCCGGTTATAGACCCTCGCCTGGGCTTCCTGCGCCTGGAGGAGATGTTCCTTCACGATGGGCAACACCCTTGACATTCTCTCCTGTAACTGGGCGACATGTTCGATGATACTCCGATGTGGCGTGACTTCAGCCTCCCAAGTTTCCTTGGCGATGTCTAGGAGACCTCTTGGATGCCGCCCATATAGGAGCTCAAATGGAGAGAAGCCAGTGGAGGCTTGAGGGACTTCTCTGACCGAGAAAAGCAGAAATGGGAGCAGTTAAGTCCCTTTCTCTCCCATCCTTTTCAACGACCTTCTTGAGCATCGCCTTTAAGGTCTTGTTGAAGCGTTCCACTAGGCCGTCCGTTTGTGGATGATAAACCGAGGTCCGCAGCGGAGTTATCTGAAGGACTCTGCAAAGCTCCTTCATCACCTTGCTCATGAAGGGGGTTCCTTGGTCTGTTAGAATCTCTTTTGGTAGACCTGTCCGAGCAAAAATATGGACCAACTCTCGGGCTATACTTTTACTGGACATGTTCCTTAGGGGAACTGCTTCTGGATACCGAGTCGCATAGTCTATGACGACCAGGATATATTGGTGGCCCCGAGCTGATTTGACTATGGGGCCCACGAGGTCCATGGCAATCCTCTCAAAGGGAACCTCTATCACAGGTAGTGGAACTAAGGGGCTACGGAAGTGGGAGGAGGGAGCGGTTATTTGGCAGGTGGGGCAGGACCTACAAAAGTTTTGAATTTCTCGATAACACCCTGGCCAATAAAACCTCCTCAGTATCCTCTCCTGAGTTTTCTCGACCCCTAGGTGTCCCCCCAGAACATGTGAATGGGCCATATCTAGCACCCGCCGTCTGTATGGCCCCGGCACTAACAACTGTTCCACTATCTCACCGCCCCTCAGTTTGGCCACCGATATAGCAACTCCCCCTGTACTGCAAAGTGCGGGAATCTGGTGTCGGCCCCCGGCTCTTGGGCAACCCCATTACATACAGTAACCTGGTCGAACGCCCCTTTTAAGGTCAGGTCTCGAACTTGAGCAGTCCCAAAGTTCTCTCTGGACATATCTAATGCAGGTAGGTCGGCCTCCTCGGTCACCGTCTCACCCTCATCACCGACAAGGACGCACAGTGGGAACTCCTCTCTCTGAGACTCTGTCGGGGGTTCTTCTTCAAGGATCTCGCTTTTCCCCATGCTACTTAGTCCAGTTCCCTTCTCCCACAAGTCCCAGAATAAGGAAAAATCACGGCCCAATATGATGGGATGTATCAGGTCTTTTACCACCCCGACTTCATGGGACTGGGCACCACAGTCTGTCCCCACTGTTACTGTGGCCACGGGATAGTCCTTGGCGTCACCATGGATGCACCGAACACCCAGGGTTTTGGAAGGGATCAACTGGTGGGGAAGGGATGCTCTGATCAAGGTCACCAGACTCCCAGAGTCCAACAGCCCAAGCACTTTTATTCCATTAATGGATACTGCACACGCCTGCGGTCCCTCGCCGGGTCGACAGTCCACGCTACAGGCTGGATAGGCATAATAGGAGACCCGTCTGCCTAGGCTGCAGTCCATGGGCTCAGGGGATATTTGACACCTGGCGGCTACATGTCCAGGGTTGTGACATCGCCAGCAAACTATATCTTTCCCAACTGTTCTAAAGGCACCTTCAATAGGAGTGGGACGCCCCCCAGTGGTGGCTCTAGACCCCTTCCGTGGTGAACCCACCCCCTTTTGGGTATCCCAGTAGGGAGAAGTGACTGCATCCGGTTTCCCAAGAGATCTCTCCACTACCTGGTATCTCTCTACCAGGCCGATAAAGTCATCTGCGTTCTGGGGATCACCCTGGGCAACCCAGGTCTGTACTGACTTGGGAAGGGAATGCATGAATCTGTCAATCACCACCCGCTCAACCATCTGGGCCGGAGTGGAGGACTCCGGTTGTAGCCACTTCTGAACAAGATGCAGTAGGTCAAACTTCTGCGAACGAGGGGGTTTGTTGCTAGCATATGCCCATTGATGAACTCGCTGGGCTCTTACTGCCATATTAACTCCCAGACATGCTAAGATCTCTGTCTTTAGTTTGGGATACTCCTTAGCATCTTGCAGCGCCAAGTCAAAATACGCTTTTTGGGGTTCCCCGATAAATATGGCGCCAGAACCTCTGCCCACTGTGCTGGTGGGAGTTTCTCCCGATCAGCCACCCTCTCAAAAACAGTCAGAAATGCTTCTACATCATCCCCAGGGGTCATCTTCTGCATGGCCCGCCTTACCGCCTTCCTGACGTGAGAATCATCAGTCGGCCCTGGGTTTGGGGTGGCCGCCCTGCTCTGGATGGCGTCCGCCAAAAGCTGTATCTGCTGTTGCACCTCCTGCTAGTGCTGCTGCTGCGACTTTTGCTGCAACTGGATCTGCTGGAGCAACAGTTTGGTCGTCTCCTGGTGCTGCTGCTGTATGCTCTGCTGGGCCTGCTGTATACTCTGCTGGCTATGTAGGTGTTGCTGCTGCATGCTCTGCTGGGCCTGGACCAGGTGCTTAACGAGCTCCTCCATGCTGCCGGACTTCTCTGGCTGGCTAGCAGCCTTCACCCAGGACATCCATCGGTCTTTGTGGCAGGTACACGTGTTCCTGGAATCCTGCACGCACTCTCACACCAACTATGGCAAGACGACTCGCTCGGCTCTCCTCGAGGCAGAATCAGGACACACGTGCTCTGGGTTGTCTTTCTGCTGGTTTATTATCAGCCATAAACTCATGCAGGTTTTGCAGGAAAAGTAAACATGACCCCTCTGGGTTAAACGGGAAAAACAACAAAAAAAACAAACAATAACTCAGTCCATAGATAAGTGGGTTCCGTCCGCTCTCGGTAGCATAAACTGCACTGTTAAAGTCCTTGTGGAAAGCTCGGTAGCTTCCCCTATACTGTCTGGAGACTTTCCTCTCCAGACCACACTCCCCAGAAAAAAAAACAGGACTGAGCTTTTACACATTGCTCAGCCACACCCTGAGGGGAGGTAAGGGGAATGCCTCCCGCCCTCTTTGCCATTCCCATAAAACCGCACACCCTTTAACAGAGTAAACCTACCAGCATATAACATGCTGGCAGATAAATGAAGTAGGTCTTAGTTCACACAGGAGAGCATCCTGTGTGACACATACCTCCCCTCACATATAAAACCAGTGACACTGTCACACTATACATTACACAGGAACATATTACATTTCACATGGCACATTACAAAGACGCAGGACTCAGTTTACAATACACAACATTCATGCGATTGTTGTCTTTAGGGGTAGGAACGTGACAGCAATTGTCTACCACTCTTACAATATAATGCATTGCACTGTTTTAAATGTGATTTTATCTGGTTTTTAATTTGCATGCACTCAGTTGGGAATAGATTTAATAGCTAGGACTAGCCCAGAAAGGGAGGGGCCATGTGGGAACACAGAAGATCACTTTCTGATAGTGAGTCAGAGCTCAGTGTTCAGCAAAGACAGATCCTGAAGGGTATGCCACACTAAAGGTACTGCCACACTAAACAATCCCGCTAGCGATCACGATAACGACGCATACTAATGCGATCGCTAGCGGGATTGTTTCTATATCGCTAAGTGCGGCCACATTTAGCGATATAGTTAACGACGCTATCGCCGTTAGCGATCTTCTTAACGACTTTAGCGGTACAAAAGTACCGCTAAATCGCTAAGAAAAGGTGCCACACTAGCGATATATACTTACCCAGCGGGAGCGCCGACGATAAAATAGGGTCCGGAGCGATTCCAGCGACGAGCGAGATCACAGCAGGAAGCTCGTCGCTGGAAGCTGCCGCACTGAACAACATCGCTAACGGGATCGCTAAATAGTGACGTTTTTTAGCGATCCCGTTAGCGATATTGTTCAGTGTGGCATACCCTTAAGCGAGATCGCTAGCGAGATCGCTACTGCATCACCATTTATGACGCAGTAGCGATCTCGTTAGCGACTTAGCTGTGTGTGACATGTAGCAGCAATGCGGCCCTGCTGAGATGTTGCTGATCGCTTATGAACGTTCTGAGCCATTTTTTGGTCGTTGGTGTCCCGCTGGTGAGCCTGAATAGCTGAGTGTGACACCCTTTATGAACGACTTCACCAGCGTCGCAGGTGGGACTAGGTTTTCCCAACGACCTCAGAGGTCATTATACAGATCGCTGATGAGTTGTGTTTGGAATCTAACTAGCGATCACATAGCGATCGCACTAGCGATCTCGCCAGGTTAAGTCGTTGTCGTGATCGCTGGTGCGATCGCCAAGTGTGGCAGTGCCTTAAGGTGTGACAGTTGGCAGACTGACATGTTATAGTGTGTTGTGTGAGAAGAGGAAAGATCATAGGACATCAGATAATAAGTCCTAAGGACCAAGGAAACATGAAGATATATTCGATGGAAAGATTTGGCAGATTGGAACCCAGGTCAGAGAGGCCACCTGAACGGTACAGAACTTAACCAAGGGGAAGTAGAAGGCCCACTTAAAGAAGATTGAACAAGAAGGGATTGTATCAGCAGGACTTTAGTGAACAGTTGTCTACAATGTAAAGGAAGTCAATTGTATATATTGAAAGGAAGCAATGGTCACCATTATTGGGACTTGGGCCAGAGTCACACTACCGTACAATGCGGCCGAGTGCTATGTGATAAAACATCGCCTAGCACTAGGCCCAGTGTTACTCTATGGGGCAACTCACATCTGCGATTGTTTTCTCATGCCGAATCGGCATGCGAGAACAATCGCAGCATGCAGCGACTGGCACTGAGACGCGGCTGAGTCTCGGCTCACTTGCACCCATATAATTCTATCGTTGCGAGTGACAACACAGAACACTTGGATATCATCCGAGTGTGGTGAGAAACACGCCAACAGCGGAGAAGATGGAGAAATTACTTTCTACGCCTCCTCCACACCTGTGCGACAGGATTGGGGAGCAGCAGCATGACACTTGGCTTCTGCTTGCAGCAGAGCAGGACCTGATGGTCATTAGCATATCGCATCCGATGCTCTTGCATCGGATGTGCTACGCTGGTGTGACTCCAGCCTTAAACTCTCATATGCAGAACAGTGGACTTTCAAGGTTCTAGTGAGGAGTCGTACCCACGCACTTCAGGCATTGGGGTCCTCAGTCAGGTGGGAACTGCGAGAAGCTGGGAGCGGCTGTAGAATTACATCTCGACCCATGCGGTCCTCTCAGGGGAAGACAGTTTTCAATAATTGTTTGCTGGATTGTCATGAGATGCGAGCGTGTAAAATGCAAGAGAAATTAAATATTAAAGGTAACTCAATGTAATGTAAGACTGGAACCTTTTGAGAAGTGCCAAACCTGGTGGGTCCTTTATTGTTGCTGTTTGGTGGTGATAACATGTGATTATCTATTCTCTTCACAGGCACTGGGTTGTTCGCAAACTAGGTGAAACTTAATGGAAATGTAGATTCTTTTGCATTGCTTGTGGTTGAAATTGATCATTATTAGCAACACACAAATAAGCAACCATTTACAATTATTGTCACATGTATAAGGGCATCTTAAGAAACTCCTGTTCTTCACTGGAAAATGCCCTATATTCTTCCATGCAAAAGAATACCCCCTTCAGGTTGACAGCAGGAATGAGGACAGACAAAATGTTTCCTCAAATTCCAAGACAGGAACTTCAGACAGGCCAAAGGTATAGATACAACAAACCTAGATCCTATGCATTTGTGCAGGTCAAGGTCAAAGCACAGAAATGAGTAAAAGTCACAAAGGAGTGAACTATACTGTTGTACTGACTGATGGAGCTGCAGGGATAAAGCTTTAATCACAACTGTGAGCGAGATGCAATAAATTGACCATAATACCTTTAAAGCTGAAGACATGAGCTCAGTATGAAAGGTATGTGCTAGAGATGAGCACATTGAATTTGTGTCACATTTTAGAAAAAAATTCCCTGGACCTGGCAAATTCAATTTTCAATTGGATTTTTGTGAATCACCCCCATAAAATCCCTATTTTACACAAAGTAGAAGATTGTATGAACCCGAGAAGGCTCACAAGACTTTAGGTGTATCTGTGCAGACTTCGCCATAATGCTTGCAGCTATCATTTCACATGGTATAGCACAGCCAATGAGGGATTATCATAGCCCGTAATAAAAGCCAAAGCAGGGAAGCCGCTTTGTAGTGATTCCTGATAGGTAAATGATATCACAGCCCACAGCTATAGAGACAAGGAGAGAAAGCCAACATTACACATTAGGCCGGCGTCACACTGGCGAGTGTGATGCGAGTTAGTCGCACGACTTTCTCGCATCAACACCCGGCACGGCCGCCCGCTCTCGGACCCGAGTGTGCGGCTGAATGTATTTCTATGCAGCCGCACACTCGGGTCCGAGAGCGGACGGCCGTGCCGGGTGTTGTTGCGAGAAAGTCGTGCGACTAACTCGCATCACACTCGCCAGTGTGACGCCGGCCTTATAGATAATGTGTGTAGCAGCACAGAATGGTTACCAACCGTTTACCCATAGACATATATGTTAAGGTCACTTTGACACTGCTAAGGTTATGTTTGCATTACAGAACTTGAGAAGTGTTGAGTGTAATCCTAGGAGACCACGGAGGGTTACAAATGTGTTTTCACGGCAATTCGAAGCTTTGCAGTGATAAACGGCGAATTGATTCACTGCAAATTATGTTTTTGGGAAAAATTAGTTGAAGATGGCAAATTTGAATGTAAAAATATTTGCTCAGTAAAAATAGCATCCATTCACACAGAAATAGACATGCAGCTCAGATTTTTAATCTTTTATTTGCACTACATTGGGCAAAATCCACTGTCAGAGTGCAACAAAATCCACATGTCAGACATGCAGGTGCGAATACATACGCCACAGATTTGTATACAAATATTCTCTATTTGGATGTAGTTTAAGGGCCTATATATCAGATTTCCATCCTGAAAAAAACCCAAAACATGCATTTTACCTTTTAGCACAGTTTTCATCTGTCGCACATACATAGTTTTGGTTGGTATTTCTTGCCAGTGCCTACCAGATCAATGTGAAACATCATTGCATTTGTAAAAGGAGTAATTTGACATATTTTCTGTAGTCCGGAGATACTGATAATCTAAAAAGTTTCTTGTCTCAGATTACACGTATTTCACAATTTCCCACTTACATCTAGTCAAAAATTAAAATACTTTAAAAAATAAGGTTTATGTATGCAAAAAGGGAATGCAGTCATTACAGCAATGAGTCATTAATAACACCATGTCGCCATCCTCTGCAGAGAGCAGATCAGAAAATATCTAATAGCACTCAATGGCGGCTGCACTACAAACGCACACAGAAGGTATCAATCGGCTCCAGGCAGAATCCGTTCACAAAGACTTTTTAGAACAAAAGGACTCTGTAAATGTATTTAAAAATACAGCTTACGGGGAAATTTGCTCACATTGATTCACTGCGCCTTGGGGCGCTGCAGGAGTTTCGTTTCCATCAAACAGACCTGCCTCGGGAGATAGATGACCCATGGTAAACAATACCACCCCCCCCATCTATTCTAATATCAATGCCTTGATAAACACATATCACACTAGGAACATAAAAATTAAGTCTTGTGTTTGCGTGAGTGCGTGCATACATGTGCGCAGATATATTGGTTTGGAAGCTCTGATGGGACTAGTGTGCTATGGAGTCATATTTTGAAGATAATGAGGGACATTTGCCTAGCACCCAATAATCCAGAAGCTCTGCTGGTCCAAAATGCAGCTGAAAGCGCAAGTGGAAGCGGATCAATTTGCTAGTCCAATAGGATTTCAGGGCTCCAAGCTAATGCCATATCTGTAAGATTAGACTGGGCAATCTGGTTTCAAAAACTTGTTTTGAGACTTAAAATATTTCAAAAATCATTGTGTACTTAACCCCTTAGTGACAGAGCCAATTTGGTACTTAATGACCAGGCCAATTATTACAATTCTGACCACTGTCACGTTGAGGTTAATAGCTCTGGAACAGATCCCACTGATTCTGAGACTGTTTTTTTGTAACATATTGTACTTCAGGTTAGTGGTAAAATTTATTTGATATGACTTGCGTTTATTTATGAAAAAAAAGTATATTTGGCAAAAAAATTTAAAACTTTGCAATTTTCAAACTTCATTTTTTGGTAACCTTAAATCAGAGTTATATCGCACAAAATAGTTAAACAACATTTCCCACATGTCTACTTTACATCAGCACAATTTTGGAAACATAATTTTCTTTTGTTAGGAAGTTAAGGGTTAAAATTTGACCAGCGATTTCTCATTTTCAAACAAAATTTACAAAACCATTTTTTAGGGGCCACCTCACATTTGGAGTTTGGGGGGGTCAATATGATAGAAAACACCCAAACGTGACACCATTCTAAATACTGCACCCTTCAAGGTCCCCAAAACCACATGCAAGAAGTTTATTAACCCTTCAGGTGCTTCACAAGAACTAAAGCAATGTGGAAGGAAAAAATGAACATATTACTATTTTCATAAAATTTTTTACTTTGGAACCATTGTTTTTTTATTTTCACAAATGTATGAGGAGAAAATGGAACACAAAATGTGTTGAGCTATTACTCCTGAGTATGCCGATACCCCGTATGTGGGGAAAAGCCACTGTTTGGGCGTAGGACAGGGCTGAGAAGCGAGGGAGCACGGTTTGACTCTTTGAATGCAAAATTGGCTTGAATCAATGGTGGGCGCCATGCCGCATTTGGAGACCCCCTGATGTACCTAAACAGTGGAAAAAACCCAATTCTAAACACCAACCCTAACACAGCCCTAACCCTAATAGAAAAATGGAAATAAATATTTATTTTTATTTAACTAAGGGGGAGATAAAGGGGGCGTTTATTTACTATATTTATGTTTTTTGATTACTGTGATAGACCCAATCACAGTGATCAAAATAAACCAATGGGAAAAATTTCCTATTGTTGCTGGCCGACAGATCTCGGCGGGCGCATGTGATCACTGCGCATGTAATGAATATATATATATATATATATATATATATATATATATATATATATATATATATATATATATATATACACACATATACACACACACACACACACACACACAGTACAGACCAAAAGTTTGGACACACCTCATTCAAAGATTTTTCTGTATTTTCATGACTATGAAAATTGTAGAATCACACTGAAGGCATCAAAACTATGAAATAACACATGTGGAATTATACATTACACTTTACAAATAAGTGTGAAACAACTGAAAATATGTCTTATATTCTAGGTTCTTCAAAGTAGCCACCTTTTGCTTTGATTACTGCTTTGCACGCAGAAAAGGTGAACGGCTGGACTCTACATGCCTGGTTCCCACTGTGAAGCATGGAGGAGGTGGTGTGATGATGTGGGGGTGCTTTGCTGGTGACACTGTTGGGGATTTATTCAAAATTGAAGGCATAGTGAACCAGCATGGCTACCACAGCATCTTGCAGCGGCATGCTATTCCATCCGGTTTGTGTTTAGTTGGACCATCATTTATTTTTCAACAGGACAATGACCCCAAACACCTCCAGACTGTATAAGGGCTATTTGACCAAGGAGAGTGTTGGGGTGCTACGCCAGATGACTTGGCCTCCACAGTCACCAGACCTGAACCCAATCGAGATGGTTTGAGGTAAGCTGGACCACTCACCGCTTCAATTTTGAATAAATCCCCAACAGTGTCACCAGCAAAGCACCCCCACACCATCACACCACCTCCTCCATGCTTCACGGTGGGAACCAGGCATGTAGAGTCCAGCCGTTCACCTTTTCTGCGTGCAAAGCAGTAACCAAAGCAAAAGGTGGCTACTTTGAAGAACCTAGAATATAAGACATATTTTCAGTTGTTTCACACTTTTTTGTAAAGTGTAATGTATAATTCCACATGTGTTACTGCATAGTTTTGATGCCTTCAGTGTGATTCTACAATTTTCAGTCATGAAAATACAGAAGAATCTTTGAATGAGAAGGTGTGTCCAAACTTTTGGTCTGTACTGTACATACACTGCTCAAAAAAATAAAGGGAACACTTAAACTTAACAGACTAGAACGCCAAGTATACCACACTTCTGTGAAATGAAACTGTCCACTTAGGAAGCAACACTGATTGACAATCAATTTCACATGCTGTTGTGCAAATGGAATAGACAACATATGGAAATTATTGGCAATTATCAAGACACACTCAATAAAGCAGTGGTTCTGCAGGTGGGGACCACAGGCCACATCTCAGTACCAATGCTTTCTGGCTGATGTTTTGGTCACTTTTGAATGTTGGTTGTGCTTTCAGACTCGTGGTAGCATGAGACGGACTCTACAACCCCACACAAGTGGCTCAGGTAGCGCAGCTCATCCAGGATGGCACATCATTGCGAGCTGTGGCAAGAAGGTTTGCGGTGTCTGTTAGTAGTATCCAGAGGTTGGAGACGCTACCAGGAAACAGGCCAGTACACCAGGAGACATGGAGGGGGCCGTAGGAGGGCAACAATCCAGCAGCAGGACCGCTACATCCGCCTTTGTGCAAGGAGGAACATGAGGAGCACTGCCAGAGCCCTGCAAAATGACCTCCAGCAGGCCACAAATGTGCATGTGTCAGCACAAATGGTTAGAAACAGACTCCATGAGGATGGTCTGAGTGCACGACGTCCACAGATGGGGGTTGTGCTCACAGCCCAACACAGTGCAGGACACTTGGCATTTGCCACAGAACACCAGTATTGGCAAATTCGCCACTGGTGCCCTGTGCTCTTCACAGATGAAAGCAGGTTCACACTGAGCACATGTGACAGACGTGACAGAGTCTGGAGACACCGTGGAGAGCGATCTGCTGCCTGCAACATCCTTCAGCATGACCGGTTTGGCAGTGGGTCAGTAATGGGTGGGGTGGCATTTCTTTGGAGGGCCGCACAGCCCTCCATGTGCTCGCCAGAGGTAGCCCGACTGTCATTAGGTACAGAGATGAGATCCTCAGACCCCTTGTGAGACCATATGCTGGTGCGGATGGCCCTGGGTTCCTCCTAATGCAGGACAATGTAAGACCTCATGTGGCTGGAGTGTGTCACCAGTTCCTGCAAGATGAAGGCATTGAAGCTATGGACTGGCCCGCCCGTTCCCCAGACCTGAATCCGATTGAGCACATCTGGGACATCATGTCTCGCTCCATCCACCAATGTCATGTTGCACCACAGACTGCCCAGGAGTTGGCGGATGCTTTAATCCAGGTCTGGAAGGAGATGCCTCAGGAGCCCATCCGCCGCCTCATCAGGAGCATGCCCAGGCATTGCAGGGAGGTCATACAGGCACGTTGAGGCCACACACACTACTGAGCATCATTTTGCCTCCATTGGTTAATAAATTTGATTTCCATTGATGATTTTTGTGTGATTTTGTTGTCAGCACATTCAACTTTGTACAGAACAAAGTATTCAATGAGAATATTTCATTCATTCAGATATAGGATGTGTTATTTGAGTATATACACTGCTCAAAAATAAAGGGAACACTCAAATAACACAACCTAGCTCTAAATTAATGAAATATTCTCATTGAATACTTTGCTCTGTACAAAGTTGAATGTGCTGTCAACATAATCACACAAAAATCATCAAAGGAAATCAAATTTTTGAACCAATGGAGGCCTAGATTTGAAGAGACCCCCAAAATAAAAGTGGAAACAAGTCAAAATGATGCTCAGTATTGTGTGTGGCCTCCACGTGCCTGTATGACCTCCCTACAATGCCTGGGCATGCTCCTGATGAGGTTGCGGATGTTCTCCTGAGGGATCTCCTCCGAGACCCACACTAAAGCATCCGTCAACTTCTGGACAGTCTGTGGTGCAACGTGACATTGGTGGATGGAGCGAGATATGCTGTCCCAGATGTGCTCAATCAGATTTAGGTCTGGGGAACGGGCAGGCCAGTCCATAGCTTCAATGCCTTCATTTTGCAGGAAATGCTGACACACTCCAGCCACATGAGGTCTGGCATTGTCCTGCATTAGGAGGAACCCAGGGCCAACCGCACCAGCATATGGTCTCACATGGGGTCTGAGGATCTCATCTCAGTACCTAATGGCAGTCAGGC
>JARQOD010000010.1:35051413-35145755 GCA_033576555.1 Oophaga sylvatica | reverse complement strand
GAAGGGATCAAAGTGTCTTTTTGGCGTACAGAGGATCTCATTTCTGGAATTCATTTTGTCCCATCTGTTATTGAAATGGACCCGGTCAAGGTTCAGGCCGTCTGTGATTGGGTCCAACCTACTTCATTAAAGGCTCTTCAGAGATTTTTGGGTTTTGCCAATTTTTATCGTAAATTTATTGGTAATTTCTCGGTTATTGTTAAACCATTAACTGATTTGACCAGAAAGGGTTCTGATGTGGTGAATTGGCCTCCTGAGGCAGTCTCTGCATTTCAGGAACTTAAGCAGAGATTCACTTCTGCTCCTGTTCTACGGCAGCCTGATGTTTCTCTGCCATTTCTAGTGGTTTGTTGATGCCATTGCCTGTGCCCAAGAGACCATGGACCCATATCTCTATGGATTTCATTTCCGACCTTCCTGTTTCTCAGAGAATGACCACCATCTGGGTAATTTGTGATAGGTTTTCCAAAATGATACATCTTGTGCCATTACCTAAGTTGCCTTCCTCCTCTGAATTGGTGCCGTTGTTCCTTCAGCACGTGGTTCGTTTACACGGCATTCCTGAGAACATTGTGTCTGACAGAGGAGTCCAGTTTGTTTCCAGATTTTGGAGGACTTTTTGTTCTAAACTGGTGTTCAATTGTCTTTCTCCTCGGCATTTCATCCTCAGACCAATGGTCAAACTGAGAGAACAAACCAGACATTGGAGACTTATCTAAGATGCTTTGTGTCTGCTGATCAGGATGACTGGGTCTCTTTTTTACCTTTGGCTGAGTTTGCTCTTAATAATAGGGCTAGCTCTGCCACTTAGATGTCTCCGTTTTTCTGTAATTCTGGGTTTCACCCTCGATTTTCTTCAGGACAGACGGAGGCTTCTGTCTGTCCAGGTGTTGACTCTGTTGTGGAGCGTATGCAACAGATTTGGGACCAGGTAGTGGAGAGGTTGTCCCTCTCTCAGGAGAAGGCCCAGCGGTTTGCTAACCGGCATAGGACTGATGGTCCTCGGTTTAAAGTGGGGGACTTGGTCTGGTTGTCCTCAAAGAATATTCCTATGAGAGTAGCATCTCCTAAATTTAAGCCTAGGTTCATTGGACCTTATAAGATCATTGAGATTCTTAATCCTGTTTCTTTTCGTTTGCTTCTTAGATCCATAACGTGTTCCACAAGTCCTTGTTGAAGAGGTTTGTTGAGCCAGTGGTTCCTGCTGCTGTGCCTCCTGACCCTGTTTTGGTTGAGGGCAATCTGGAGTATGTGGTTGAGAAAATATTAGATTCTCGTTTTTCTAGACGGAAACTCCAGTATTTGGTTAAGTGGAGAGGTTATGGTCAGGAAGACAATTCTTGGGTGTTTGCTTCGGACATCCATGCTAGGAGACTCATCCGTGCGTATCATAGAACTCATCCTGACCGACCTGGTTGCTCAAATGAGGGTTCGGTGACCCCTCCTCAAGGGGGGGGGGTACTGTTGTGAATGGGTTTGAGATGAGTTCTGAGCAGAGACTCCCTCTGGTGGTTACAAGCGGTACTGGTCTGTTCAGTGAAGATTGTGAGGACTGGGAATCAGGTGTTACTGACTGGTCTTATATAAGGGAGTCACCTTCCCATCAGGGTTGCCGGTGATCAATTGTTCTGGTCTGAATCCTTCATTCCTGTTTCCCTTGTAGCCTGCTGTGTCGTGTCTGCATCTCCTGCTAACAGATAAGACATTTTCTTCTTTTTGTTTTTGTACTATATTTTTGCATTTTGTCCTGCACTTCTTTGGGGGCCTTCTGGGTCCCCTTCGGGGGCTTTTGCCCTCTCAGTTTAGTTCAGCCACTGATGTTTGTACTTTTGCTTTTTCCAGTTTTTTCAGTGGCTGCTGTTTTGATTTTGTTACACCAGAGAACTAATTTAGGTGATAGAGGTCGTGTGATCTCAGGTGATTTTGAAATTAGTAGAGTTGATGCTTTTCAGGGTTTTCTGGGATTGCAGTAAGTACCCTTCCTATCCTTTTCTATTTAGTTAGTTTGGGCCCCAGCGTTTGCTCATACTATTTTCTTTCTGTGTCAGTATTTCTTCTTCTCTAACCGCCATTACTTGTTTGGGGGCTTTCTATTATCTTTGGGGTTCTGCTCCGGGGCAGATAGCTTTCCTATTTCTATCTTTAGGTGTAGTTAGTTTCTCAGGCTGTGACGAGGCGTCTAGGACCAACGTAGGAACGCTCCACGGCTGCCTCTAGTTGTGGTGGTTAGTCAGGGTACTGCAATCTCATAGATTCCAACTGCTCTGGTGTATTGCCTTTTTTACCTGCACTCCTCAGCTACCGAAACATAACATCACCCTGTGTGGAGTAAGCACTTGTCACCCTGTTCTGATAACTTCTCAGACAGGAGAGCACCGGCACAGGGGAACCAACTCTGCAAACCGCTGAGTGGCAGCAAAAACAGAACTAACTAATGGGCACCATGGGGTGACACAAAACAAGAGCACTAGGTGTGTGCCAGAGCACGTGGTTTTACTGTGCCCTGTAAACAGCCAGTGCTAAGCAGCACACATAACCGAGACAGGCGCTAGGTCAAGCCGAGGAAAAACCTGCCTCTCTAGGTAAAACTAGATGATCACACACGCCGACAGAGCGGCAGAGTCTCGGGCCAAACACACGAGCACACAGAGTGGTAGCGTATCCACTCGCACATACACAATCACAAATAATCATAGTGCGCCGACGGGCGCCCCAAAGATCTTTTTATAGACTGCGCCTAAGTCCAGTCAGACAGGACCTTGATTGCTGGCCAATCCAGAGCCGGCAAAGGACCTGAACAGCTGACAGCTGACCACCACTGAGAGGTCACCTCACTACCATGCTCAGTGGACTGAATCCTGGACTTAGTCTCAGGAAAGGCCGATCGCCGCTGTCTATTGCTAGTTACCATAGCTGAACCTGGAGAGGCAGCGGTAACAATACACACAGCACGAGTCTGAGCAAGACGCCGAGACCGACGTCTGTGCTGACCTGCATATGCTGCGGTTGGAACCGAATGGGAGACCGCAGGAGAAGACAAGGCTTGGGATCTACCCTGTGCAGGGGGAAAATCCGAACGCCTAACAATATGTGGCTCATTTTACTGTAAGGAAAACTATGTGTTGACCATAATACTGTATTGAGCATTATATGGGGCACATAATACTGTATGGAGCAATAGATGGTGCTCATTATGCTGTATGGATCAATATGTGGGGCTCATTATTCTGTATGGAGCAATGTATGGGGCTCATTATTCTGTATGGAGCAATATATGTTGTGCATAATACTGTATGGAGCAATAGATGGTGCTCATTATTGTGCATGAAGCACTTTGTGGTGCCCGTAATACTGTATGGAGCAATATATGGGGCTCACAATTCTGTATGGAGTAATATATGGGGTTCATTATTCTGCATGGAGCATTATATGGGGCTCATTATTCTGTATAGAGCATTATATGGGGCTAATTATACTGTATGGAGCAGTATATGGGGCTCATTATTCTGTATGGCGCACTATATGGGGCTCATTATACTGTGTGGTGGATTATATGGTGCCCATAATACTGTATGGATTATTATATGGGGCACATAATACTATGTGGAGAAATATATGGGGCTCACTATTCTGTATAGAGCACTATATGATGACCATAATACTGTATGGAGCAATAAATGAGGCTCATTCCTCTGTATGGAGCACTATGTGGTGCCAATAATACTGTATGGAGCAATATATGGGGATGATTATTCTGTATGGAGCAATATATGGGGCTCATTATACTGTATGGAGAAATATATGGGGCTCATTATTCTGTATGGAGCATTATATGGGGCTCATTATTCTGTATGGAGCATTAGATTGGGCTCATTATTCTGTGTGGAACACTATATGGGGCTCATTATTCTGTATGGAGCATTAGATTGGGCTCATTATTCTGTGTGGAACACTATATGGGGCTCATTATTCTGTATGGAGCATTAGATTGGGCTCATTATTCTGTGTGGAACACTATATGGGGCTCATTATTCTGTATGGAGCAATATATGGGGCTCATTATTCTGTATGGCGCACTATATGGGGCTCATTATACTGTGTGGTGGATTATATGGTGCCCATAATACTGTATGGATTATTATATGGGGCACATAATACTATGTGGAGAAATATATGGGGCTCACTATTCTGTATAGAGCACTATATGATGACCATAATACTGTATGGAGCAATAAATGAGGCTCATTCCTCTGTATGGAGCACTATGTGGTGCCAATAATACTGTATGGAGCAATATATGGGGATGATTATTCTGTATGGAGCAATATATGGGGCTCATTATACTGTATGGAGAAATATATGGGGCTCATTATTCTGTATGGAGCATTATATGGGGCTCATTATTCTGTATGGAGCATTAGATTGGGCTCATTATTCTGTGTGGAACACTATATGGGGCTCATTATTCTGTATGGAGCATTAGATTGGGCTCATTATTCTGTGTGGAACACTATATGGGGCTCATTATTCTGTATGGAGCATTAGATTGGGCTCATTATTCTGTGTGGAACACTATATGGGGCTCATTATTCTGTATGGAGCAATATATGGGGCTCATTATTCTGTATGGCGCACTATATGGGGCTCATTATACTGTGTGGTGGATTATATGGTGCCCATAATACTGTATGGATTATTATATGGGGCACATAATACTATGTGGAGAAATATATGGGGCTCACTATTCTGTATAGAGCACTATATGATGACCATAATACTGTATGGAGCAATAAATTAGGCTCATTCCTCTGTATGGAGCACTATGTGGTGCCAATAATACTGTATGGAGCAATATATGGGGATGATTATTCTGTATGGAGCAATATATGGGGCTCATTATACTGTATGGAGAAATATATGGGGCTCATTATTCTGTATGGAGCATTATATGGGGCTCATTATTCTGTATGGAGCATTAGATTGGGCTCATTATTCTGTGTGGAACACTATATGGGGCTCATTATTCTGTATGGAGCATTAGATTGGGCTCATTATTCTGTGTGGAACACTATATGGGGCTCATTATTCTGTATGGAGCATTAGATTGGGCTCATTATTCTGTGTGGAACACTATATGGGGCTCATTATTCTGTATGGAGCAATATATGGGGCTCATTATTCTGTATGGAACACTATGTGGTGCCCATAATACTGTATGGAGCAATATATGGGGCTCATTATTCTGTATGGAACACTATGTGGTGCCCATAATACTGTATGGAGAACTATAGTGTCTGGTTTCTTAGCTATTGATATCACTCATGTAATGTAAGAAGTGAAGTGTTTGGCACTGTACTACACCTATATTTCTCTGCTGTGTCTGTGCATCATGAATTGTGGTGTGTGTTAAAGGGGTCCACTGAGACTCTTTCGCTGGGGGTCCATGAAAACTGCACAGTACCACTTCTCCTGTCTTGTTGTCGAAGAGGCGACATTGGACTTTGGGAGGGCCAATATTGGTTTAGTATTTTCAATATTACTACTTTATTTCTCTCCATCATTTGTTCCATGATACTGCTTAACCCTTTCTAACTATCCCATCCATGTGACCTCGGCCTTAATTCCCAGGGACGGGATAGTACGTCATATGCTATTACAAGCGATCGGACGCGCTCTCGGGGGAAGCGCAGCCGATCGCGACCAGGTGTCAGCTGATTCTAACAGCTGACACCTGGCACTAAGGCCCATGAGCGATCACGTACCGCTCCTGGCACTTTAATCTGAGGCACACTGCGATCAAGGATGATCGCAGAGTTACGGCGGCTGCAGAGGGGCTGACAGCCCCTCTGCTCTTGGATCGGAGACCCCGCCGCATGACACCAAAAACAATCCACTGTACAGCATCATCAGTAAAAAAATTAAAAAGTTATAGCTCGCAGAATAAAGCGATGCAAAAATAATTATTCTTTTTATAAAATTGTTTTCATTCTATAAAAGCGCCAAAACATAAAAAAATGATATAAATGAGGTATTGCTGTAATCGTACTGACCCGAAGAATAAAACTGCTTTATCAATTTTACCACACGTGGAATGGTATAAACGCCTCCCCCAAAAGAAATTCATGAATTGCTGATTTTTGTTCATTCTGCCTCCCAAAAATCGAAATAAAAAGCGATCAAAAAAATGTCACATGCTTAAAAATGGTACCAATAAAAACGTCACCTCGTCCCGCAAAAAAGAAGACCTCACATGACTCTGTGGGCCAAAATATGCAAAAATTATAGCTCTCAAAATATGGTGAAGCAAAAACCTTTTTGCAATAAAAAGCATCTGCCGTGCGCCCAAACAGTGGTTTACCCCCCATATGGGGTATCAGCGTACTCAGAACAAATTTCACAACAACCTTTGGGGTCCAATTCCTCCTGTTACCTTTGGTAAAATACACAAAAATTGGATCTGAAGTAAAAATTTTGTGAAAAAAAGTTAAATGTTCATTTTTTTTTAAACATTCCAAAAATTCCTGTGAAGCACCTGAAGGGTTAATAATCTTCTTGAATGTGGTTTTGAGCACCTTGAGGAGTGCAGTTCTTAGAATGGTGTCACTTTTGGGTATTTTCTATCATATAGACCCTGAAAGTGACTTCAAATGTAATGTGGTCCCTAAAATAAAAATGGTGTTGTAAAAATGAGAAATCGCTGGTTACCTTTTAACCCTTATAACTTCGTACCAAAAAAAATTTTGGTTCCAAAATTGTGCTGATGTAAAGTAGACATGTGGGAAATGTTATTTAGTGACTATTTTGTGCTATATAACTCTTTGATTTAAGGGCATAAAAATTCAAAATTTGAAAATTGAAAAATTTTCAAAATTTTCGCCATATTTCCATTTTTTTCATAAATAAACGCAAGATATATCGAAGAAATTTTACCACTAACATGAAGTACAATATGTCACGAGAAAACAATCTCAGAATCACCAAGATCCGTAGAAGCGTTCCAGAGTTATAACCTCATAAAGGGACAGTGGTCAGAATTGTAAAAATTGGCCCGGTCATTAACGTGCAAACCACCCTTGGGGGTGAAGGGATTAATGGGTGTATCCAACTAATGTTTTTTTTTTTATATCATAATGTTTTTCACTTCATTATCTATAGAGAAAGAATAAACAGGAATCTTGCCATTTTCACACTGGTCACGGGGTCTTATGCTATAATCACACTTCCTGATTTGTAGGGATGACTTTTAAGCAGTCTCATCATCAGAGGCATGACTGCAGTGAAAGGTCACACCTCTATATACAGCAGATAACGCAGGATCCACCATTCACAATAGGTGATGTCACAGCTCACCTCCTCCTCCTCCTGTACAATGACTGATAACACCTCTATATACAGTAGATAACACAGGATCCACCATTCACAATAGGTGATATCACAGCTCACCTCCTCCTCCTGTACAATGACTGATAACACCTCTATATACAGTATATAACACAGGATCCACCAATCACAATAGGTGATATCACAGCTCACCTCCTCCTCCTGTACAATGACTGATAACACCTCTATATACAGTAGATAACACAGGATCCACAATTCACAATAGGTGATATCACAGCTCACCTCCTCCTGTACAATGACTGATAACACCTCTATATACAGTAGATAACACAGGATCCACCATTCACAATAGGTGATATCACAGCTCACCTCCTCCTCCTGTACAATGACTGATAACACCTCTATATACAGCAGATAACGCAGGATCCACCATTCACAATAGGTGATGTCACAGCTCACCTCCTCCTCCTGTACAATGACTGATAACACCTCTATATACAGTATATAACACAGGATCCACCAATCACAATAGGTGATATCACAGCTCACCTCCTCCTCCTGTACAATGACTGATAACACCTCTATATACAGTATATAACACAGGATCCACCATTCACAATAGGTGATGTCACAGCTCACCTCCTCCTGTACAATGACTGATAACACCTCTATATACAGTACATAACACAGGATCCACCATTCACAATAGATGATGTCACAGCTCACCTCCCCCTCCTGTACAATGACTGATAACACCTATATACAGTATATAACACAGGATCCACCATTCACAATAGGTGATATCACAGCTCACCTCCTCCTCCTGTACAATGACTGATAACACCTCTATATACAGTAGATAACACAGGATCCACCATTCACAATAGGTGATGTCACAGCTCACCTCCTCCTCCTGTACAATGACTGATAACACCTCTATATACAGTAGATAACACAGGATCCACCATTCACAATAGGTGATGTCACAGCTCACCTCCTCCTGTACAATGACTGATAACACCTCTATATACAGTACATAACACAGGATCCACCATTCACAATAGATGATGTCACAGCTCACCTCCCCCTCCTGTACAATGACTGATAACACCTATATACAGTATATAACACAGGATCCACCATTCACAATAGGTGATATCACAGCTCACCTCCTCCTCCTGTACAATGACTGATAACACCTCTATATACAGTAGATAACACAGGATCCACCATTCACAATAGGTGATGTCACAGCTCACCTCCTCCTCCTGTACAATGACTGATAACACCTCTATATACAGTATATAACACAGGATCCACCATTCACAATAGGTGATGTCACAGCTCACCTCCTCCTGTACAATGACTGATAACACCTCTATATACAGTACATAACACAGGATCCACCATTCACAATAGATGATGTCACAGCTCACCTCCCCTCCTGTACAATGACTGATAACACCTATATACAGTATATAACACAGGATCCACCATTCACAATAGGTGATATCACAGCTCACCTCCTCCTCCTGTACAATGACTGATAACACCTCTATATACAGTAGATAACACAGGATCCACCATTCACAATAGGTGATGTCACAGCTCACCTCCTCCTCCTGTACAATGACTGATAACACCTCTATATACAGTATATAACACAGGATCCACCATTCACAATAGTGATGTCACAGCTCACCTCCCCCTCCTGTATAATGACTGATAACACCTCAATATACAGTAGATAACACAGAATCCACCATTCACAATAGGTGATGTCACAGATCACCTCCTCCTCCTGTACAATGACTGATAACACCTCTATATACAGCAGATAACGCAGGATCCACCATTCACAATAGGTGATGTCATAACTCACCTCCTCCTCCTGTAAATGACTGATATCACCTCTATATACAGTAGATAACACAGGATCCAGCATTCACAATAGGTGATGTCACAGCTCACCTCCTCCTCCTGTACAATGACTGATAACACCTCTATATACAGCAGATAACGCAGGATCCACCATTCACAATAGATGATGTCACAGCTCACCTCCTCCTCCTGTACAATGACTGATAACACTCTATATACAGTAGATAACACAGGATCCACCATTTACAATAGGTGATGTCACAGATCACCTCCTCCTCCTGTACAATGACTGATAACACCTCTATATACAGCAGATAACGCAGGATCCACCATTCACAATAGGTGATGTCATAACTCACCTCCTCCTCCTGTACAATGACTGATAACACCTCTATATACAGTAGATAACACAGGATCCACCATTCACAATAGGTGATGTCACAGCTCACCTCCTCCTCCTGTATAATGACTGATATCACCTCTATATACAGTAGATAAAACAGGATCCAGCATTCACAATAGGTGATGTCACAGCCACCTCCTCCTCCTGTACAATGACTGATAACACCTCTATATACAGTAGATAACACAGGATCCAGCATTCACAATAGGTGATGTCACAGCTCACCTCCTCCTCCTGTACAATGACTGATACACCTCTATATACAGAGATAACGCGGATCCACCATTCACAATAGGTGATGTCAAACTCACCTCCTCCTCCTGTACAATGACTGATAACACCTCATATACAGTAGATAACACGGATCCACCATTCACAATAGTGATGTCACAGCTCACCTCCTCCTCCTGTAAATGACTGATACACCTCTATATACAGTAGATAAAACAGGATCCACATTCACAATAGGTGATTCACAGCTCACCTCCTCTCCTGTACAATGACTGATAACACCTCTATATACAGTATATAACACAGGATCCACAATCACAATAGGTGATATCACAGCTCACCTCCTCCTCCTGTACAATGACTGATAACACCTCTATATACAGTAGATAACACAGGATCCACAATTCACAATAGGTGATATCACAGCTCACCTCCTCCTGTACAATGACTGATAACACCTCTATATACAGTAGATAACACAGGATCCACCATTCACAATAGGTGATATCACAGCTCACCTCCTCCTCCTGTACAATGACTGATAACACCTCTATATACAGCAGATAACGCAGGATCCACCATTCACAATAGGTGATGTCACAGCTCACCTCCTCCTCCTGTACAATGACTGATAACACCTCTATATACAGTATATAACACAGGATCCACCAATCACAATAGGTGATATCACAGCTCACCTCCTCCTCCTGTACAATGACTGATAACACCTCTATATACAGTAATAACACAGGATCCACCATTCACAATAGGTGATGTCACAGCTCACCTCCTCCTGTACAATGACTGATAACACCTCTATATACAGTACATAACACAGGATCCACCATTCACAATAGATGATGTCACAGCTCACCTCCCCTCCTGTACAATGACTGATAACACCTTATACAGTATATAACACAGGATCCACCATTCACAATAGTGATATCACAGCTCACCTCCTCCTCCTGTACAATGACTGATAACACCTCTATATACAGTAGATAACACAGGATCCACCATTCACAATAGGTGATGTCACAGCTCACCTCCTCCTCCTGTACAATGACTGATAACACCTCTATATACAGTAGATAACACAGGATCCACCATTCACAATAGGTGATGTCACAGCTCACCTCCTCCTGTACAATGACTGATAACACCTCTATATACAGTAATAACACAGGATCCACCATTCACAATAGATGATGTCACAGCTCACCTCCCCTCCTGTACAATGACTGATAACACCTATATACAGTATATAACACAGGATCCACCATTCACAATAGGTGATATCACAGCTCACCTCCTCCTCCTGTACAATGACTGATAACACCTCTATATACAGTAGATAACACAGGATCCACCATTCACAATAGGTGATGTCACAGCTCACCTCCTCCTCCTGTACAATGACTGATAACACCTCTATATACAGTATATAACACAGGATCCACCATTCACAATAGGTGATGTCACAGCTCACCTCCCCCTCCTGTATAATGACTGATAACACCTCAATATACAGTAGATAACACAGAATCCACCATTCACAATAGGTGATGTCACAGATCACCTCCTCCTCCTGTACAATGACTGATAACACCTCTATATACAGCAGATAACGCAGGATCCACCATTCACAATAGGTGATGTCATAACTCACCTCCTCCTCCTGTATAATGACTGATATCACCTCTATATACAGTAGATAACACAGGATCCAGCATTCACAATAGGTGATGTCACAGCTCACCTCCTCCTCCTGTACAATGACTGATAACACCTCTATATACAGCAGATAACGCAGGATCCACCATTCACAATAGATGATGTCACAGCTCACCTCCTCCTCCTGTACAATGACTGATAACACCTCTATATACAGTAGATAACACAGGATCCACCATTTACAATAGGTGATGTCACAGATCACCTCCTCCTCCTGTACAATGACTGATAACACCTCTATATACAGCAGATAACGCAGGATCCACCATTCACAATAGGTGATGTCATAACTCACCTCCTCCTCCTGTACAATGACTGATAACACCTCTATATACAGTAGATAACACAGGATCCACCATTCACAATAGGTGATGTCACAGCTCACCTCCTCCTCCTGTATAATGACTGATATCACCTCTATATACAGTAGATAAAACAGGATCCAGCATTCACAATAGGTGATGTCACAGCTCACCTCCTCCTCCTGTACAATGACTGATAACACCTCTATATACAGTAGATAACACAGGATCCAGCATTCACAATAGGTGATGTCACAGCTCACCTCCTCCTCCTGTACAATGACTGATATCACCTCTATATACAGTAGATAACACTGGCTCCACCATTCACAATAGGTGATGTCACAGCTCACCTCCTCCTCCTGTACAATGACTGATAACACCTCATATACAGTAGATAACACGGATCCACCATTCACAATAGATGATGTCACAGCTCACCTCCTCCTCCTGTACAATGACTGATAACACCTCCATATACAGTAGATAACACAGGATCCACATTCACAATAGGTGATTCACAGCTCACCCTCCTCCTGTACAATGACTGATAACACCTCTATATACAGTAGATAACACAGGATCCACCATTCACAATAGATGATGTCACAGCTCACCTCCTCCTCCTGTACAATGACTGATAACACCTCCATATATACAGTAGATAACACAGGATCCACCATTCACAATAGGTGATGTCACAGCTCACCCTCCTCCTGTACAATGACTGATAACACCTCTATATACAGTAGATAACACAGGATCCACCATTCACAATAGATGATATCACAGCTCACCTCCTCCCCTGTACAATGACTGATAACACCTCTATATACAGTAGATAACACAGGATCCACCATTCACAATAGGTGATATCACAGCTCACCTCCTCCTGTACAATGACTGATAACACCTCTATATACAGTAGATAACACAGGATCCACCATTCACAATAGGTGATGTCACAGCTCACTCCTCCTCCTCCTGTACAATGACTGATAACACCTCTATATACAGTAGATAACACAGGATCCACCATTCACAATAGGTGATATCACAGCTCACCTCCTCCTGTACAATGACTGATAACACCTCTATATACAGTAGATAACACAGGATCCACCATTCACAATAGATGATGTCACAGCTCACCTCCTCCTCCTGTACAATGACTGATAACACCTCTATATACAGTAGATAACACAGGATCCACCATTCACAATAGTGATGTCACAGCTCACCTCCTCCTCCTGTACAATGACTGATAACACCTCCATATACAGTAGATAACACAGGATCCACCATTCACAATAGGATGATGTCACAGCTCACCTCCTCCTCCTGTACAATGACTGATAACACCTCTATATACAGTAGATAACCTAGGATCCACCATTCACAATAGGTGATGTCACAGCTCACCTCCTCCTCCTGTACAATGACTGATAACACCTCTATATACAGTAGATAACACAGGATCCACCATTCACAATAGTGATGTCACAGCTCACCTCTCCCCTGTACAATGACTGATAACACCCCTATATACAGTAGATAACACAGGATCCACCATTCACAATAGGTGATATCACAGCTCACCTCCTCCCCTCCTGTACAATGACTGATAACACCTCTATATACAGTAGATAACACAGGATCCACCATTCACAATAGGTATGTCACAGCTCACCTCCTCCTCCTCCTGTACAATGACGGATAACACCTCTATATACAGTAGATAACACAGGATCCCTCATTCACAATAGGCGATATCACAGCTCACCTCCTCCTCCTGTATAATGACAGATAACACCTCATATACAGTAGATAACACAGGATCCACCATTCACAATAGGTGATATCACAGCTCACCTCCTCCCCCCTGTACAATGACTGATAACACCTCTATATACAGTAGATAACACAGGATCCCTCATTCACAATAGGTGATGTCACAGCTCACCTCCTCCTCCTGTACAATGACTGATAACACCTCTATATACAGTAGATAACACAGGATCCACATTCACAATAGGTGATGTCACAGCTCACCTCCTCCTCCTGTATAATGACAGATAACACCTCTATATACAGTAGATAACACAGGATCCACCATTCACAATAGGTGATGTCACAGCTCACCTCCTCCTCCTGTACAATGACTGATAACACCTCTATATACAGTTGATAACACAGGATCCACCATTCACAATAGGTGATGTCACAGCTCACCTCCTCCTCCTGTACAATGACTGATAACACCTCTATATACAGCAGATAACACAGGATCCCTCATTCACAATAGGTGATGTCACAGCTCACCTCCTCCTCCTGTACAATGACTGATAACACCTCTATATCCAGTAGATAACACAGGATCCCTCATTCACAATAGGCGATATCACAGCTCACCTCCTCTATTCACAATGCTCTGCTCCTATATTACATCATGCGCAGATACTGGTCATTGTCAGTTAATTGAAGCTAATGTCCACATGAAGGAAGTATAAGTCTATTATTAAGCCTAGCGGTCAGTGTGAAAATTGCAAGATTTTGCATTATTTTTTTTAATACAGATTACTAAATAAAAATAATTAGAATAAAAATCATTTTTTATATATTAACATAAAAGCCTAATATAAATAATATGTGATATTGATGACACATTCCCTTTAAAGTAGATTTCCAGCTTCCTATGATGCTAGTCACTTCTCACGGCCAAGCCGTGAGTCAGAATAGTCGAGAAGTCCAAGGTCAGAAGCCAGGAGGGTTCGTCATAAACAGAAGGAAGAGACAAAAGCATAGTCAGGTAACGTTCCGAGGTCAGAGTACCGGGAGGATAACGGATCAGAGCTGAAGGGGTTAAACAGGCGGATGGTTAGAACATGGTCCAAGGTCAGGCAACAAAAGATCAAGCATACAGAACTCAGGGCACAGGGAAGCACAAACCTCACTAGCTGAATGTACGTCTGGCAGAGGTCTGGGAGAAGCTGCTCAGTTTAGTAACCTGGCTATCACCTAGGATAATGAACACCTGGAGACAGCCAGTGCTTCCCAGTCTCAGGTTGGTCAGCATGCCCCTGTACCAGACTGGATGGCTAAGCTGTCAATCAAAGTACTGACAGCTTCAGAGCGCCCCTGTAGCATACTGGACGCTGGACGGCCGAGCTGTCGGTAACTGCATCCCAGACACACTGTGGGTGGATCCGTGACACTTCCAAGCCCGTCATTTCAATGGGCACCATGTAATACCTCAGTTCTCCTGTAGTGGCCGCTGCAGAGAAATGTACGACTGCCTGCAGCTTATAAAGATCGGCTTGGGTTGGGGTCAGGCGCCTGCAGTTCCTCCTGTTATTACAGCTCATCTGATCACAGCAGTGTATAAGGAACCAAAAAAAGGAAACTTTTCCATTGCAATATCATAAAATTAGGCAGCATAGATCTGAAGTGGGAAACTGCCCCTTTAATGGCTCCAAAAATCTCTAATTATGGTTTCTTACTATAACGGGAATGACAGTTTCATGCTACAATGGGCTCCCTCCCTGTCATTGTAACCATCGGGTATTTTAGCTGAGAGATGAGGGATAAATATTTCACAGCGAGAGCAAAAACTTCCAGTTTGTAATTCAAGTGCAAGATTTTTACAGACAGGAAAGACAAAAACTGTAATTGCAGATTCCCAATTATCGCTGGATGGGGCACCTGCTCCGCCAAGAGAGAGGGCACAGTTTTAGATTTCCTCGCCGCTGGGAAGTCAGACATTTCATTGTGCTCTGTGCAGGACGCCAAGTTTACAGGATGAGGACAGGAACCTCATCACCAGGCGGTGTAACAGTGCCATGAAGGCATCACGTCATAATGGTAGAAATCAGCAGTAAGGTGGATTAAATGAGCTTCCAGGTCACCTGAAAAGTTAAAGAGAACCACGGGAGACTAGGGACAAAAGGACAACAATGAACAAAAGGAAAGTAGGGACTTTACAGTAAACCAAAGGACACCAGGGACTTTATTGTGAGGCTAGGACACCAGAGACTTGAGCAACCAAAGGATACTAGGGACTTTAGTTTGACTTTAAGACACCAGAAACTTGACAGTAGCCCAAGGGAACCAGGGACTTTATAATCACCAAAAGGATGCCAAACACTTTACTGTGAATCAAAGGACACTAGGGACGGTGCAGTGAACAAAAGGACACTAAGGACATTACAGTAAACCAGAGGACAGAATTGACTTAATATTGAACCAAAGGACACCAGGGACTTTACAGTAAACCAAAGGATATCAGGGACTTTACTGTGACTATAAGACACCAGGGACATTATATATGCAAATTGACTCTTCAAAAAAAGGGACTTGTACTCTGTAGCGCCACCTATTGGAAGTAGCGATCCTACAAGTCACAATCAACCCTTTAATGAGTCTTGTAATATGACTTAGGATAAAAGCCAAATCAGTATCTCCATTTGCAGACACGGTGTTTCGGACTGTTGGTCCTCGTCAGTGCAAAGTAGGAGAGATCTGATTTGGCTAGATGAGAGGCTCTGGACTGGGGTCTGGGGGGTAAGGTTACTCCTTGTGGAGAGTGACATACCAGCTCTGGCGTGTCGAGGTAAGGAGGCTTATTCGCCGTGCAATGCTCCTCTGGGAAATTTTAATATGCAAATTGCCTCTTCAAACAAAGAGGACTTGTACTCTATAGCGCCACCTATTGGAAGTAGCGATCCTACAAGTCACAATCAACCCTTAAACGAGTCTTGTAATATGACTTAGGATAAAAGCCAAATCAGAATCTCCATTTGCAGAGACGTTATAGTGAACCAAAGAAAACCAGGGACTTTACAGTAAACCAAAGGACACCAAGGACTTTACTGTGAATATTAGACTCCAGTGACTTTGTAGTGAACCAAAAACACCAGAAGCTTCACAGTAAAACAAAGGACAACAAGGACTTTACTGTAACTATAAAACACCAAGGACTTTATAGTGAACCAAATGACACCAGGGACTTTAGAGTAAACCAAAGGATACCGCAGATTTTACTGTGCCTGTAAGAGACCAAGGAATTTACTGTGACTAGAAGACACCAGGGACTTTACTGTGACTATAAGACACTATTGACTTTATAGTGAACCAAAGGAAACAAGGGACTTTACAGTAAACCAAAGGATACTACGGACTTTATTGTGAACCAAAGGACACCAGGTACTTTATAGTGAACCATAAAGATTTGATTGCAGAACTAAAGGACACAAAGGACTTAACTAGGAATCAAAAGGACTCCAGGAATCCTATAGTGAACCACTAGTTACCAAGGACTTTACAATGAACCACATGACAACAAAGAGTTTACAGTGACCTAGATGGGATGCTAAGACTTTATAATGACGCCAGGAACTTCACAGTGAACCATGTGAAACCAAGGACTCTACAGGGTAAAGATGGCAAGAGACTTTACAGATCAGCCGGCACTTTATTTTAAACCACACGAAACATGGAAATATATATATATATATATATATGTATATATATTCAGCTACTATGGGATTTATTGGGTTCATGAGAAAATACAGTAGCAGCATTTTATGTGTCACACCGAGGTTAAATTTAGATGTTCTCTTGACTGAATTTGCGGGAAATTGCTGTAAAATGTCAGTCATACTGAGTATTTATGCCTCCGAGCTCTTATTGACACCTCCATTTGTTAATAGTTCTAAAGGAAAAAAGCTTTTCTTAAAACGAAAATCTACTTGATACGAGAAGAACGCTTGAAGGTTTGTAGAAAGAAATCGGTAAATACATCGAGTTCCGAGTTAAGAGCGGTTACAGTGTGTCAGGGGTGGCAGGCTCGCATTGTATGAGATTGACAACTCTCTTTTAGTAATGTAATCTAACAGTATAATAAATATATATATATATATATATCTGTCAGGTCACAATACGTGCAACACCAGATGCAGAATTGTCACGTGATAACCAGAAAAAAATCTAAGAATAATGAGGATTGAAAAACATACATACACATGAAAGGGATCTAAACGTTTACCTCAACCATCCAACATTGGCCATTTCTCATCAGGTTAGGTCTACATAAAGGGATTAAGGTGCTTATCAGGCACACACTAGATTCAGATCTTGTCACCATGTTGGTCCCATGGGGTCCCAGGAGAGAAGGGACCCCTTTGAAGATTATCTTGTCCCCATTTCATTGGGAAGGTCTCCAATGAATTACAAACATGAAATTATGGCTCCTCATGGGCGGTACTTGCACAAATCCAACCCTTTTCTTATCAAACACACACTAGATGCAGATCACGTCACCATGTTGATCCTCTGGTGTCCCAGGAGAGAAGAGACCCCTTGGAAGTTTATCTTGTCCCCATTACATTGAAAAGGTATTCAGTTAGTAACAAACATGAAATTGTGGCAGCTCATGGGCGGTACTTGCACAAACCCAGCCCTTTTCCTCATCAAATCAAATCAGTAAAAATCATGTCAACATATTTTAGGAAGACCTCCAAATGCCTCCTGTCTGGGGTTTGTATTTGTGTAGGGAGTTTGGTAACAGTTCTGAATTTATTTCAGGATCACAAGTTGCACCAATGGTATCCCCACGCCTCTGGTCTTCAACAGTAAGTACTTAGGGCATCTGTTGTGAGTTTGGAGGGTCTAGTATCGGGATTTTTTTTATCTGCGTGGGCGTGTCCTATGTAAATGGGCTTGGCATATTTTAAAAAGTTCAAATCAATTTTTGGATCCTCCTTGGCACATTGTTGCCAACGGTCTTGATTTTGCTGGGACGGTTCCACAAAGTAGACCACCAAAGAGTTGGCGTTTAGCAAATTTGTGCTTAAAAGTAGCCATTTTTAAAGGCGTTGTAATGCGTTCTTCAGAATTTGCTGGGTTCCAGCTGCTCCCCAATTCTTCGCATCAGTTTTAGTTCACTTTCCCCAGGCGTAAAACACTCTTCATCTGGAAAATAGTGGCGACATGTTGAAGATGACCGGTCTGGAGAGAAGACGCATATTGAATCATTTTCTTTTTCGTTACTTTCTAATGATGTTCAGTCTTTAATTAGAGCTCATATGTAATATTGATGATCACCCCTGCCCGATCTCTGAAATTATACAATTGATTCTGTAGTTGAGACCTCAATTATCCATTCATCCGAGCATTAGATGTTGGTCGCCAAGACCCGTGGCACAACCGCTGCTCTTTGGCATCAGACCCTTCCAGAAAGTGAAGCATTAAGAAAGTGAAGAATCTGCTACCAAAACCATAGGCATTTCACTGTAGACATTGATGGGTGATTATTATAATACTGGATATTAGTAGGCCAACTCAAAAAATGTTGTCAAGGGATTGCAAAAGTAATCACACCCTAAGTATAACATGAGATAGAAAAATGGCTGCAGAAATTATTTAAAGAAGACACAGATGACTCCTAGAAATATTCCTACCGAAGATACAGAAATAATAATCCACTTAGTAAAAGATATTGTATTTCATTTTCTCCAGACAATGCGCTGCACAGATTTAGTGATCATTTCCCGAGATGCAAAAAATGTGTTCTTAAGAGGCTGTCTTCCCTCTTGAAACCGCAAAAGAACTTTACTACAGAATGCATACATAAAGAGCAAAAACTCATTACGGCCCAAAATTATCTGCACAGCTCTCTAGAGTATATCTTATCTGTTACCACAAGAATCTGCCCACTATACTATGTACCTACTATAATGCTGCCCCTATATACAGGAATAAAACTACTATAATACTGCTCCTATGTACAAGAATATAACTACTATAATACTGCCCCTATGTACAAGAATATAACTACTATAATACTGCTCCTATGTACAATAATATAACTACTATAATACTGCTCCTATGTACAAGAATATAACTACTATAATACTGCCCCTATGTACAAGAATATAACTACTATTATACTGCTCCTATATACAAGAATATAACTACTGTAATACTGCCCCTATGTACAAGAATATAACTACTATAATACTGCTCCTATGTACAAGAATATAACTACTATAATACTGCTCCTATGTACAAGAATATAACTACTATAATACTGCTCCTATATACAAGAATATAACTACTATTATACTGCCCCTATGTACAAGAATATAATTACTATAATATTGCTCCTATGTACAAGAATATAACTACTATAATACTGCTCCCTATGTACAAGAATATAACTACTATAATACTGCTCCTATGTACAAGAATATAACTACTATAATACTGCTCCTATATACAAGAATATAACTACTATAATACTGCTCCCTATGTACAAGAATATAATTACTATAATATTGCTCCTATGTACAAGAATATAACTACTATAATACTGCTCCCTATGTACAAGAATATAACTACTATAATACTGCCCCTATGCACAAGAATATAACTACTATAATACTGCCTCCTAGCTGAGAGGTTGTGTGTTTGTAGCTCTCCTGATGTCTGGAGCAAGCCCAGGGAGGGGCCACCCTGGGCGGGGAAGCTCCCCAGGCAAGGCCCAGGCTTCCCGGCCTACACTGGGACAAGCCTCCCAGGCCTCTCCTAATGGGAATGTTAATCCCAGAGCCACTGTCAGAGCAGTGAATGCAGCGAGCCAAAGCTGCAGCAGTTCTGTGAAGGAGGAAAAAGCCGTCAGTAAAGTTTTGGGAGGAAAACCTTCTCCAAGTCCAGCAAAGAAGCAAGAAGGAAAAGTGTCGGTCAGCAATGGGTTACAGCACATTGTGAAGTCAGGTAACTCCCCAGTCAGCAAGCAGCTCCTGCCAGGTGCACAGGTGAGATCAGCCCCAGCTGTGCAGATCATCTCTCCTGCTCCCAGGCAGAGACGGACGTCTTTGGAAAGACAAACCATCCAGGAGAACTTACAGCAGCATGGCAGTATGGCGCGGTCAGGACGCACACGGTCGCAGTCAGGTGGCAGCGATAAACCTGCTGCGGAGCCTGCATCCAGCCAAGGAGCCACAAAACCATCTGTGGTGGAACCGCACAGGACTGTGTTCAGAAGACCTGTACCCGTGGTGAAGACTAAAGCTGTGGAGCCGGCGCGTGCACCCGAGCTGCAGCTAGCGGATGAGATACCGGGACTGGTCAGAAAACTGGGTGAGTTACAGCAGCAAAAAAAGCGCTGCAAATGGAAGTAGACTTTATCTATACCCTAAAGACCACTAATCCTGCCTGTAATGATGCCTATGACCTGAGACTGAACACACTGGGTGTACAGCTGGCTAGTGTTGTGCAGGACATTGAGTCTGTGATGGAGGGCATGGGGCCCCTGGCAGAGACCTACAGGAACCGGGAGCGGTTCGCCTCCTATAAGCAGGGCTGTGCTGTAGAGACCAGGACCCCTGATGTTCAGGACGGGACCCCCCAGCAGCGGACACGGCCAGTGTTACAGGCTGCCCGCTTCTGCTTCCAGGAGGGAAAACAACCGCAGCAGCAAACAGCGAAGTGTGAACAGGAGCATACACTTCAGACTCCAGCAGAGGCACCACAGGTCCCAGAGTGCCCCACACAGGAGCAGGACAGTATATGTGAGACTGTTTGTGCTGATGAGGCTGAGGCAGCTGAGTGTGAACAAGAACATACACTTCAGACTCCAGCAGAGGCACCACAGGTCCCAGAATGCCCCACACAGGAGCAGGACAGTATATGGGGGACTGTTTGTGCTGATGAGGCTGGGGCACAGACTGTGGCTGGTGATGTTGTGCCCATGGCGTCGGGGGTTGGAGGGGTTTCACATTCTGCAATTGACGTGACACTGTCTGATGATAATGATGCTGCTAATGATAATGTGCATGATATGTGTGACTATCCCCCTTTACCATCTAGTCCACAAGGTGTGACAGCCCCCCCTGCTGCAGGCCCTCTCCCTGTCAGTCGGCCCAGTGTGACCCGGCAGGTGCCCCCCAGGAATGCCTGGAGCCGCGGCGCCCCATCCTTCACTTCCAGCGCCAGGTATACCGGCCAGACATTCAAGCGCATTAATGTGGTACGGTTTAAATACTTAGGTGCCAAGGAGGATCTGCCACAACGCAGGTATGTGGTGAGGGAGCTGCTATGCGGCCAGATGGGGTTTGAGGTTAATCAGATACTGGCGGTGTCTAATCTTCAGGACAGGCAGGGCTATGAGGTCAGCTTCAAGCTCTCGTCTGACCTGGACAGATTCTGGGCCAGTTACCCCAAGTTCAGGGACGCTGAGGGCTGGAATAAGTTTATGATGGTTCCTATCCGCAGGCCGGACACAGTCACAGTAAATGTCACCTTCTGGAATGAGGCCGTTCCCCCACAGGACATCGAGGTGTGGCTCCGGAGACACTGTGACCTTGTCTCTGGACTCACCAAGGTCAGAGATGAGGATGGTATCTGGACAATGGGGTGGAAAACTTTAGTGAAACTGCAGCAGTATAATAACATCACTGCCCACTTACCCAACTCCTTCTTCATTGGGAGGGAGAAGGGAAGATGTTATTATCCCGGGCAGCCCAGAAAGTGCTTCAAATGTGGTGGCAAAGGTCATCTGGCTAACGTCTGTACTGTGGTGAAGTGCAGTCTGTGTGGGGCAATCGGCCATGTTGCTGCAGACTGCCGAGACGTGAGGTGCAACCTCTGTGGTCAGATGGGCCACGCTCATGTCTCGACCACGCACCACAATTGCGGGTTTCCAGGGCAATGGGGTACTCAGAGCCGAGCCCGTAGAAGTCTATGGGAATGTCACAGGTAGCGGTGGCTCGGTCTGTGGCCCTGGCGGTCAGGCGTATGTTGGGGGGTATATTTACAGGGGATATATATATACAGTTCGTGACGCCACCTGTAGTCTCTGGTAATTTGTACCAGCGCTGCTGTAGATCTCTGAGGGGATGGTGAGGCAGCTAGATGTCGGGTCCCCTACAGGTGGGACTCTTCCCTCAGGTCGATGGTTATGATAGGGTAGTGCAGGAATGCAATCAAATAACACAGTCTCACACATCAGCGTCTTTCATACCTTTACTTCAAGTTGTTCAGGCAGGTCCCAGGGAGGCTGATGGGGTTGATGGAGGATGAGCTTTGAGGCAACGGCTAAGCAAGTTAGGGGCCTCCTTTACTTTCCAATGATGATGAGTACAACCAGCATGAAGCGTAGTTCCCTCTATAATCTCCAGCTATTCCAAAGCTGTACTGCCCGGTCAGTTTTGTGGTTGGAGCCTTCTTCTGAGAGAGCTGAGTTCCAATTCCTGTCGTGCACTGACTCAAGGTTCTCACTCTCCCTGACCCCAGTTACGTACTGACTCTTCAGGGGCTGCTTTCCGTTACCTAAGGTCCGGTAAGCCTCTGGGTTTCCTACCACCATGCATGAAGCTATGGTGATGCTTCGGTCTCCAGTGACCGGTAACAATATGCAGGTATTCTATACCGATGGCACTTTTCTGTTCTCTTCCACTATGCCCTTCGATTTGCTCAGACTCTCAACAGATGTCTCAGTCCGTCCTCTAGTGGGGCACAGCTCTGACCAGGCTGAGGTGAACTGGCTCACCTTTACTGGACTCCACTTTCTGAACTGCACAAAGACTGCACTTCCTAACTCTTTCGAGTCACTGACTGAACTGAACTCAGACTACTCAGCACTCCCCTCCACACCCCTGCTGGGTGTGTCCGAAGTGTACGTGATATCATGGAGAGCCCTTAACCGTTACCTCTCCACTCATCCTCCTGGTATTGTGTACCAGGGCTACACATTCCCCCATGGTAAACGACAGCACTCCCGGGCTGTGAAATACAAGAGACATTTTTGTTTATGCATTAAACATCAACATTAAACATTAATTCGTCCCATCCGGGAGGTAAGGATGTCTTGAACGTTGCTAACAACACATTGAATATAGAAAAAATACGAAATATTAAATAAACATGTTCATAAATAAACGACAATATTCTTGTGAAGGACCCGCACCAAACCTTCAACGTGGGTCCTGGGTGGGCTGCAGGACATCCGAATGCAGACCTCACTCAGTGCCTCACCACACGGGTTTTATGTTCAGAGGTAAGTCAAGGCTTCGTGTGAAACCATTAAAAGGCACCTTAGTGCAACTATTTACAAGATAAGTTCTGGGCTGGCACAGTCCTCAGCCTCTGAGTCCATTATAAGACACCATAAAGAAAAGACACATATATATATACTTTTTACAATATTCACATTAATTTGTTAAATTACTGCTGGTATCGAATGGGTATCTTCCCTTTTGTGATTCGCTCTGATCTACGTGGAGTAGCTTCAGGTATATTAAGTTGCGATCTGTCTGCACTGCGTAACGGCAAACTATAGAACTGCCTCAATCTTTCTATGGATCTGGCAAGCGTACTGATGGCTGGGCGGTGTGAGTCAGCTTCACCAGGGGATCCCATAGTATGGGGCGCTGCTTCAGATGATCCTTCTTGAGATTCCGTAGGTTGAGGTGTTGCTGGAATGGGTAACTCCTGAACTGGCTCAACTGGCACCACGGACACAACTGGAGGTAGAACTTCCTCTGGTGGCTGATAAAACTGCAATACTGGAATTATTACAGCATCTCCCAGTCTGGGCCAATCCGCAGGAAAATCTCCCAGATCCGTGTGTATGACCTCTTCCTTCCTTTCTTCTTGATTGATGACAGGGTTCTTTTCACAACGCTTTAAGGGTTCTGTACACAATTTCAAATGGTCTCTGGACACAGTGGTTATTGTTCTTCCTCCGTCCTTACTAATGATACAAACTTTTCTGTTGTCATATTTAGAATCTTGTACAACGTAGGGTTCTTGTTCCCACTGGTTATCCAATTTGTGCATTTTCCTTTTTCTTTTTAATACCACTTCTCCAGGCATCAAAGGCTTGGCAGGAGCATTTCTGTTGTAAATATCTTCCTGTTTCTCCCGTGCCTTGTTGAGACTTTCCTCTACACAGATTTGCACTCTTCTGTACTGCTCTTGCCGATTTATGTCCCAGTTTTCAACGGCGTCGTCTGCCTCCGGTTCTACTACTCCAAGTTCTAAATCCATTGGTAGTCTTCCGGGCCTTGCTCTCATAAGATAGGCTGGAGTGCAGTTAGTAGAACTTACAGGTATATGGTTATACAAGTCAACCAAATCAGGTAGTAAGTCCGGCCATCGATTTCTGTCTTCCAACGGTATGGATCTCAACAAGTCAAGGACAATATGGTTCATTTTTTCACAAAGACCGTTGGTTTGAGGGTGGTATGGCGTTGTTCTAATTTTCTTGCACCCGTACATGTGACAGAATTCCTTGAATAAATCAGCTTCGAAAGCAGGTCCTTGATCGGTTAATACTTGCTCCGGATACCCATGCGGTCTGCAGAAACTTGCTTGAAAGGTTTTCGCTGCCGTCACTGCGGTCTGGTCCTTAACTGGAACAACCACCAGAAATCTGGAGTAATGGTCCACCATGGTCAAGGCGTATGAGTATCCAGATCTACTTGGCGACAATTTGACATGGTCCAGGGCCACAATCTCCAAGGGACGAGTCCGGATAGGTTGCAGGGGTGCCTTCTGACTACCGTAGTCCTTTCTTCTGAGACCACAGGGTCCACAGTTCCGACACCACCTCTCAATGGAGCTGCGCATCCCTACCCAGTAGAACCGGCATCTCAACAGGGTCTCCAGCTTTCTCCAGCCAAAGTGTCCTGCTTGATCGTGGTATGCTTCCAACACCATTGGGACGTCTGCCTTGGGGACCACGATTTGCCAGACCATCTCATGGGTTCTGGGGTTGACGTATCTCCTGCACAACTTCCGTATCAGAGTCATGCGGCATTCGGGACAATGCGTCAGCATTAGCATTCTTTCGACCTGCCCGGTACTTGATAGTAAACTGGTAATTGGACAACCGAGCCATCCATCGCTGCTCCATGGCACCCAGCTTGGCAGTTTCCAGGTGCGTTAAGGGGTTGTTATCTGTAAACGCAGTGAACCGATTGGAGGCCAGATAATGCTTAAATCTTTCAGTAATGGCCCAGACCAACGCCAGAAACTCCAGCTTGAAGCTGCTATAATTTTCCGGATTTCTCTCAGTTGGCCTGAGTTTTCTGCTGGCATATGCGATGACTTTTTCTTGGCCATTCTGCTTCTGACTGAGAACTGCTCCCAACCCTTCATTACTGGCGTCGGTGTACAACAGGAACGGTTGGCTGTAATCAGGATAGGTTAAGATCTCATCACCTGTAAGGATCTCTTTCATCTTTTGGAATGCTTCAGCCTGTTCCTTACCCCAATTAAAGGGAGGGTTTCTGCTCTTTAAGGATTGTCCTACTAGGAGGTCCTGTAAAGGAGCTGCCTTCTTCGTGTAATCTTTCACGAATCTCCTGTAGTAACCCGTTAGTCCCAGGAACTGTCGCACTTCCTTAAGGTTCTTCGGCTCCGGCCACTTCTGGATGGCAGTGACTTTCTCTGGGTCCGGCGCTACTCCTTCCGAACTGACGATGTGCCCCAAGTATTGTACCTTCTGCTTGAGTAGATGGCATTTTGAGGGTTTCAACTTCATCCCGTACCTGGACAGAGACTCAAATACTTCTGCCAGGTGCTTCAGATGGTCCTCATATGTCTTGGAATACACGATGACGTCGTCTAGGTATAGCAGCACGGTTTCAAAATTGAGATGTCCCAGACAATTTTCCATCACTCTCTGAAATGTTCCTGGGGCACTGCTGAGCCCAAACGGCATTCTGTCGAACTCACAGAGCCCCATTGGGGTGGTGAAAGCCGTTTTCTCACGATCCTCCTCAGCCACAGCCACTTGCCAGTAACCACTAGTCAGATCAAGGGTAGAAAAGTAGTTAGCCGTTTTCAGAGCAGCTAATGATTCCTCTATGCGTGGTAACGGGTATGCATCCTTGTGTGTTATGCGGTTCACCTGCCTGTAATCCACACACATTCTCATACTACCATCTTTCTTTTTAACCAGAACTAGAGGGGCTGCCCAGGGGCTACAACTATCCCTTATCACCCCAGCTTTCTTCATATCATGCAACATTTCTTTAGCCTTCTGATAATGAGCTGGAGGTATGGGCCTATACCGCTCTTTGATGGGAGGATGACTGCCTGTAGGGATATGATGTTGTACTCCCTTAATTATCCCAAAATCAAGTGGATTCTTGCTAAACACTTGGGCGTACTCTTGCACCACCCGTAATACCCCTTGCTTCTGGTGAGCGGGAGTGGTGTCCGTCCCAACATGGAGCTGCTGACACCATTCCGCCACCTGGGTTGCCGGGTCATTGTCCTCCGCTATTTGACAGGAGTCTAAGGACTCAGCCGGGAGAATAGAATTATTATCAACAGCATGTAGTTTAGCAATAGTTGCGTAACGGGGTAAGTTTACCTCATCATCTCCCCAATTGAGAAGCCGTACCGGTACTCTTCCATTCACCACTTCTACTACTCCTCTAGCAGTCATAAGTGTAGGTCTATGTTCTGAATGGTGGGGTTCTACTACAGCTTGGTAATTCTGTCCTCTCAGACCTATGGCTGCCCTGCACCAAATGATCATTTCACTCATTGGGGGTATCACAATAGGATCCGAGTCAGTGACCCGTACATTACCAATTTCGCCGTCTGTAAGCTTCGCTTGCTGCTGACACACCAGGGCCCGGATCTCTCTTTGGATTACTCCTCTCTGCCTTGGTCGGGCAATCTCAGCGAGCTGTTGGAGCAAGAACACAACTTCTCCCAAACAATTACCGATAATGTTAGTACCCAAAATTATATTTAAACCGTTCTCCTCATTTACAGTCTTTACTACCAGAAGCCCCTGGTCTTTCAACTCCTCTCTGCCCACCTTTACATCTACACATTTTGTCCCGAGTACTTCTACAGGAAGACCATTAGAAGCATATACGGTAAAGTCAGAGCTCGGGGGTTTAAGACTGTCCATTGACCAGTACTTAGTATAGAGGGCATCAGGAATTAGGGTCACCTGAGACCCAGTGTCTAACAATGCCGGAACTGCAATACCATCTAAGATGATAGACAGGTAGGGTCGCCCACCCACATACCTGCGGTTCCAGTCTAGGGGGCCTGACGGGTATTCTCCTGGGTGTTGGCCCTCGGACCCAGGTTCTGCCCGTTTAAAGGACACTGTGGAGACAGATGACCTTTCCGGTTGCATCGTTAACAGATGATCTCTCGACGAGGAGGGTGTTGATCAGAGGTCGCTCCTGGGGGTGGCGTTGTCCTCCTCCGGGGGGGCGACGTCTTCTTTCTTCTCCGGTGCATCCACGGGACGTCTTCTGGGCAGTCTGCTAACAAGATCTTCCCTTCTTCCTCTTTCCGCAGTTGCAGGGCACTCATTACAGCAGCCAGATTTTTAGTCAGCTGGCGCACCTCTGAGCGCAGACAATCCAATTCACTAGGAGGGGTCACCTGCGCTTTGGCTTCGGCCACTAACGGGGAAAAGGGATTTACTGCCGGTTCCAGAGTGACTTCAGCCTGATGATGTTGGGTTGCCACCTCAAGTTTGCCCAGGGGCCGCAGCCCTTTTATTGCCATGTCCTTTAGGGCATCAAAGGTAGCATCCGGATGGTCTAAGGACCACCAGTTTACAGTTCTGCGTTCCTCTTGGGATCTCAATCCCTGTATAAATTGTTCTTTCAGCATTTTATTCTCATCAATAGCATTTAAATTATTAACCTGCTTAAGAGCTCTCAGGGCTCCTTGTAGTCGGCAAGCGTAGTCCCGGATGCTGTCACCTGGCTGTTGTGAACAGTGATAGAAGGCCATCCGGAGATCCGTTTCCGTGCGGTCTTCAAATATGGCATGTAGCTTAAGGAAGATCGCAGGTACCGACTCCTGATCAACGGTATCCCAAGTCTCCACTTCCCTCTCAGCAGCGCCAGTTAGCTGCCCTATTAGCACAGCAGCTTTTTGTCTCTCAGGCATGGAGTACATTTCTAGGATGCTGCATAACTTCCGCTTGAAGCCTGCTAATGTGCCTGGCTCACCGCTGTACTGGGGAAGCCATTTCGCCCCAGGCATATATGGGAGCGTTAGTGGCATGATCGGGACTACCGGACTGGGTGCAGGGCCTGCGCCCCCATCTGGCGCTACAATACCAGACGGTGCGGGATTGGGGACTCCGGCTGGGGCCGCACTGTCAGCCGGTTGTTGTGACATCTTAGCGCCCCCTTGGTTAAACGGAGCCTACCGGTTTCAGACGCTGCTATTTCACAGGCACCGCAGTGGGAACAGGACCTTCGTCGCAGGCGCTCTGATGTCAGAGCGTTCACTTCCTGTTGCAGGACCTGCCGATGAGTCAGAGCCAGGGGCGTGTCCAAGACTCTGCGCACTCTTTCAGGTACGCCCACCTTCTTCTCCAGCGCCTTAGGGCGCGAATCTGGCGGCAAATATGGCGGTATTTGGCGCCAAACAACAGCAACAGTCTTTTTCGCCAAAACACTCCACAGGCACACAGGGCTCGCAATGCTGCAAGTTTCGGATCCTGTTCGTGACGCCAATTTGTCTCGACCACGCACCACAATTGCGGGTTTCCAGGGCAATGGGGTACTCAGAGCCGAGCCCGTAGAAGTCTATGGGAATGTCACAGGTAGCGGTGGCTCGGTCTGTGGCCCTGGCGGTCAGGCGTATGTTGGGGGGTATATTTACAGGGGATATATATATACAGTTCGTGACGCCACCTGTAGTCTCTGGTAATTTGTACCAGCGCTGCTGTAGATCTCTGAGGGGATGGTGAGGCAGCTAGATGTCGGGTCCCTACAGGTGGGACTCTTCCCTCAGGTCGATGGTTATGATAGGGTAGTGCAGGAATGCAATCAAATAACACAGTCTCACACATCAGCGTCTTTCATACCTTTACTTCAAGTTGTTCAGGCAGGTCCCAGGGAGGCTGATGGGGTTGATGGAGGATGAGCTTTGAGGCAACGGCTAAGCAAGTTAGGGGCCTCCTTTACTTTCCAATGATGATGAGTACAACCAGCATGAAGCGTAGTTCCCTCTATAATCTCCAGCTATTCCAAAGCTGTACTGCCCGGTCAGTTTTGTGGTTGGAGCCTTCTTCTGAGAGAGCTGAGTTCCAATTCCTGTCGTGCACTGACTCAAGGTTCTCACTCTCCCTGACCCCAGTTACGTACTGACTCTTCAGGGGCTGCTTTCCGTTACCTAAGGTCCGGTAAGCCTCTGGGTTTCCTACCACCATGCATGAAGCTATGGTGATGCTTCGGTCTCCAGTGACCGGTAACAATATGCAGGTATTCTATACCGATGGCACTTTTCTGTTCTCTTCCACTATGCCCTTCGATTTGCTCAGACTCTCAACAGATGTCTCAGTCCGTCCTCTAGTGGGGCACAGCTCTGACCAGGCTGAGGTGAACTGGCTCACCTTTACTGGACTCCACTTTCTGAACTGCACAAAGACTGCACTTCCTAACTCTTTCGAGTCACTGACTGAACTGAACTCAGACTACTCAGCACTCCCCTCCACACCCCTGCTGGGTGTGTCCGAAGTGTACGTGATATCATGGAGAGCCCTTAACCGTTACCTCTCCACTCATCCTCCTGGTATTGTGTACCAGGGCTACACACTCACAGGGACTGTCCAGACGCCTGGCACAACATCTGCAGAGTCTTCCCTGATGAGGATGTGATGGCAGGGGCAGAGGCTCAGGAGGATGAGGATGTGGTGATAGGGGCGCATGGGGAGGAGGATTCAATGTCAGGAGAGATGCTGACCAGTACAGATGCCCACCAGGAGACCACTCATGTAACACCAGAGCAGGAGGGTGCAGAGGGGAACATGGAGGTCGTCCCTCAGGTCCAGCAGCCTCAGGTAGCCCTCCCTTCAGCATCACTGTCTGTATCTGATGACTGGAGCAGTAATCATAACAAAAGAAAGAAAAAGAACACCTCCTCCCGTAAACCTGAGGCAAAATATGACACAGGTCAGAATGCGAGTAAGAAGGCTCCAAATCCTGCAGGTGTGATGGTCGTGTCCAATAAGTATGCAATTTTATCAGAGTCCAACGATGACAATTATGAGAAAGAGTTGAGGAAAATTGATGCTGAGTGTGACAGGGACATAGAGGACGATCCCCCGCCAAAGCGGAAGCCCTTATGTGTAGACCCTCAGGTAGAATCTGACATGGACACCAGTGGTGGACAGAACATCTCTAACTCATGATGATGGCTGTTTCTCTGCTCCTTCTATATTGTGTTGTGATGGCGGGGTTCTCATTAACACTGACCTCCAGTAATGTGAATAGCATTAAGGCGAGGAGGACGAGACAAGCAGTGTATGAACATCTCACATATCTGGACACAGATGTCATCTTACTGCAGGAGACACGACTGACATCTCTGGGGCTTATGAGAGAGGCTGAGAGGGAATGGCGGTCCGGTCCATCTTTCTGGTCGCTGGCTGTGGAGCCTTATGCCGGGGTCGCTGTCCTGTTTAACACCAATGATGTGACTGTGCATAGGATGTCGGAGGTGGTCATGGGAAGATGTCTGGTCCTGGAAGTCACTATCCATGGTAGGCGACTCCGGCTTATTAACATCTATGGGCCACAGACGGTGACTGACAGGATCCAGCTGTTTAATGACGTCAAGCCTTACCTCTTCACTTCTCTTCCAGTGGTGATGGCGGGGGACTTTAATGCCATACTGACATCAGGTGACAGCTCTTCAGGCAGGACAGTGACCAGGGACGGAAAGGTCCTACATAACATCATAACGCAGGCTGGACTGACTGACGTTTTCACACAGGGAGGTCGACAGCCAAAATTCACGTATTCATGTTCCAACAGGTGCAGTAGGATAGATTTTGCTTTTGTGAGTCCTACTGAGGCTGTCGGCACCCTAAGTGAGAAGGTCGTCCCTTACTCTGATCACCTCGCCTTGTGCTTCTGTCTGGGGACCTCTAACCGTCCGGACATTGGTAGAGGGTTGTGGAAGCTCAATTCCAGTCTTTTGGATGATGCCTATGTTCAGAGTCGTGTCCACTCCCTTATCCAGCTTCATCTAGACAGGGTTGACTTCTATGACAACATGACCGACTGGTGGGAGGACGTCAAGGAGGATATCAGATCCCTCTTAAAGAGACTGTCAGTTAATAAAGGGAGGAATAAGTGTGTGACCCGCACCACAATTGTGGGTTACCAGGGCAATGGGGTACTCAGAGCCGAGCCCATGGAAGTCTAAGGGATTTGTGTCACTGGCAGCGGTGGCTCGGTCCGTGGCCCTGGCGGTCAGGCGTATGATGGGGGGGATTATTTACAGGGGATTGGTAGATAACAGTTCGTGACGCCACCTGTAGTTTTCTAGTCACTAAGACCAGCGCTGCTGTAGATCTCTGAGGGGATGTTATGGCAGCTAGATGACGGGTCCCCCACAGGTGGGACTGGTCCCTCAAAGTCTATGGTTGTAATGATGTAGGGTGCAGATAAATGAATCAGCCTCACACCATCCAGCGTCTTTCCATACCTTTTACTTGTCAGATGTTTAGGCAGGTCCCGGGGAGCTGGTCGGGGTGAAGACTGCACGTCCAGGTAACAGCAGAGCAGGTTAGAGGCCTCCTTAACTTTCAATATGATGAGTCCAACTAGCATGGAACTAAGTTAACTCCGAATACTCCAGCTAACTCCATAGCTGTACTGCCCGGTCAGTATTGTGGTGGAGCCTTCTATGTGGTGAGAACAGAGTCCTTCTATGCTAGGCCTAGCTAAAAGTCCTTGTTCCTCCTGACCCCGATTACGTACCGACACTTCAAGGGCTGCTTTCTGCGACCTAAGGTCCAGTAAGACTCTGGTTGTCCCGTTACTATGAGTGAATCAATAGTAACTCCTCGGTCCCCAGTGACCGGATAATTAGTGTAGGCAATTCACTACCTAAGGCACTGCTCCGTCCTCTCCACTGTGCCCTTCGCCCTGCTTTCCACTCTCAACACAGGCACTGCACACTTCCTAAGGTAGTACAAGTCAATACTTTCTTGCTTCTTCCTTGGAGCTCGCTGACAGATTCTCAGTATACTCCTAGTTCAGGAACATATCAACTGAACTTCACTGTCCTTGGGACAGGCGACTGAAGTTTCTGCTGCAAACTTTCCTTTCTTCAAAGCTGTCTCTGCCTTCAGGTTAAGGAACAGCTCTGACTAGACTAGGATGAACTGGCTCACCCTTACTAGCCTCCACTTTATGAACTGCTGACAGGAACCAACTGAGTGGCTGTCTTTCACTTCACTTCCTGGAAGACTCCTCACTACTCCCCTCCTCTGCTGCATGTCACTAGCTTATATACCCTGAGGGTGTGTCTAAAGTGTGAATGGATGATGTGAGCTTTAACTGTTACCTTTCTGTGCAGACTCCAGGATAATGTGTGCCTTACATACCAGGGCTACACATCCCCCCTTGGTAAAACACAGCACTCCCGGGCTGTAAAATACAAAAAGAAAGACATTTTGTTTTGCATTTAAACATTTAACATCAAACTCTTCCCAGCAGGGAGGTGAGAAATTCTTAAACGTTGCATTATGGACAATAGAAAATACAAAAGTATCAAATCATCAAGACATTCAATAAATACACATAGTATTCTTGTGAAGGACCCGCACCAAACCTTCAACGTGGGTCCTGGGTGGGCTGCAGGACATTTGACTGCAGACCTCGCTCAGTGCCACACCATACGGGTTTTATGTTCAGAGGTAAGTCAAGGCTTCGTGTGAAACCAAGACAAGGCACAAAGTGCAACTATTTACAGGATACAGTTTTTGGGCTGGCTCAGTCCTCAGCCACGCAGTCCATTATAAGACATTTTCAAGTAATTCACATTCTATCACAATACTCTAAATTCCTTCAAGTGCAATAAACTTCTTTATACAACTTTATACAATTGATCATAGATAATAACCCTTTTCTGAGTCATAATAAACTACTGTTGATAACGAATAGGTAGCTTCCCTTTCGTTGTTCGTTCCGATCTACGTGGAGTAGCATCAGGTATATTGGTCTCTGATCTATCTGTTCTGCGTAACGACAAACTATAATACTGCCTCAATCTTTCTATGGATCTGGCAAGCGTACTGAGGGCTGGGCGGTGTGAGTCAGCTTCACCAGGGGATCCCATAGCATGGGGCGCTGCTTCCGGTGATTCTACTTCTTGAGATTCTGCAGGCTGGGGTTCTGCTGGAATAGGTACCTCTAGAACTGGTTCTGTTGGCACAATGGGCATGACTGGAGGTGGAGTTTCCTCTTGTGGCTGATAAAACTGCAACACAGGAATGATTACCGCATCTCCCAGTCTGGGCCAATCCGCAGGTAAATCTCCCAGATCCGTGTGTATGACCTCCTCCTCACTTTCTTCTCGATTCACAATAGGGTTCTCTTCCCGAAGCTTCAATGGCTCTGGACACAACTTTAAATGGTCTCTAGACACAGTGGCGGTCGTTCTTCCTCCATCCTTACTGATGATACAGACTTTTCTGTTATCAAATTTGGAATCTTGTACGACATATGGTTCTTGTTCCCACTGGTTGTCCAACTTGTGCATCTTCCTTTTCCTTTTTAACACCATTTCTCCAGGCATCAAAGGCTTAGCGGGAGCATTCTTGTTGTAAATATTCTCCTGCTTTTCCCGAGCTTTATTAAGACTTTCTTCTACGCAGGCTTGCACTCTTCTGTATTGCTCTTGCCGATTTGTGTCCCAATTTCCAACGGTGTCATCTGCCTCTGGTTCCACCACACCAAGTTCCAAGTCCATTGGCAGTCTTCCAGGCCTTGCTCTCATAAGGTAAGCTGGCGTGCAGTTGGTAGAACTCACTGGTATGTGGTTGTACAAGTCAACCAGGTCAGGTAACAATTCTGGCCACCGATTTCTTTCTTCCAGCGGTATGGATTTTAGCAAGTCAACGACAATGTGGTTCATTTTCTCGCAAAGGCCGTTGGTTTGGGGGTGGTATGGCGTCGTTCTAATTTTCTTACACCCATACAAGTGACAAAATTCCTTAAACAGATCCGCTTCAAAAGCAGGGCCTTGATCAGTCAGTACCTGCTCTGGATACCCATGCGGTCTGCAGAAGCTTGCTTGGAAGGTCCTTGCTGCCGTCACTGCTGTCTGATCCTTGACGGGGATGACCACCAAAAATCTCAAATAATGATCCACCATAGTCAGGGCATATGAGTATCCAGACCTGCTTGGCGACAATTTGACGTGGTCCAAGGCCACGATCTCCAAGGGACGAGTCGTCCGGATAGGCTGCAGGGGTGCCTTCTGACTACCGTAGTCCTTTCGCCTGAGACCACAGGGTCCACAGTTCCGACACCACCTCTCGATGGAGCTGCGCATTCCTACCCAGTAGAACCGGCACCTCAACAGGGTCTCCAGCTTTCTCCAGCCAAAGTGTCCTGCTTGATCGTGGTACGCTTCCAACACCATTTGGACGTCTGCCTTGGGGACCACTATCTGCCATACCATTTCATGGGTCCTGGGGTTGACGTATCTCCTGCACAACTTCTCACGGTATAGGAACAACCGGCTTCTCTCATTCCACAGGAGCTTTGCTGACATAGGTGCATCTTTTTCCAAGGAGGAACCTTCCTGTCTTAACAACTCCTTGATACGGCTGACCACTGGATCGCTGTCCTGGGTCTCTTTCCAGCTGTGATGGGGTAAGGGATTTAATGTTGCACCATACTGCTTTCTGTGGACATGCTGCTCATGGATTATCCCATTTCGATGAAACGCAGGTAGCTCAATTTCTTCCAGGTCGTCCGATTCTTCTTCCGTGTCAGATTCATGTGGCATTCGGGACAATGCGTCGGCGTTAGCATTCTTACGGCCTGCCCGGTATTTGATGGTAAACTGGTAATTTGACAACCGAGCCATCCAACGCTGCTCCATGGCTCCCAGCTTGGCTGTTTCCAGGTGCGTTAACGGGTTGTTGTCTGTGTACGCCGTGAACTTGTTGGAGGCAAGGTAGTGCTTAAATCTTTCAGTAATGGCCCAGACCAGCGCCAGAAACTCCAGCTTGAAGCTGCTATAATTTTCCGGATTCCTCTCAGTTGGCCTGAGTTTTCTGCTGGCGTATGCGATGACTTTTTCTTGGCCATTCTGCTTCTGACTGAGAACTGCTCCCAAACCTTCATTACTGGCATCGGTGTACAGCAGGAACGGTTGGCTGTAATCAGGATAGGTCAAGATTTCATCACCTGTAAGGATCTCTTTCATCTTTTGGAATGCTTCAGCCTGTTCCTTACCCCAATTAAAGGGAGGGTTTCTGCTCTTTAGGGATTGTCCTACTAGGAGGTCCTGTAGAGGCGCTGCCTTCTTCGTGTAATCTTTCACGAACCTCCTGTAGTAACCCGTTAGTCCCAGGAACTGTCGCACTTCCTTGAGGTTCTTCGGCTCCGGCCATTTCTGGATGGCGGTGACTTTCTCTGGGTCCGGTGCTACTCCCTCTGAACTGACGATGTGCCCCAAGTATTGTACCTTCTGTTTGAGTAGATGGCATTTTGAGGGTTTCAACTTCATTCCATACCAGGACAGGGATTCGAATACTTCTGCCAGGTGCTTCAGATGGTCCTCATATGTCTTGGAGTATACGATGACGTCATCTAGGTATAGCAGCACGGTTTCAAAATTGAGATGTCCCAGGCAATTCTCCATCACTCTCTGAAATGTTCCCGGGGCACTGCTGAGCCCAAACGGCATTCTGTCGAACTCACAGAGCCCCATTGGGGTGGTGAAAGCCGTTTTCTCACGATCCTCCTCAGCCACAGCCACTTGCCAGTACCCACTAGTCAGATCAAGGGTAGAAAAGTAGTTAGCCGTTTTCAGAGCAGCTAAGGACTCCTCAATTCGTGGTAATGGGTAAGCATCTTTATGTGTTATGCGATTCACTTGCCTGTAATCCACACACATTCTCATACTACCATCTTTCTTTTTAACCAGAACTAGAGGTGCTGCCCAGGGGCTACAACTATCCCTTATCACCCCGGCTTCCTTCATATCATGTAACATTTCCTTGGCTTTCTGATAATGGGCTGGAGGTATAGGCCTGTACCGCTCTTTGATGGGAGGGTGACCACCTGTAGGGATATGATGCTGTACTCCCTTAATGGCCCCAAAGTCGAGGGGGTGTTTACTAAACACTTGTGCGTACTCTTGTACCACCCGTAATACCCCTTGTTTCTGGTGGACGGGAGTGGTGTCTGTCCCGACATGGAGTTGCTGGCACCAATCCGCCACCTGAGTTGCCGGGTCATTATCCTCCGCTAGTTGGCGGGAGTCTAAGGACTCAGTCGGGAGAATGGAATTATTATCGACGGCATGTAATTTAGCAACTGTTGCATAACGGGGTAAATTTACTTCATCATCTCCCCAGTTGAGAAGCCGTACCGGTACTCTCCCATTTATCACTTCCACTACCCCCCTCGCTGTCATGAGTGTGGGTCTATGTTCTGAGCAATGGGGTTCTACTACTGCTTGGTAGTTTTGTCCCCTCAGACCTATGGCTGCCCTACACCATATTATCATTTCACTCATTGGGGGTATCACAATAGGATTCGAGTCGGTGACCCGTACATTACCAATTTCACCATCTGTAAGCTCCGCTTGCTGCTGACACATCAGGGCCCGGATCTCTCTCTGGATCACTCCCTTCTGCCTTGGTCGGGCGATCTCAGCGAGCTGTTGGAGTAGAAACACAACTTCTCCCAGACAGTTACTGATAATGTTAGTACCCAAAATTATATTTAAACCGTTCTCTTCATTTACAGTCTTTACTACTAGAAGCCCCTGGTCTTTCAACTCCTCTCTGCCCACTTTCACATCCACACTTTTGGTCCCGAGTACTTCCACAGGGAGACCATTAGAAGCATACACAGTAAAGTCAGGGCTCGGGGGTTGAAGACTATCCATAGACCAGAACTTTGTATATAGGGCATCAGGTATTATGGTCACCTGAGACCCAGTATCTAGCAACGCCGGAACTGCAATCCCATCCAGAATGATGGACAGGTAGGGTCGTCCACCCACGAACCTGCGGTTCCAATCTAAGGGGCCTGACGAGTCTCCACCTGGGTGTTGGCCCTCGGACCCAGGTTCTGCCCGTTTAAAGGACACTGTGTCGACATATGACCTTTCCGGTTGCAGCGGTAACAGATGATCTCCCGGCGAGGAGGGTGCTGGTCAGGGGTTGCTCCTGGGGGTGGCGTTGTCCTCCTCCGGTGGGGCGACGTCCTCCTTCTCCTCCGGTTCATCCATGGGACATCCTCCGGGCAGTCGGCTAATAAGATCTTTCCTTCTTCCTCTTTCCGCAGCTGCAGGGCATTCATCACAGCAGCCAGATTTTTAGTCAACTGGCGCAACTCCGAGCGCAGACAGTCCAATTCACTAGGGGGCATCACCTGCGTTGTGGCTTCTGCCGCTAGCGGAGAAAAGGTGGTAACTGCCGGTTCCAGAGTGACTTCACCCTGGTGATGTTGGGTTGCCACTTCAGGTTTGCCCAGGGGTCGCAGTCCTTTTATTGCCATGTCCTTTAGGGCATCAAAGGTGGCATCTGGATGATCTAAAGACCACCAATTTACAGTTCTGCGTTCCGATTGGGACCTCAGTCCCTGCACAAATTGTTCTTTCAGCATCTTACTTTCATCAATGACACTTATGGTATTAACCTGCTTGAGGGCTCTCAGGGCCCCTTGTAGTCGGCAGGCATAGTCCCTTATACTGTCACTTGGTTGCTGTGAACAGTTGTAGAATGCCATCCGGAGATCTGTTTCGGTGCGATCTTCAAAAATGGCCTGTAACTTTAAGAGGATCGCAGGCACCAACTCCTGGTCCGTGGTAGCCCAAGTCTCCACTTCTCTCTCAGCAGCGCCAGTTAGCTGCCCTATTAATACTGCAGCTTTTTGCCTCTCAGACATAGAGTACATTTCCAGGACACTGCATATCTTCCGTTTGAATCCTGCTAAAGTGCCTGGCTCGCCGCTGTACTGGGGAAGCCATTTCGCCCCAGGCATATATGGGAGCGTTAGTGGCATGAGCGGGACCACCGGACTGAGTGCTGGGCCTGCGCCCCATCCGGCGCTACAATGCCACGCGGTGCGGGGTCGGGGCCTCCGGCTGGGGCCGCACTGTCGGCCGGTTGTTGCAACATATTAGTGCCCCCTTGGTTAATCGGGGCCTACCGTTTCCAGAAGCTGCCGCTCCACAAGCACAGCGATGGGGACAGGACCTTCGTCACAGGCGCTCTGATGTCAGAGCGTTCACTTCCTGTCGCAGGACCTGCCGCTGAGTCAGAGCCGGGGGCGTGTCCGAGACTCTGCGCGCTTTTCAGGTACGCCCACCTTCTTCTCCAGCGCCTCAGGGCGCGAATATGGCGGCAAATATGGCGGTATTTGGCGCCAAACAACAGCAACAGTCTTTTTCACCAAAACACTCCACAGGCACACAGGGCTCGCAATGCTGCAAGTTTCGGATCCTGTTCGTGACGCCAAGTTTTGTGTGACCCGCACCACAATTGTGGGTTACCAGGGCAATGGGGTACTCGGAGCCGAGCCCATGGAAGTCTATGGGATTTGTGTCACTGGCAGCGGTGGCTCGGTCCGTGGCCCTGGCGGTCAGGCGTATCATGGGGGGATTATTTACAGGGGATTGGTAGATAACAGTTCGTGACGCCACCTGTAGTTTTCTAGTCACTAAGACCAGCGCTGCTGTAGATCTCTGAGGGGATGTTATGGCAGCTAGATGACGGGTCCCCCACAGGTGGGACTGGTCCCTCAAAGTCTATGGTTGTAATGATGTAGGGTGCAGATAAATGAATCAGTCTCACACCATCCAGCGTCTTTCCATACCTTTTACTTGTCAGATGTTTAGGCAGGTCCCGGGGAGCTGGTCGGGGTGAAGACTGCACGTCCAGGTAACAGCAGAGCAGGTTAGAGGCCTCCTTAACTTTCAATATGATGAGTCCAACTAGTGTCTCGACCACGCACCACAATTGTGGGTTACCAGGGCAACGGGGTACTCAGAGCCGAGCCTATGGAAGTCTATGGGGTTTGTCACAGGTAGCGGTGGCTCGGTCTGTGGCCCTGGCGGTCAGGCGTATGTTGGGGGGTATATTTACAGGGGATAGATTTATATACAGTTCGTGACGCCACCTGTAGTCTCTGGTAATTTGTACCAGCGCTGCTGTAGATCTCTGAGGGGATGGTGAGGCAGCTAGATGTCGGGTCCCCTACAGGTGGGACTCTTCCCTCAGGTCGATGGTTATGGTGGGGTTGTGCAGGCATGCAATTAAATAACTCAGTCTCACACCGTCAGCGTCTTTCCATACCTTTTACTTGTAAGATGGTAAGGCAGGTCCCAGGGAGGCTGATCCAATGGAGGATGTGTTTCGAGGTAGCAGCTGAACAAGTTAGGGGCCTCCTTTACTTTCAAAATGGTGATGAGTCCAACCAGCATGAAGCGTAGTTCCCTCTATAAACTCCAGCTATTTCAAAGCTGTACTGCCCGGTCAGTTTTGTGGTCGGAGCCTTCCTATGAGAGAGCTGAGTTCCTATTCTTGCTGATCAGGCTCAAGGTTCTCACTCCCCCTGACCCCAGTTACGTACCGACACTCCAGGGCTGCTTTCTGTTACCTAAGGTCCAGTAAGCCTCTGGTTCTTTTACCACTATGCGTGAAGCTATAGTGATGCTTCGGTCCCCAGTGACCGGTGACAATGTGCAGGACTTCTCCAATCCTATAGCACTCAGAATTCCTACCACTGTGCCTTTCGCCTTGTCCGCGCTTGTAGCATAAGCATTCCTCACTTCCAAAGGTTATACAAGTCAGTCCCTTTCTTAACTTCTTTCTTGAGCTTGTTGCCAGAATCTCAGTAATCCTCTAGGCAGGAGCACGTCTCTGAACCTTCACTGTCCTTGGGACAGGAGACTGAAGTATCTGTAACTCACTCTTCCCTCCTCCTGCACAAACTTCACACTGTCTGCTCTGTCCGAAGACAGGAAACTGACTCCTCAGAGTCACTGACTGAATGAGCCCTGAACACTCCCTGACGAGTGACTAAATACCCTAAGGGTGTGTCTAAGTGTGTGTTGGAATGAATGTTCATTGAGCATTAAACTGCTATCTCTCCACACATCCTCCAGGGTACTGCGTGTGCCTTCACACCAGGGCTACACATTCCCCCATGGTAAAAGACAGCACTCCCGGGCTGTGAAATACAAAGAGACAATTTTTGTTTATGCATTAAACATTAACATTAACTCGTCCCGTCCGGGAGGTAAGGATTTCTTGAACGTTGCAAACAAAACATTAAATATAGAAAAATACAAAATATTAAATAGACATGTTCATATAATAAACGGCAAGATTCTTGTGAAGGACCCGCACCAAACCTTCAACGTGGGTCCTGGGTGGGCTGCAGGACATCTGGATGCAGACCTCACTCAGTGCCACACCACACGGGTTTTATTATTCAGAGGTAGTTGTGGTGGTTTTATGTAAAACCAATATTGTGCACCGAAGCGCAACTATTTACAGGATAAGTTCTGGGCTGGCACAGTCCTCAGCCTCTGAGTCCATTATAAGACAAAGACACATATATATATATACATCACAATAAAGTGCAAAAACTCTTTACCTCCTTACCCAGCCGGGCATTCTATTTTTGGGCAATATATATAAACATTATATACTCATATCAACAGTGTAAACCATTTTCACTTATATAAAAACTTATATACATCTTCTTTGTTGCGGTAAACCCTGTCTGGGTCCTACCGTTCTTCACATTTCTTTGTTAACTTCGGTTACACTTTCCATCCCGGGGGCTGGAACAATGCGATGCTCCCTAGATCCCAGGACTAACAAGTCGTGACCTGCTATCAGAGTCTGGGTCGCCACAGTTCTCGTACGAACCTCTAGGGGCGCAACGGGTGCTTTCACTTTATGAGACGCTGTCTGCGTTACTGTTATAGCCACTTGCTCTCGCGATGCGGAAATAGTCGCTGTGCGCGTCGTCGTGTAAACTGCTGATTGAGATGTGGTCTGGGTCGCAGGTTGCGATGCAGTAGGACAAGATAATGAAGAGTATGCAGATGTTGCTTCCATTTGCGAGGAGCCTGCAGGGGGCGATACTGGGGCACGGCCTGGTGCTGTTTGAGCTGGAGACGGGGACGCTGCGGTAGTGGTGACGTTACCTGCGTCGGGGACGGGGTCACGGACGATTGTGACATTAAGGGCATACCATCCCTTCATACCCCAGTGTCGTGTATAGGTGACAATGTCTCCATTAATTAGGTCCCTCCCGGGATGACCTTGCGGTAGGTGGGATTCTACGTCGCGTCTGCTGACAAAGACCCCTGGGTAGAGGCCCGGTTCTCTGATGAAGCCCCAGCCCTTCCGGAGGTGGAACTCTGTCACACACCCCTGCCGCCGCGGTTCCCTCAGAGTACCTTTTTCTCGACGGACACTTTCCTTGTCCGCGATCAGCTCTGCATGCTGCCGCTGTCGGTTGCGCTGAGCTTCCCGCTCTTCTTCCTGCTGGCGTTGCTGTTTCTCCTCGCGACGCTGCCACTCACGTTCCCACTGGGCGGTGTAGGCGACATCATCCAGGCGCGCCATCTCATCCCAGTCAACGTCTGGTAATGACGGATAGGACCCCTCCAGTGTCCCTATCGGGGATCGATCATCTGCTGCGGCCTCCTGGCCGGGCGGGCGTTCCGGAACTGGCGGTACCTCCTCAACCTCCTTCGCCTCCACCGCTTCACCGGTGGGATCAGGATCGGTACTTTCGGGGCAGCCTCCGGTTGCTCCTTTGCCTTGGGCAGCAGAAATTTTGGAAGTTCCAGACGTGAGGGGTCATCGAAGGGAGAGAACACCGCGTCCCACAGCCGCCGCTGCTCCTGGGTACGCCGGCGTCTCTCGATCTCCTCCATGCCAGTTTGTGGCAAAATCATCTTTTTCAGTCTGGCATTCTCTTCTTTCATTTCCAGCAATGCTTGCTGCAGGTGCAGGACCACGGATGGTTCCGGTTCCAGTGGCAGCTTGGCTGGGGAGCGGGGCCTGCCTCCCACCGCTTCCCTGCTCGGCTGCACACGTCCTGCTTCCATGATGTTCCAGAACCGTCTCTCTTCTTCTTGAGCCGTCCGGTCTCTTCCGTGGAGGCGGGGTTTGCGTCTCCTCCTCTTCGCAGGGAAGGTGAAGAGGAGGCGGACCTCCTTTGCTGTAGGGCAGGATCGCATGTTGTAATAGCACTTTGAGAGGGCAGGCATTCTCTTCGCGCCACAGGGGGGTACACGCCCACGAAGGTACGCCCACCTTCTTCTCCAGCGCCTGAGGGCGCGAATATGGCGACAAAGATGGCGATTTTTGACGCCAAAAGTGCAAACAGTCCTTTTTCACAAAAACAACTCCATAGGCACACAGGGCTCGCAATTTTGCGAGTTTCGCATCCTGTTCGTGACGCCAAAATGTCTCGACCACGCACCACAATTGTGGGTTACCAGGGCAACGGGGTACTCAGAGCCGAGCCTATGGAAGTCTATGGGGTTTGTCACAGGTAGCGGTGGCTCGGTCTGTGGCCCTGGCGGTCAGGCGTATGTTGGGGGGTATATTTACAGGGGATAGATTTATATACAGTTCGTGACGCCACCTGTAGTCTCTGGTAATTTGTACCAGCGCTGCTGTAGATCTCTGAGGGGATGGTGAGGCAGCTAGATGTCGGGTCCCCTACAGGTGGGACTCTTCCCTCAGGTCGATGGTTATGGTGGGGTTGTGCAGGCATGCAATTAAATAACTCAGTCTCACACCGTCAGCGTCTTTCCATACCTTTTACTTGTAAGATGGTTAGGCAGGTCCCAGGGAGGCTGATCCAATGGAGGATGTGTTTCGAGGTAGCAGCTGAACAAGTTAGGGGCCTCCTTTACTTTCAAAATGGTGATGAGTCCAACCAGCATGAAGCGTAGTTCCCTCTATAAACTCCAGCTATTTCAAAGCTGTACTGCCCGGTCAGTTTTGTGGTCGGAGCCTTCCTATGAGAGAGCTGAGTTCCTATTCTTGCTGATCAGGCTCAAGGTTCTCACTCCCCCTGACCCCAGTTACGTACCGACACTCCAGGGCTGCTTTCTGTTACCTAAGGTCCAGTAAGCCTCTGGTTCTTTTACCACTATGCGTGAAGCTATAGTGATGCTTCGGTCCCCAGTGACCGGTGACAATGTGCAGGACTTCTCCAATCCTATAGCACTCAGAATTCCTACCACTGTGCCTTTCGCCTTGTCCGCGCTTGTAGCATAAGCATTCCTCACTTCCAAAGGTTATATAAGTCAGTCCCTTTCTTAACTTCTTTCTTGAGCTTGTTGCCAGAATCTCAGTAATCCTCTAGGCAGGAGCAAGTCTCTGAACCTTCACTGTCCTTGGGACAGGAGACTGAAGTATCTGTAACTCACTCTTCCCTCCTCCTGCACAAACTTCACACTGTCTGCTCTGTCCGAAGACAGGAAACTGACTCCTCAGAGTCACTGACTGAATGAGCCCTGAACACTCCCTGACGAGTGACTAAATACCCTAAGGGTGTGTCTAAGTGTGTGTTGGAATGAATGTTCATTGAGCATTAAACTGCTATCTCTCCACACATCCTCCAGGGTACTGCGTGTGCCTTCACACCAGGGCTACACATTAGCATGGAGCTAAGTTAACTCCGAATACTCCAGCTAACTCCATAGCTGTACTGCCCGGTCAGTATTGTGGTGGAGCCTTCTATGTGGTGAGAACAGAGTCCTTCTATGCTAGGCCTAGCTAAAAGTCCTTGTTCCTCCTGACCCCGATTACGTACCGACACTTCAAGGGCTGCTTTCTGCGACCTAAGGTCCAGTAAGACTCTGGTTGTCCCGTTACTATGAGTGAATCAATAGCAACTCCTCGGTCCCCAGTGACCGGATAATTAGTGTAGGCAATTCACTACCTAAGGCACTGCTCTGTCCTCTCCACTGTGCCCTTCGCCCTGCTTTCCACTCTCAACACAGGCACTGCACACTTCCTAAGGTAGTACAAGTCAATACTTTCTTGCTTCTTCCTTGGAGCTCGCTGACAGATTCTCAGTATACTCCTAGTTCAGGAACATATCAACTGAACTTCACTGTCCTTGGGACAGGCGACTGAAGTTTCTGCTGCAAACTTTCCTTTCTTCAAAGCTGTCTCTGCCTTCAGGTTAAGGAACAGCTCTGACTAGACTAGGATCAACTGGCTCACCCTTACTAGCCTCCACTTTATGAACTGCTGACAGGAACCAACTGAGTGGCTGTCTTTCACTTCACTTCCTGGAAGACTCCTCACTACTCCCCTCCTCTGCTGCATGTCACTAGCTTATATACCCTGAGGGTGTGTCTAAAGTGTGAATGGATGATGTGAGCTTTAACTGTTACCTTTCTGTGCAGACTCCAGGATAATGTGTGCCTTACATACCAGGGCTACACATAAGTACAGCCAGTACCTAAAGCTGCGCAAAGAATTGGAGTCACTGTATTCGGCGGGTGGGGATGACAAAGTGAAGATCGACCGGCTGAAATCTGAGATAAGGCAGTATCAGTATAGCCGGTATACCTCTCTGGTTCTTGAATGGGATTATGGGTCCTTAGGGGCCCCTGATCCCTTTGAGAATTGCAGGGAGAGGGTGGCCAAAAAAATGGTCACAGGTCTCATTGACTCCCAGGGTGTATTGCAGGATTCACGGGAGGGTATCCTGGAGGTGGTGAGATCTTACTATGCTGACTTGTTTCAGAGGAAAGTTTTGGATAAAGATAAGATGACTCAATTCTTGGAGGCAACTCCAGTGCCTGATACTAATGATCTGGACTTTTCTCCTTTGACAGCAGAATTAACGGTGGAGGAAGTTAAGGAGGCTATTGATAAATTATATCTGAAGAAGGCACCAGGTCCAGATGGTATAACAGCAGAATTCTATAAGAAATTCAGAGACCTCCTGGCTCCAATCCTTGTGGATGTGTATAGAAATTGTCTAGAAAATCACCTGATGCCTCCATCCATGAGAGTGTCCTCGTTAATTCTGCTATCTAAAGGTAAAGAGCCGAGCGACATCAAGAACTGGAGGCCAATTGCCCTCTTGAATGTAGATAGGAAGATTCTAGCAAAGATCCTATTTTCTAGATTAGTCTGTTTGTCCCCGGCACTGTTGGCAGGCTCTCAGTTTGGCACAGTAAAAGGGCGGAACATCTCTGGAGCAGTCATCTCGATACGAGAGATGTTTGAGAGATGTAAAGCTCTGCGGTGTGGGAGATATGTTGTTAGTCTGGACCAGGCTAAAGCCTTTGACAGGGTTGATCATGACTATCTGTGGGCCACTTTGTCAAAGTACGGTATTCCGGGACAATTTGTGGATTGGCTGAAGACTTTGTACAGAGAGGCGGTGAGCTTTCCTCTGATTAATGGTTGGCAGGGTGACATTTTTGGAGTTGGGGCGGGGGTGAGGCAGGGTTGCCCACTGAGTCCGCTCCTGTATGTTTTTGCCCTAGACCCGTTTCTGAGGTCACTGCAGGAGTGCGATTTTCAGGGGTGCCGGTCCCCCACTGCCTGCCTCTGAATGTTGTTGCCTATGCGGATGATGTGACATTGGTGATATCTAATCCTCGAGAGGTGCAGATGTTATCTGCGTCCATCAGAAACTACTCAGAGGCCTCCGGGTCTCTGGTCAGCCTTGAAAAGAGTCAAGCTCTGTGGACATTAGATACTGATCCCAGCTTTGATCTGCCGCAGTTTGCCAAAGCCTCCACCCATATTAAGATCCTAGGGGTTAAATTTGGGAGGGATGATAATGCCACGCTAAATTGGGAGGAGAAATTGGAAGCCGGAAATGCAAAGGTTCAGCGATGGAAGAACTGGAGGCTGACCTACAGAGAAAGGGTCAAAATGTTGAAGACTTACCTGGTCCCCGTTTTCTTGTATGTCTCTGTCATTTTCCCTTTGCCAGAATCTTTCTCAGCGAGGCTCTTCAGCCTGTTCTTCCAGCTCTTGTGGGGGAATAGGTTGAACCTAATAAAGAGGGGAATAACGTACCTACGGCGGAGAGAGGGTGGGCTGGATATGTTGAATCCAAGAGTTTTCTTTGACTCCTTGTTTCTAAAGGTGAATTTTGGGAACATGGACTCAAACAGTAGCTCCCTGTGGGTAAATAGTATCAGGGATTGGATATTGCCTTTTGCAGAATCTTGGGTGCGAGGCGGCAGTCTCAAGAGGAGAAGATGGACAGGTGACCACCTCCCCCAGTATCTGGACTACGGTCTGAAGTGTGTTAGGAGATGGGGACTGGAGAAGTCTTACATTGAGAGCAGTACGAGAAGAGACCTGCATGCTCATGTATGTAGGACTTTCTTCTTCTCTCCACTGGCCCTGAGAGATTGTGTCACCACAGCCTTAGGTTCCTAAACGGGAAACGACTTCCTCCTAAACTGTTTGATGTTACTTGGCTTTCACTGCATAGTCGGCTCTTTGTCAGGGGCAACCTGAAACATCTGAGTGTCTCTGATCGGAATTGTCCCCTTGGTTGTCAGCAGGAGGAGACTATGGAGCACTTTATATGTGATTGCTGGGGAGGGAGGAAGATCTGGGAGGAAGTGTCAGCTAATCTAAAGATCCCCAGACTGAGGACCCTAAAGTACCCTGACATAATCTATGGTGTCCCCTCCACTGTTAGTAACATCGACAGAGAGACGATGTACATCATAATCAGTGTCATCAAATATTATCACTGGCACATGAGAACCCGGGTGTCACTGCACAATGAGCCGTTCGATCACACCGCTGCAGCCAATCAGGTTTTGTCAGAACTCCGGTGGATAAAATCACTAGAAGTTGGAAGGAGTCTGAGAAACATTAAGTTATGGAGGAACGTAAAATTCAGTTAGGAAATATGATTTTTTTTGTGTTTAATTTTCTTCTCTTCCTTCCCAAGTGTGGACTTTAATTTATTTATGAATATGATATGATTATTTAATGCTTGTGTGTATATATAACCTAAGTGATTTGTGTTTTGTAATTCTGGATGATTTTTGTTTCATTATAATTGTATTCATGTTTGGTTTTATAATAAAAATTGCCCCTATGTACAAGAATATAACTACTATAATACTGCCCCTATATACAAGAATATAACTGCTATAATACTGCTCCTATGTACAAGAATATAACTACTATAATACTGCTCCTATGTACAAGAATATAACTACTATAATACTGCCCCTATGTACAAGAATATAACTACTATAATACTGCCCCTATATACAAGAATATAACTACTATAATACTGCTCCTATGTACAAGAATATAACTACTATAATACTGCCCCTATGTACAAGAATATAACTACTATAATACTGCCTCCTAGCTGAGAGGTTGTGTGTTTGTAGCTCTCCTGATGTCTGGAGCAAGCCCAGGGAGGGGCCACCCTGGGCGGGGAAGCTCCCCAGGCAAGGCCCAGGCTTCCCGGCCTACACTGGGACAAGCCTCCCAGGCCTCTCCTAATGGGAATGTTAATCCCAGAGCCACTGTCAGAGCAGTGAATGCAGCGAGCCAAAGCTGCAGCAGTTCTGTGAAGGAGGAAAAAGCCGTCAGTAAAGTTTTGGGAGGAAAACCTTCTCCAAGTCCAGCAAAGAAGCAAGAAGGAAAAGTGTCGGTCAGCGATGGGTTACAGCACAATGTGAAGTCAGGTAACTCCCCAGTCAGCAAGCAGCTCCTGCCGGGTGCACAGGTGAGATCAGCCCCAGCTGTGCAGATCACCTCTCCTGCTCCCAGGCAGAGACGGACGTCTTTGGAAAGACAAACCATCCAGGAGAACTTACAGCAGCATGGCAGTATGGCGCGGTCAGGACGCACACGGTCGCAGTCAGGTGGCAGCAGTAAAAGTGCTGTGGAGCCTGGAGCCATGAAACCAGCGGTGGTGAAAATTAAGGAGACGTCTGGATTCAAGCAGCCGGGGACATCGCTGAATGCAGGATCCCAGGAGGAGACGCCACGTGCACCTGAGCTTCAGCTCGCAGAGGAGATCCCAGGACTGGTCAAGAAGTTCGGTGAGTTACAGCAGCAGAAAGACTCACTACAGATGCAGATAGACACTTGCTATAAGCTAAAGGCTATTAATCCCGGGAGTCATGATTTTTATGACGAGACTCTGAACACACTGGGTGTATTGCTGGCAAAAGTGGTGAGGGACATGGACTGCGTCCTAGAGAGGATGGGGCCCCTGGCAGAGACTTATAGGAACCAGGAACTGTTTAATTCACAGAAGCAGAACTCTGCAGGTTCCAGGTCAGACATTATCCCAGGTGGACCCCAGAAGCAGGTGCGGCCAGTGCTGCAGCCTGCAAGTTTCTGCTTCCAAAAGGGGCAAATGCCGCACCAGCAGCAGCCTGTAGTACAGACCCCAGCAGACGTACCACAAGTCTCAGAATGCCAAGCAAAACTGCCTGCAGCAGATCCAAAGCAGAAGCATGTAGTGCAGATTCCAGCAGAGGTACAACAAGTCACAGAATGCTCAGCACAACAGCCTGCAGCAGATTCCAAGCAGCAGCATGAAGGGCACATTCCAGTAGAGGTACAACAAGTCGCAGAATGCCCAGCACAGCCGCCTGCAGCAGATTCCAAGCAGCAGCATGGACATTTTTCAGCAGAGGGACTACAAGTCTCAGAATGCCATGCACCACAGTTGGGCAGTGGACATGTGCCGGTAGTTCCTAATGGTGCCCAGCAGGGCTCTGATGCTGGGGATAACCGCGCTGTATCTGAGGGGTCGGGGGTTTGGGGGAGCACAGTATCTTTGCTGGACGCTGCGCAGTCTGATAGTGACATTGATGTTGATGATAACAATGTGCATGATGATGTCTGTGATTTCCCCCCTTTAATTCCGAGCACACAAGGTGTAGAAGCCCCCCTGCTGCAGACCCTCACCCCGTCAGTCAGCCTAGTGTGACCCCGCAGGTTCCTCCCAGTAATGCCTGGAGTCGTGGCGCTCCGTCCTTCACCTCTGGTGCCAATTATACCGGCCAGGCGTTTAAACGGAGAAACGTTGTGCGTTTCCGGCACAGAGGTGCCAAGGAGGATCTGCCAGATAGAAGGTTTGTGGTCAGGGAGCTCTTGTGTCGCCAGATGGGGTTTGCGCCAGTCAGCATCTTGGCGGTGATTAATCTTCCAGACAGGCAGGGCTATGACGTCAGCTTTAAGCTCATGAGTGACCTGGACAGGTTCTGGTCTAATTTCCCCAAGTTTAGAGACTCTGAGGACTGGAGTAAGTTCAGCTTTATTCCTATCTCTAAGCCAGATACCGTTACGGTAAATCTCATCTTCTGGAATGAGTCTGTTCCCCCGCAGGACATTGTGGTGTGGCTCCGGAGGCATTGTGACCTGGTCTCTGACCTCACCAAAAGCAGAGACAATGATGGTATCTGGACGGGAGGGTGGAGGGTTTTGGTGAAACTGCGCCAGTGCGATAATATCACTGCCCACTTACCCAACTCCTTCTTTATTGGGAGGGAGAGGGGTGTGTGTTTCTATCCTGGGCAGCCTCGTAAGTGCTTCAAAGGTGGCAAGGCGGGTCACCTGGCAAATACGTGTACTGTGGTGAAGTGCAACCTGTGTGGGGAGGTCGGCCATGTGGCTGCAGACTGCCAGAACATCAGGTGCAACCTCTGTGGGAAGATCGGTCACCCTCACAGGGACTGTCCTGACGCCTGGCACAATATCTGTAAGGACTATCCTGATGAGGATTTGGTGGCAGGGGCAGAGATTCTAGAGGAGGCAGCTTTACTGTCAGGGGAAATACTGGCCAGACCGGAGGCCCACCAGGGGTCTACTCAGGTGACACCAGAGCAGCAGGGTTCAGAGGGTGTACAGGGAAGTATGGAGGTTGTCCCTCAGGGGCAGCAGTCACAGGGAAGCATTACTTCAGTACTACCATCTGTGTCTCAGACTAAAAGGAAGAAAAAGGACAAGACCTCCCGTAAACCTGAGAAGGAGTATGACACTGGCCAAGGAGCCAGGAAGAAGGTCCAGAGTTCTGCAGGTGTAATGGACTTATCTAATAGGTTTGACGTTCTGTCTGAGTCTGACGGTGATTTTGAGGATGACCTTAGAAGAATTGACGCAGAGTTTGATAGGGACGTAGAGGACTGTCCTCCGCCCAAGCGGAAGCCATTACGTGAGGGCTCTCGGGTAGAGTCTGAAATGGAGACCGGCGGTGACCAGAATAACTCCGACTCAGATCTGTGACGCTGTCAACCACATAATGTCCGACCCCAGATAGATAAAATCATTAGGAAAATTAGGAAATGTTAAGTTATGGAAGGATGTGTCACTGGGTTGAAATATGATGGTTTTTTTTTTTTTTTTTTCCAACCAGGTGTATGGACTCTTTAAGATAATTTTATATGTATAATCCGGATATGTAATGAATGTATGTACAATCCAAGTGAATTTATTTTTGTATTACTGGAGGAATGTCAGTATATTTGTATTTGTTTGGTTTTTACAATAAAAATTGCCCCTATGTACTGGAATATAACTACTATAATACTGCTCCTATGTACAAGAATATAACTACTATAATACTGCTCCTATGTACAAGAATATAACTACTATAATACTGCCCATATGTACAAGAATATAACTACTATAATACTGCCCCCTATGTACAAGAATATAACTACTATAATACTGCCTCCTATATACAAGAATATAACTACTATAATACTGCCCCTATGTACAAGAATATAACTACTATAATACTGCCCCCTATGAACAAGAATATAACTACTATAATACTGTCCCTATGTACAGCAATATAACTACTATAATACTGCCCCCTATGTACAGGAATATAACTACTATAATACTGCTCCCTATGTACAAGAATATAACTACTATAATACTGCTCCCTATGTACAAGAATATAACTACTATAATACTGCCCCCTATGTACTAGAATATAACTACTATAATACTGCCCCCTATGTACAGGAATATACTATAATACTGCCCCTATGTACAGGAATATAACTACTATAATAATGCCCCTATGTACAAGACTATAACTACTATAATACTGCTCCTATGTACAAGAATATAACTACTATAATACTGCCCCTATGTACAAGAATATAACTACTATAATACTGCTCCTATGTACAAGAATATAACTACTATAATACTGCCCCTATGTACAGGAATATAACTACTATAATACTGCCTCTATGTACAAGAATATAACTACTATAATACTGCCCCTATGTACAAGAATATAACTACTATAATACTGCTCCTATGTACAAGAATATAACTACTATAATACTGCCCCTATGTACAAGAATATAACTACTATAATACTGCCCCTATGTACAGGAATATAACTACTATAATACTGCCCCTATGTACAGGAATATAACTACTATAATACTGCTCCTATGTACAGGAATATAACTACTATAATACTGCCCCTATGTACAGGAATATAACTACTATAATACTGCTCCTATGTACAGGAATATAACTACTATAATACTGCTTCTATGTACAAGAATATAACTACTATAATACTGCTCCTATGTACAGGAATATAACTACTATAATACTGCCCCTATATACAAGAATATAACTACTATAATACTGCTCCTATGTAGAAGAATATAACTACTATAATACTGCTCCTATGTACAAGAATATAACTACTATAATACTGCCCCCTATGTACAAGATATAACTACTATAATACTGCCCCCTATGTACAAGAATATAACTACTATAATACTGCCCCTATGTACAAGAATATAACTACTATAATACTGCTCCTATGTACAAGAATATAACTACTATAATACTGCCCCTATGTACAAGAATATAACTACTATAGTACTGCCCCTATGTACAAGAATATAACTACTATAATACTGCCTGTATGTACAAGAATATAACTACTATAATACTGCTGCTATGTACAAGAATACAACTACTATAATACTGCCCCTATGTACAAGAATATAACTACTGTAATACTGCTCCTATGTACAAGAATATAACTACTATAATACTGCTCCAATATACAAGAATATAACAACTATAATACTGCTCCAATATACAAGAATATAACAACTATAATACTGCTCCTATGTACAAGAATATAACTACTATAATACTGCTCCTATGTACAGGAATATAACTACTATAATACTGCCCCTAGATACAAGAATATAACTACTATAATACTGCTCCTATGTACAAGAATATAACTACTATAATACTGCTCCAATGTACAAGAATATAACTACTATAATACTGCCCCCTATGTACAAGAATATAACTACTATAATACTGCCCCCTATGTACAAGAATATAACTACTATAATACTGCTCCTATGTACAAGGATATAACTACTATAATACTGCCCCATATGTACTAGAATATAACTACTATAATACTGCCCCTATGTACAAGAATATAACTACTATAGTACTGCCCCTATGTACAAGAATATAACTACTATAATACTGCCCTTATGTACAAGAATATAACTACTATAATACTGCTGCTATGTACAAGAATACAACTACTATAATACTGCCCCTATGTACAAGAATATAACTACTGTAATACTGCTCCTATGAACAAGAATATAACTACTATAATACTGCTCCAATATACAAGAATATAACAACTATAATACTGCTCCTATGTACAAGAATATATCTACTATAATACTGCCCCTATGTACAGGAATATACCTACTATAATACTGCCCCATGTACAAGAACATAACTACTATAATACTGCTCCTATGTACAAGAATATAACTACTATAATACTGCCCCTATGTACAAGAATATAACTACTATAATACTGCCTCTACAGTGGGTGCAGAAAGTATTTGGACACCTTTAAAATTTTCACTCTTTGTTTCATTGCATTTTTTTCTCATTAATGTACACTCTGCACCTCATCTTGACTAAAAAAAACCAGAAATGTAGACATTTTTGTCACTTTATTAAACAATAAAAACTGAAATATCACATGGTCATAAGTATTCAGACCCTTTGCTCAGACACTCATATTTATGTCACATGCTGTCCATTTCCTTGTGATCCTCCTTGAGATGGTTCTGCTCCTTCATTGGAGTCCAGCTGTGTGTAATTAAACTGATAGGACTTGATTTGTAAAGGCGCACACCTGTCTATATAAGACCTCACAGCTCACAGTGCATGTCAGACTAAATGAGAATCATGAGGTCAAAGGAACTGGCCAAGGAGCTCAGAGACAGAATTGTGGCAAGGCACAGATCTGGCCACGGTTACAAAAGAATTTCTGCAGTACTCAAGGCTCCTAAGAGCACAGTGGCTCCATAATCCTTAAATGGAAGAAGTTTGGGACCACCAGAAGTCTTCCTAGACCTGGCCGTCCAGCCAAACTGAGCAATCGTGGGAGAAGAGCCTTACTGATAGAGGTAAAGAAGAACCCCAAGATCACTGTGGCTGAGCTCCACAGATGCAGTAGGGAGATGGGAGAAAGCTCCACGAAGTCAACTATCACTGCAGCCCTCCACCATTCAGGCCTTTATGGTAGGGTGTCCCGACGGAAGCCTCTCCTCAGTGCCAGACATATGAAAGCCAGCATAGAGTTTGCTAAAAAAACACATGAAGGACTCCCAGACTATGAGAAATAAGATTCTCTGGTCTGAGACGAAGATAGAACTTTTTGGTGATAATTCTAAGCGGTATGTGTGGAGAAAACCAGGCCCTGCTCATCACCTGCCCAATACAATCCCAACAGTGAAACATGGTGGAGGCAGCATCATGCTATGGGGGTGTTTTTCAGCTGCAGGGAGAGGACGACTGGTTGCAATTGAAGGAAACATGAATGTGGCCAAGTACAGAGATATCCTGGATGAAAACCTCTTCGAGAGAGCTCTGGACCTCAGACTTGGCCGAAGGTTCAGCTTCCAACAAGACAATGACCCTAAGCACACAGCTAAAATAACAAAGGAGTGGCTTCAGAACAACTCTGTGACCATTCTTGACTGACCCAGCCAGAGCCCTGACCTAAACCCAATTGAGCATCTCTGGAGAGATCTGAAAATGGCTGTCCACCAACGTTCACCATCCAACCTGACGGAACTGGAGAGGATCTGCAAGGAAGAATGGCAGAGGATCCCCAAATCCAGGGGTGAAAAACTTGTTACATCATTCCCAAGAAGACTCATGGCTGTACTAGCTCAAAAGGTGCTTCTACTTAATACTGAGCAAAGGGGCTGAATACTTATGACCATGTGATATTTCAGGTTTACTTTTCTAATACATTTGCAAAAATTTCTCCATTCTGTTTTTTTTTCAGTAAAGATGGGGTGCAGAGTGTACATTAATGAGAAAAAAAATGAACTTTATTGAATTTACCAAATGGCTGCAATGAAACAGAGAGTGAAAAATTTAAAAGGGTCTGAATACTTTCCGTACTCACTGTATGTACAAGAATATAACTCCGGTAACACTGATATTGAGACGTATATGATTCAGAACAGGTAATTTTTGTGATTTTTATGGTATTGCTCTTTAAGAATTTCCTAAGACTTTAAAAACAATATAAAAATATATAATAAAACTCTATCGGACAAATACTGCTCACAATTTTCTCTATTTGAGGTTAACAATGACTTTTTTGGAACATTTACAATATAAATTGGAAGCTCCCCAGCATGCAGTGCTATAATGCCCCGAGGAAGTTCCAGGTACAGACATCAATAATTTCAGTCATCTTTGATATGTTAATAAAAAGAGAACTAAATTATCTTGAATCTTATTTACTGGTGACCCTGGAGGAATGAACCGCTGAAGAATCTTAGTTCTCGGATCTACTGGGTATAATCATCAAAGGAGACGATCGCTGAATATAGGACAGCACTCAAAGTGATAAATTCTCCGCACCATGCCCTTATAATGGCACTGTTATGGCAAAGGATATATTCTTTTATGGCCTTTATATTGTTGACTATTATTTTTTGGTTTGGAGGGTCTACATTTGCTCATAAGTTCTTGTGTTTATTTTGTATTCAGGGGGACTTGTCTTGGTTCTGAATCTGTTTTCTGGTACATGTATTTATTCGGTGAGACTTCAACAAGATCTTTACGAGTTTAGGGGATCAAGTGTCTGTATTAATTGAGGAAGTCTGACCTGCGGGGTCTGTATTGATTTAGGTGATCTGGTTTAGGAGTCTGTATTTGTTTAGTTGTCTTTCTGTTTAAGGGAGTTGGTCCGGGGTCTGTATCTGTTTAGAGGGTTTGTCTTAAGGAATGAATTTTGGGAGTCCACTTTGCGCCCTGTATTAGCTTGGAGGGTCAAATATTTGTATTAATTGAGAGGGTCTGATCTGGGGGTCTATAGTTGTTTAGGAAGTCTGGTTTGGGGTATGTATTTGTTTAGAGGTCCTGGTCTGGGGTCTGTATTTACCTAATTATCTTGTATTGGGTTTGTTTTTTGTTTAAGGGGGTTGATCTGGTGTCTGTATGGCAGATTCTCCTCTCCTGCATCAGCAATATGTGAGTAACACGAGCTGATGCAGGACAGGAGAATCTGCCGCCCCCTCTCTTCAGGGACGCACCGCCGCCTGAGACAGAGTGCTCAACTCGCCTCATGATAGATGCGCCCCTGTCAGGCAGATTCTCTTCTCCTGCATCAGCAATATGTGAGTAACACGAGCTGATGCAGGACAGGAGAATCTGCCGCCCCCTCTCTTTAGGGATGCACCGCCGCCTGAGACAGAGTGCTCAACTCGCCTCATGATAGGTGCGCCCCTGTCAGGCAGATTCTCCTCTCCTGCATCAGCAATATGTGAGTAACACGAGCTGATGCAGGAGAGGAGAACCTGCCACCCCCTCTCTTCAGGGACGCACCGCCGCCTGAGACAGAGTGCTCAACTCGCCTCATGATAGGTGCGCCCCCATTTGTATATGTTCGAAGAGTCTGTCTGGGGCATAATTTTTTTATGGATCCTGCTCTGGGGTCTGTATTAGTTTAGAGGCTCAAGTGTCTGTATTGAGAGGGTCTGTATCGACTTACTGTTTGAAGTCTTTATTTTCCTAGTTATCTTGTCTTGGGTTTGTTTTTTGGTTAGGAGGGGTTGGTCTGGGGTCTCTATTTGTTTAAGGGGTCTAACTGAGACATGAATATATTTAGGGATGACAGCAGTAAAAGTTGGCAAGCGTGGTTAGTGGATTTTATTCTGGATCTGTATTCTTTTAGTGGTGTCATAAAAGGGGTCTATGGATTAAGCGGGGGTGTGTGCTATGTAAATTAATAGAACATTGGGTAGGTCTGTATTTATTTTGTGATGTGATAAAAGGGTCTATAGACTAAGCGGGGGCGTGTGCTATATAAATGGGTGGAGCATTGGGTGGGCCTGTATTTATTTTGTGGCGTGATTAAAGGGGTCATATGAACTATTCGGAAAGTGCGCTATATAAATGAGTAGAGCATTGAATGGCTGAGTATTTATTTTTTGGAGTGATAAAAGGAGACTATAAACTAAGCGGGGGTGTGTGCTATAAAAATGGGTGGAGCATAATTTAAGCTTTTCCTTTTTAATACAACTACTCATATATGTTTTAAGAAAAGCCTTTGGAATCTACCGATTTCTGCAGATTGATTTGTGTTAAGCGGTCTCTCCAGCTCTCCCTTAGATGACATTGGGGAAAAGATGGATAGGGCATGTTAAATTTACATGCCCGATCCATTTGTTTTTCCTCCCAGCAGATAAAAAAAAATAGAATTGAGAACTAGATCAATTCTTCAGTCGTCGTCATGGCACTGCACTGCTACATTCCGGAACATTTTGGTTAAGGAACGGTTAAGTGATTCTCCGCAGCTACTTTTTATCTGCTTGAAGCAATTAACAGTATAAAACTTATTAGGATCATCCACGGAGCAGGAGTGATAAATATAACCCAGCGTTACAGCAGTGCAGCGAAGTGACTGACAGGAGACTGGATAATACCCGTCCCTCGGAGCCGCATTCATTAAGAGGTACTGTGATCCCATCACGTCGTCACCTGGAATATTCATGTCCTCAGTTTCTGCTCCGCTTCTCCTGTCCGTCATCACACGCTGGAACCCTTATGGTAAATTAGGAGGTTTCCCAGAAAACCTGGAGGCTGACAGTTGTAGGACCATAATCTATTATTACTGCAGAAAAAAGCACCGATGTTGTGCTGTTTTAACAGCGATGGACGTTTCTCAACGTTAACTCCAGCTACCGTTTTCTGTATGCAGCTCTCATGCCCACCTATGTATTACCAAAATTACAGACGACACCCCCAATCCTGCAGTTAAGTCTCAATTCGCCCTGCAGACAATAATGGATTGAATCGACACATGACTTGTGGATCAGACTACACAGGGACTGTTTGTAGTCTGTAACTGTGGAGACGCACTGATCTGCATGGGAGCTGCAGCTACAAAACGGTAATAGGAGATTAGCAGATTCCTTGTCAGCCCTCTCTGGATTGCAATAAAGGGCTCAATCTATACTTTAGGGGTAGAGTAGGCTCCTCGATTTTTAATAGGTCCCCTGAAAGACCTCTGCTTGCTGTCAGTGAACTAAACACTTATTGCTTGTATCAAGTAGGGCCGGACTATGACCCTTAGGGTCATTAAAAGGGAGGCCACCATGACAGGGGTTGAGAGGACCGAGGATTGGTAGGGATGGGGATCATAAGAGGTTAAGTTATTTAGTGGGTCTGGGGGTCAGTTTATTGGTCACTTGGGGCAAGGGAGGGGGGAGGGAGGAGGAGTAAAATATGAGGGGTATAAAGGGCTGAGGTAACGACGTGAGGGTAACCATTTTAGGTACCCCAGAGAAAAAGTTAAGCTGCGTAACAGTGTAGCTCTTCTTACCTTGTGATGGATGTGGATTCCATCCTTCAGCAGCTGCGGGATGCTGCAGCTCTAAGGGGACCCGACTGGCTGCAGGCTTCCATCGACGGCCTGCTTAATGACGGGGGAACTCAGCAGGACGTCGCGTCGGGGCGCCGGCCTAGGAGAACCAGGCCTCCTGAGCGCCTCAGCCCTGAAGTTACCCCCCGGGTCCGGCGCCGGGTAAGGAGCCCCTCCGGGGAACCTCCGGCTCGGAGCGCGGGCAATAGGCCGAGGGCACCCCGCTCTAGAGCCGGGAGGAATCCTGATATGCGGCGGGACCTGCATCAGGGGGGGGTGTCGGCCTCCTCCTCAACGGCGACGACGGGGGAGAGCGAGGATGCGAGCCACAATGCGGTGGGGGCTCGGCAGGGAGCAGCGGTGGAGCAGCAGCGAAAGATCAGCGTCGCTCTGGGGCCTACACGCCGGTTGCAGCCTCAGACGACGCGGCAAGGTAGCTCCGCCCACTCGGCAGCGGCGGGAAAATCAAACCTGGCTACAAGGAGAACGCAGGAGCGGTCGCCTGATGTTGCGGATGGAGGACACGGGAGCAACACGTCGCAGCAGGATTTGAGACGCGGGGCGGCTGGTGAGTACAGGCCATTGAGCCTTGTGCAGACACCGGCTGCTGCCGCTGGCAATGACACCACAGGCATAACAGTGGGTTCTGCGGTCAGGGGGGGTGGGGGAGCAGTCTATACAATGCCAGCGTCAGCTTCTACTGTTTTGATGGGCGGGGGGCCACAATGGGTAGGGGTCAACCTTGGGATTAATGATCAGCAGATGTCTGGTCAAAATTCAAGGGGAACTGCATACATGCAGCAGGACACCACAAGATCTTTGGACAACGTAGCGGACTCCAATGTCCGGCTATACGATTCAGCAGCAGCTTCATCACAGGCTATCGTCGTCTCGGATGGGGATCATCAACGTCGGGACACTGGACGCACGGCTGCTGGGTACACAGCGCCCAGGCAGTCAGGTGAGGGGGGGGTGGCAATTTCCGAACAACCGGTGTTAGTGTCTGATGTGGGTTTGAGTGGGGGTGTGTCTGCAGGGGGCACTGGCGCTGGTATGGGTGTAATATTGCAAGGATTGAATGAATTGTGGAAGATGTGGGAAGCTAAAATGGCCCCCGGGGGGGCTTCACCATTACAGGCTTGGTTAGGTAATACAGAGTTAGGCAATACGAGGAGTGGTAGTAGGGAACGTGACGGAGCAACTAGCGGACGAGGTGTGGGGTCTACGTCAAATGCAATGGCCTCGGCGGCGCACAGTGATGAATTGATTGAGCATCTTGGTCAATCGGGTGACAAGGTAGATGAGACAATACATTTAGACGATTCGGCGAAAGGTGAAGTGTATGTTTGTTTTGAAGGGCCGTTAGGAATGCATTTAAAACAAGAAGTGAGAGAGAAGATATGGAAGGGTGAATATATTGATATATTCTCCCTTCTTCCCCTAGAACGTTTCAATTTGGACAGGGTTAGAAGGGATGAAACGAAAAAAGAGGATGAGGATAAGAGGAGGTATCGGCTAATTCCGCAAACTTTTAACAATTGGTTGCAGGCGTTTGCAATTTTGGCATGCATTATTGGGGAGAAATCGCCGGAACATTGTTCGGCGCTTTTTTGTTATATGGATACGATTGGTGAGGCTTACAGAGTCTATGGAGGTCAGGGTTGGCTCAGATATGATGAGCAGTTCCGGCAGCGTAAAGCTGCGCGGCCTAGTGTCAGGTGGGATCATAAGGACATAGCATTATGGATGAGGTTAACGGCGCCCAGTAGAACAAGTTTAGGGAGTCAGTCGTTTCAAAGGGGCACCGGGGGCCAGAATCAGTCGGGGCACTCGGTGGCAATGCAGAAAGGGCTGCGTTTCGCTTTCAATGACGGAGTCTGTAAGTTCGGGTCAAAGTGTAAATTTAAACACGAATGTGCATCCTGTGGGGGGAATCACGGTTCAGCAAGATGCTTTAGGGGAGGGAGCCAAAGAGGGCCCGACTCTACTGGAAAAAGGGGTGACTCCGGTACGCCTGGAAAAGATGGAGTGGTTTCTAAATAGATACCCGAATAAGGAAGCGGCAGTTTTATTTTGGGAGGGTTTCAAGAATGGGTTTAAAATCCCCTTTTTAGATGTCACGGTTAGGCTATCAACTAAAAATTTGAAATCGGCTCTGGAATTCCCTCAAATTGTTTCTGAAAAATTGGCTAAGGAAGTATCTTTGGGTAGGATGGCAGGTCCATTTGATGTTCCTCCCATTTCTAATTTGAGGGTATCACCATTGGGAGTTGTACCTAAGAAGGAGCCTAACAAGTTTAGGCTGATTCATCATTTATCATTTCCTAAGGGTTCGTCGGTTAACGACGGTATTGATCCGCAAGTTTGTTCAGTTTTATATGCATCGTTTGATTCTGCTATGGTATTGGTTCGTGAATGTGGGAAAGGAGCGTTGCTAGCAAAAACGGACATCGGGGCGGCCTTTCGTCTTTTACCAGTTCATCCCAACAGCATGCATTTGTTGGGATGTTTCTGGGAAGGGGGATTTTTCATTGACCGTTGTCTACCTATGGGCTGTTCATTATCGTGCGCTTATTTTGGAATGTTTAGCACATTTTTGGAGTGGACTGTTAAGGAGGTGTCTGGTTTGAGTTCCTGTATCCATTACCTAGACGATTTTTTGTTTGTCGGGGCATCACATTCGGTCGATTGTTCGGTATTGTTACACTCCATGGAGCAAATTGCTCGTTCTTTTGGGGTGCCATTAGCAGCGGATAAGACGGTGGGTCCGTTCACCTGTTTGAGTTTTTTGGGCATTGAAATTGATTCAATAGCAATGGAATGCAGGTTGCCCATTGAAAAAGTAGTGGATTTGAGAACAGAGGTGAATCGAGCTTTAGTTGCTAAAAAACTGACATTAAAAGAGGTGCAGTCATTGCTGGGCAAATTAAACTTTGCTTGTCGCATAATTCCGATGGGTAGAGCTTTTTGTCGTCGTTTGTCTTTGGCGACGGTAGGGGTGAAGGCCCCTACTCATTTCATCAGACTTAAGAAAGAGTTGAAGGAGGATCTTAAAACATGGGCACTTTTCTTGGAATCGTACAATGGAAAGTCGCTGTGGATTGCACCGGTTGTGTCAGCAGAGTGTTTGGGCATTTTATTGGACGCGGTAGGTGAGGAGGGTTTTGGTTTGTTTTTCCAAGGCCGCTGGTTAGTCGAATATTGGCCCCAGTTGTGGGAGGAGAGAGGCTGGACAACTGATCAGGTGCTACGAGAAGTTTTTCAAATTGTTGTGGCATTGTCTTTATGGCCTGATGATGTGCGGGATAAAAAGATTTGTTTTGGCTGCCAGTCTGAGGGATCAGTAAAAGCTATCAATTCTTTATCGTCACCGGATCATTTGGTTCTTAGAGTGATACAGCGCCTAGTATGGCTGGGTTTGAGTTTGAATGTTTGGGTCACGGCGTCACTGAGGAAATCAGTTGTTGAAGCTAACATGGACGTTCTTTTGTGTTTACAGCTGGAGCGGGCACAGGAAATGTAGTTTCAAGTGGAATCTTGTCGGATGGTATGCCGGAGAATCTATGGACCTTGCCAGGGGGGCAGTGAGGAAATTGTTAGATAGGTCATTGGCTTCAGGCACGTGGGCGAGTTATAATAGAACATGGGAATTGTGGTTGAATTAGGTTTCAACGTTGGATAGTGAGTTAGGGGATGAGAGTAGTTTATTGTTGTTTTTGGGCCATCATTGGGAAGCGGGCTGGTCAGTTCCGAAGCTCAATAAATTTTTGTCGGGGATATCTTTCGGTCTTAAATTCAGGGGCAAGCAAGATGTGACTAAGTCATTTTTAATTCAGCAAGCAGTAAAAGGTTGGAAAAAAGGTTGGAGGGTGATGGATGGGAGACGGCCAGTATCATATGATGTGCTACTGGTTCTAGGAAAGGAATTAAGGGGAGTTTGTTCTTCACGATGGGAGATAGCACTTTTTAGGGCGGCTTTTTCATTGGCATTCTTTGGAGCTTTTAGGCTGGGGGAATTAGTTAGCCCTTCGAGGTATAAGAAAGGGGGTCTCTTGAGGCAAGATGTGGTGTTATTGGAAGATAGGATAGAGTTATTTATTCAGTTTTCAAAAACAGATGTGGAAGGGAAGGGCTGCTCGGTGGTGCTATTTGAAATAACCGGCTCGCCAGTATGCCCCGTACAATGCGTAAGGAATTTTATGGAACTCGGGGGTCCTGAAGTTGACCCGTTGTTAAGACATGAGGATGGATCATTTTTATCTCATTTTCAGTTTATGTCGGTTTTTAAACGGTGTTTGGGTAAAGCGGGCATAGTGTCTAAGAATTACAGTGGACATTCTTTCCGAATTGGTGCAGCCACGGAGGCTGCTAGACGGGGTATGGGAGAAGACTTGGTAAAGAGGATTGGGCGTTGGGAGTCGACAAGATTTCGATCGTATGTATGCCCGTCTTTGTTATAAGTTTGTTTAGGAGACAGTAGATGACTTTTGTTTTGACTTTGCGGTTCTCTTATGTTTGTTTCTCGTTCCAGAACCAAAGACTCTTCTGACCTGGATTATGGGGCATTCGTTTGTCTTCTGGGCAGCGCTTAGGGCAGCGATTCGTCCAGATGGGCGGCAGTTGGGCATTCCAAGAAATGCATCAGTGATTCACTGGATTGGTAAACGGGGAATGACATGGAATGGTTTTTTGCCCGAGTTCAATAAATTTGTTAGGTTAGATAGGGCACCGGAGATTTTAGTCATTCACCTAGGTGGAAATGACCTGGGTAAACGCCCGTGTAGAGCTTTGATCAGGGATATTAAATTGGACGCGTTACGTTTGTGGGCCATGTTTCCAAGGCTATTGTTAGTGTGGTCAGATATTATCCCCAGAAAAGTGTGGCGAGGGGCAAGATCGGTGCAGGGTATTAACAAGGCTCGGATTAAATTGAACAGAGCAATATCTCGCTTCATGGTATGGAATGGAGCAATTGTGGTAAGACACTGGGATTTGGAGTCAGGGGAAGGTGAATTTTGGAGGAAGGACGGGGTCCATTTAAATGCAATCGGGCTTGATATGTGGTGTTTGGCTATACAGGAGGGCATCGAGAAGGGCTTGAAGGTATGAAGGGACATAAATGTTTAAGGAGTTTAGAACATTTATGTTGGTGGCGTGGGGGGGGAAAGGTCCTCGAAGTTGGTGATACTAAAATGGTGGATTTGAGGGGGGGGGGATCTTAACAGCTCCTGGACTCCCCCTTAGCTGGATTAAATGGTCGGAAACGCAGTTTACGTGGAGCGTTGGTATTTGGGATGGAAATTGTGGTTTGTGGCGGATACTGACATGCGAGTCGGATATCATGTCTTCGAGCTGGTGTTTAGCGGCTGGAGGCACGACTTCGCATGGGATCAGATTGGAAAAAGGTGATTTTATAAATTTTGAGGGCTTCGAGGACCACCCCCTCTGTGGAAAATGTTTAAAATGTTAATTTGTTGTTAAACTGTTAATAAAAAGGCTGCTGTGGCCAATTAATCCAAAATTGGTGTGGAGTGGTTTATTCGGCATTGGTGGGTGAGTATAGGGTAAGTTGTCTTAAAAGATAAAGGGGCCCTTTAGTAGGGCAGGTAAGTCTGAAGGTATCACGAATACCTGACTGTCAAGTAGCTTAATACGTGTCATATAAGAGAGATGTAACACACTAGAACAAGCCATACACCTGTGATAGCGGGGAATGATTCAGGACAGATTCCCAACCTCTGGAGAAATCCAGGAACCAGGGCAACAAACATCCTCCTTTTTGTATCTTTATTAGTGTAGAAAAATCACAATGTTTCAGCCACACAGGGCCTTTATCAATCCATAGAAAAAGAGAGAAATCCAGGAACAAACACACCAGACAATCCTCCTTTTGGTATCTTTATTAGTGCAGAACAATCACTACGTTTCAGCTACGCAGGGCCTTTATCAATCCATAGAAAAAGAGAGAAATCCAGGAACCGGCACAGCAGATGTCTTCCTTTTGGTAGCTTTATTAGTGCAGAAACATTACAACATTTTGCCCATGGAGGGCCTTTATCAAGCCATAGAAAAAGAGAGAAATCCAGGAACCAGGGCTCCAGACGTCCTCCTTTTGGTATCTTTATTAGTGTAGAAAAATCACAACGTTTCAGCCACACAGGGCTTTTATCAATCCATAGGAAAAGAGAGAAATCCAGGAACCGGCACAGCAGATGTCTTCCTTTTGATAACTTTATTAGTGCAGAAACATTACAACATTTTGCCCATGGAGGGCCTTTATCAAGCCATAGAAAAAGAGAAAAATCCAGGAACCAGGGCCCCAGATGTCCTCCTTTTGGTATCTTTATTAGTGCAGAAAAATTAGAACATTTTGGCAGCGCAGGGCCTTTATCAAGCCATAGAAAAAGACAGAAATCTAAGAGCCAGGGCACCAGACATCCTCCTTTTGGTATCTTTATTAATGAAGAAAAATTGCAACATTTCAGCCATGGAGGGCCTTTATCAAGCCATAGAAAAAGTGAGAGATCCAGGAGCCGGGGCACGAGACGTCCTCCTTTTGGTAACTTTATTAGTGCAGAAAGATTATAACATTTCGCCCATGGAGGGCCTTTATCAAGGCATAGAAAAAGAGAGATGTGCATATGCTCTTCTAATTCTATTGCTTGATAAAGGCCCCGTGCTGCTGAAACGTTGTGATTTTTCTGCACTAATAAAGTTACCAAAAGCAGGACGTCTGGGGCCCCGGTTCCTGGATTTCTCTGTAGTGCTACCACCTTGTGGAGGGTTGTACCAAGTGTGCACGGACCACGGAGCGGTGCACGGGGCTCATATCTATTTCAAGTATAAGATTCCCAGCGTCCGGAAGATTGTTCTTAGTCACTGACAGCAAACAGGGATCTCGAAAATGAGATGCAAAATAAAGAAGAAAAAAATTTGCAGCAGAGTGTTCAACCCCTTTAAGTATCTGCCCCCCAGTGACCAGGGTGCCTCTTAATTTACAGGTAAGGGACCGCACGTCGTCCAGGCAGAGGATGATTCATGTGCGTGTCGTGAAGCGGTGGCAGGTCGCTCCAATTATGGGAATCACGCTGATAGTTTTTTATTTTTTTATTTTTTTTTTCTACATTTTTCACAAATGAGCCGAGCTGCTGCCGCGCTCCCACGGAACGTTTTAGAACGCAACACAAGTGGGTTTTGCTCATTTCTAAGTTATTGCTCAGCTCATTAGTGATAAACTTTTCCCAGTTATTAACTTCACAAGCAAAAGAGAAGATTTGCAAACCGGAAATTTGGGGATTTTCATTTAAAGGGATATTAAAGTCCATCACCTGTTCGAAACGAGGGATCCTTTTATCACGACCTGGATACAGTAAGGGCGACTCAACCAAAGGAGATTAATCAGCTTTAGGTTGTAGGGTTAATCATAGAGGTCACAGGGGTTAACCTAGAAGCAACATTTCCCATCTATTCACCACTGAGGGTGGGGTCCGTCAGCCCCCATTTAGTTGGATCAGTGGTTATACAGCGCCTGCAGACTAGCTCCTATTCTCGGGCTGTACTGGTCTGACAGTTCCATGGATATAGAATGGATTAGTAGTGCGAAGATCCATTACACATGGGGGTACAAGAGGTGAAAGACCCCCCAGTCATCATACATTTATTACCTGTCTCTGTGACCAGGCAGAGCGCAGCCATATGCCTGATTATAGGGAGAGAGTAGACTGAGGGTTACATTCTAAAATCCTAAGCTTCTCAGGTGCTGTAATCATAACTCAGAACTCAAATCTCCCACCATCCGACACGTGTTCAATGACGTACACAAAACTACACTACACTATACCAGACAGTATATTTAGTGAGTGCAGCTCTGGAGTATAATACAGGATGTAACTCCGGATCAGTAATATAATGTATGTACACAGTGACTGCACCAGCAGAATAGTGAGTGCAGCTCTGGAGTATAATACAGGATGTAACTCAGGATCAGTAATGTAATGTATGTACACAGTGACTGCACCAGCAGAATAGTGAGTGCAGCTCTGGAGTATAATACAGGATGTAACTCAGGATCAGTAATGTAATGTATGTACACAGTGACTGCACCAGCAGAATAGTGATTGCAGCTCTGGAGTATAATACAGGAGGTAACTCAGGATCAGTAATGTAATGTATGTACACAGTGACTACACCAGCAGAATAGTGAGTGCAGCTCTGGAGTATAATACAGGATGTAACTCAGGATCAGTAATGTAATGTATGTACACAGTGACTACACCAGCAGAATAGTGAATGCAGCTCTGGAGAATAATACAGGAGGTAACTCAGGATCAGTAATGTAATGTATGTACACAGTCACTGCACCAGCAGAATAGTGAGTGCAGCTCTAGGGTATAATACAGGATGTAACTCAGGATCAGTAATGTAATGTATGTACACAGTGACTGCACCAGCAGAATAGTGAGTGCAGCTCTGGAGTATAATACAGGATGTAACTCAGGATCAGTAATGTAATGTATGTACACAGTGACTGCACCAGCAGAATAGTGAGTGCAGCTCTGGAGTATAATACAGGATGTAACTCAGGATCAGTAATGTAATGTATGTATACAGTGACTGCACCAGCAGAATAGTGAGTGCAGCTCTGGGGTATAATACAGGATGTAACTCAGGATCAGTAATGTAATGTATGTCCACAGTGACTGCACCAGCAGAATAGTGAGTGCAGCTCTGGACCATCCCACAGGAAGGGGCGGAGCTTGCCGTGCGGTCTGACTGTGGTGCCTGTGTGTGCTGCTCAGGAAGGGAGGTTTTTCCATCCAGGACTTTTTGTCTGCCTCCTTCCCAGGAAAGAAGGCTCATCTTGGGACTGGCCTCCGGGGCAGGGCCCCCGGCTCCCACCTCCCGGTCCAAGCCGGCGGGGGGTGGGAGGACTCCCAATCCGGCTAGGATAACAAAATCTGGCAAAGGATCCAGCATGAGGACCCGCAGTACCCCAGAGGCCATGGCCGCGGCGGCTCCTTCCCCCGGAGGTAGGCCAAATACGAGCAGGGGTGCTGCAGCGGGGCCCCTAAAGTGGGGCACCAAGATGGCGAAAGAGACCACCGTGGTCTATGGTTCCCGCGTCCATGCGCACCTCTGTGAGTATGAGGACGCCTCAAGAAAGCTAAGATCCCTCTGGGGGGAGTTGAGGGTAGCTAAGGAGAGGTCCAACAGGGCCTCCGGCAATAAGAAGGCCGAGCTATCCGCCGCGGTCAGAAAAATCCAGAGAGCCATAGAAGACCTGGCAACCCGGAGGTGCGAGATCCTGGCCGGCAGCGGGCCCTTCCGTGAAAAGCTGGAAAATGACGACCGGTTCAGAGCCATGGCCGGAGGGGCTCCTGAGGGGCCACGGAGCCTCAGCCAGGCGGTGGAGGAGGAGGAAGAGGAATGCGAGGAGGAGGTCGCGCCCTACTCACCGCCTGGTGGCCTGGTAAGAGATCTCCAGGCGTCGCACAGCGGGATAGCCCCCGAGCAAGTGGCTCTCCCGCCAGATTCTGGCTCTTCAGAGGGCAGCGAGGGGGAGGATGAGGATGGTGGTAGTAGTAGCAGTGAGGGGGGCTGCCTCGTCATGCAGCAGATCCGGCAGATCGAGTCCCGGTCCGGTTTAACCAGCTGCGGTTCGGGGATGAGATCTGCGATGACGAGGCAACCAGGAGGGGGATGAAGAGAAAAGCTAAGAAGAAGGTAAAAAAAACAGCTGTTGTCCAGAAGTTTGTGTATGTCCCCCTCTCTGGGGCCCCCTGGTCCCGCTGTGCGGCACCCGCTACCCACCCCGGCTCGGGCTCTGTTGTGGGTCCGCAGCAAGGGAGCGGGGAGATTACAGGCCATGACACGCAGGGCGCCGCCTCTGTTTGTGGTAATGGAGGGGGTAGTGACGTGTCTGATATGGAGCATGGTGTGGAGGGCGGCCCAGTGGTGGGCAAGAGAGTGGCAGCCGGGACCGCATCTCCGGCGGTGAGCGCTGTGGTGTCTGGGTCCCCCACTTACGGATCCGTTACTGGATCACTTCTGGGGACCCAGACACCCAGTAAAGTGAAGGGGGCGGGGCCTGTGGCTTCGGCAGAGCCGGCTCATAAAAAGCATGGTGCGGTCAGCTCCCCTGGCGGGGTCTGCGGTGAAGTCTGGGCTGGGGGCCCCGCCGCCGGTTAATGCTAAGGGGGAGTGGCCTAGCCTGGGGCCGCCGCCGGAGTCGCTGTGCCCAAGCTGTTTGTGGCCCAGGGTGTGGTGGGTTGGGGGCGCTGTGCCCCGGGGGACTGGTACCGCCGGGGGGGCCCCTGGGGGTGGTCCCGGCTCCGGGTCGGCTCCGGGGGTCCCGCTGCGGCCGGTCTCGGGGGGTGTGGCCTCCTCGGCACCCGCCGCCCATGTGGGTGCAGCTTCTGACCTCTGTGCTGTGAAGCTGGAGGCTGGGGGCGTGGCTTCCCAGCAAAAGGAAAAAAAAATGGTAAAGATCAGCAGTGAAGCAGAGACTGCAGCTGCAGCAGACAGCAGCAAGGGTGCATGCCTGGCCGGGTCCCCTGAGTCTGGGGGCTTACCTGCAGTGGGGGCGCCGGCGAGGAGCCAGGATGGAGCTGGAGGCAGGACTGCTCCTGGCTTGGTCTCTGCCAGTGGGAGAGAAGGCAGCTCTGTGCAGCCTGTGGAGGCAGTGCTGCTGAAGCCCAATGGCAGCACAGGTCTTAAAGGGCCAGCAGACGGTGTGGACAGAACCCCCCGGCAGGGAAGATGCCACCAGTAGGTGGCGGTAGCAGTGTGGAAATGGTAAAATCTGTAAGTTCCCAAAAAGTGAGGCAAAATATTGACCCCAGTGTGCATGTGAGTGAGAGTGGGGTGACTGATGGCGTGGATGAGGAGGGTGTGGGTATGGAAGTGTCTGCGGTTGAGGATGCGGGTGGCAGTGTGTCTAAAGTGGCAAGTGTGAATGGGGTGTCTGAGGGTACTGGAAGGAGGGGGGAGGGGGCCAGTCCATCTGCCCCCCCAGCCGCCGGTCCTCTGAGTTATTCGGGGGTGGTGGCTGGAGCCTCAGGGTCTGGTCAAGGGGTTTCCTCGCCTCTGGACCTCAGGGATGGCGTCTTGCGGCGCCGTTTCCTGGAGGCCCTCAAAAAGGGAGAACGGACGATCAATGTAGAGGGCAGAGAGGTGGACTTGGCCTTTTGGCTGGATAGATACGGCCTGGCTGCCTTCCAAGATAAAAGGGAGGGGGAAACGGTTTGGTCCCTCCCGACAGCCGGGCAGGGGGTGGCCAGGCGGAATGTGGTCCGTCTTCGGTGGAGGGGCAGTGAAGCGTGCCCGCCAAGAGCGAGGGTTGTGGAGCTCCTTCTGAAGATGGACTTCAGGGCGACGGACATCTTTGCCCTGATTCATCCGTTTGGCACCTCCTTCTTCGATATCAGTTTTGTTCGGCCAGAGGGCCTAGAGCTTTTCTGGTCGAATTTCGAACTGGCAAAGGGGGAGCCCGGCTGGCGAGACTTTGCCGTACAGGCGGTGTCTCGCCAAAATAGTGTAAAGAGGGTGACCGTTTTGACAAGTAACGAGTCACTCTCTGGGGTCGACATCATGACGTGGCTTTCCCGTTATGGGGAAGTCACGGACGTCCCTAAGAAAAATAGGGACGAGTTTGGCATTTGGTCAGGGGGCTGGACCTTCATGGTAAAGTTGAAGGTTTCAGGAGGTACGGTCACCCACATCCCCTCCTCAGCATTTCTGGGGAGGGACAGAATCCAGATCTTCTACCAGGGGCAACCGAAGGTCTGCCACAGGTGCGGTGATCCCCGCCACTTCAGCGCAGGCTGCAAGGTGCAGAAGTGTGCCTTGTGTGGCGGGGTAGGTCATCTTGCCGCGGCCTGTGGTGACATTAGGTGTCACCTGTGTGGTGACCTAGGTCACCCGTATAGCCGCTGCCCCCGCTCCTTTTCCGGCACCATCTCTGGCCCAGCGGGGGGGAGCCATGGGGGGTTCCCCGGTGGTGCAACCTCTGCTGGGGCTGGGGGTGGAGGCGTGAGGGGAGCTGAGGGGTCAGTGAGGAAAGGCGAGGCTGGTACATCTGCCCACCAGTGGCAACAGGTGAGGCACCGTAAGGGCAGGGGGCAGGATAAGCCTCAGGCAACTGGGGTGATGACTGCCCCCACCCTGGAGGCGGCAGCCGAAGCCTCTGAGGCCCTGGGGGAGAAGGCGGTGAGCGAGGAGATCCGGAGGATGGAGAGGGAGGGTTTGGCTGCTTCTGATAACTCTTCCCAGTATGAAAGTGTGGATGAAGAGGTGGTGGAGCAGCCTAAAAAAACGGGTGACAATCGTACCGGTAAGAGGCGGAAGAAGAAGAACAAGGCTAAAAAATCTAATGCCCCCCCCCTGACCGCTAGGGTGCCCACGGAAGGGCTCACCGGCTCCCCTCTGATCCCCTCTCCAATCGGTTCCAAGCCCTCGATGACTCTGCTGTGTCGGAGGTCGGGGGTGAGGGGCCGGATGCAACATCTGGGGTGCCTTCAGGGAGTGGCGAGGTCCGTCCTCCGGGGGATTCACACTCCTCTGGCGGGGGGACTACCTCGGGGTCCAGGGGCGAGGAATCTAGTGCTGGGAAGGAGGTGTCCACTGCTGCTAAGGAGGATATGGACACCTCGGTGTCTTTAAAGAGGAGGGGTGAGTCGGGTTCCTCCTCAGAGGGGGAGAGGAAATCTGGGGGTACGGTTAAAAAACAGGCCGTCTAACTCAATCACCCATGATGGCGGAACCTACCCCGTTGACTCTGGCGTCGATTAATGTCGCCAGCATAAAGTCGGATACGGCTAGATTTACGGCCTTTGATTTTTTCACCCGGGTTGAGGCTGATGTTTTATTTTTGCAGGAGACCAGACTAACGGACCTGGGGTCCATCCACAAAGCAAAGAGGGAATGGAGGAGTGGGCCCTCATACTGGTCTCTTGCGGCCGAGCCGTATAGCGGGGTAGCGGTCCTTTTTAAGACCGCGGAGGTGGAATGCAGACGGGTGATCGAGGTAGAAATGGGGAGATGTTTGGTCCTTGACGTCTTCATGAGGGGACAGGAGCTTCGGCTCATCAATATCTATGGCCCGCAATCTAAGTGGGACCGTAAATGTCTCTTCCTGAGGATCAAGCCCTATCTTTTTACGAGCCGGCAGGTGGTCTTCGGTGGGGATTTTAATGCTATAACCAGACTCCGTGATAGGGGAGGCCCCGGAGACCGGCTGACTTATGATAGCGTAGCCTTGAATAGCATAGTAAGCGAAGCTCGCCTGGTGGATGTCCACATCCGGCACACTCCAGGTCACGAGGGTTTCACCTTTTATAGGGGAAGCAGTAGGTCTAGGATAGATAGGTTTTTTTTAAAGGAGGAAGCCGTCTCTTCTGCAGTGTCCGCTGTTGAGGTGGAGTTCTCCGATCACTGTTTAATTTTCTTTACTTTGAATGTTACAGAGACTCCCCGGATGGGGAGAGGCCTATGGAAGCTGAATTCGTCCCTTCTGGAAGAAGCGGAAGTAAGACAGTCCTTTGAGGAATTTCTTCAGAGCCAGGTACCTCTCTTGGGTCTTTGTAGCAGTAAGTCTGAGTGGTGGGAGATCTTCAAAAGAAGGGTCGCAAGGTTCTTCCGTCAGCTCTCGAGCCTCAGGGGCCTGAACAGGTACCGCCTGTATCGGCAGCTGGGGAGGAAACTCGAGCAGCTCGTCTCGACTGGAGGGGACCGAGAGGAAATCTCCAGGGTGAAGACCTTGCTCAAGGGGTGCCAGTACGATAGGCACACATCCTTGGTTTTTGAGAGGGATTTCGGGAGGTACCGCTCGCCCGACCCTTACAGAAACTGCAGGTTGTCAGTGAATTGTAAGATGGTGACAGGACTGATCGACAGTACGGGGTCCCTGAACAGATCCAAATCAGGGATCCTGGAGGTGGTCAGATCCTTCTACTCGCATCTCTTGGGGAGGAGGGATCCTGATCGGGATGAGATGTCGGCTTTCCTGGCTGAAACCATCCCTGAGCCGGGGGATGACCCCTCTCTTCATGTTTTGGCAGAAGCAATCAGGGAAGAGGAAGTGAGACGGGCGATTGATGGGCTACGGCCCAAAAAGTCGCCCGGTCCGGATGGCTTAACATCCGAGTTCTACAAGACTTTTCGGGACTCTTTGGTCCCCCTCTTGACTGAGGTGTTTAATGAGTGCCTCTCCTCGGACACTCTGCCCAGTTCAATGAGGAAGTCAGCCCTGATTATCCTGTCAAAGGGTAAAGACTCGTCCCGTATTGAGAATTGGCGTCCCATAGCGCTTCTCAATACGGACCGAAAGGTTCTGGCAAAGGTGCTTTTTAATCGGTTGGTGAAGTTTGCACCCCGGCTCCTTTCGGGGGCCCAGCACTGCTCTGTTCCAGGCCGCAGTACATTTAGTGCTGTGCTCGGTGTCCGAGAGGCAGTGGAGCAGGGCAGGGCAGGTCACTGGAAGGGGTACTTGCTGTCCTTAGACCAGGCAAAGGCCTTTGACCGGGTTAACCATGAGTACCTCTGGTCCGTTCTTCTGAGGTACGGTCTGCCTGGGAGGTTTGTTGATTGGTTGAGAGTTTTATACAATGGGGCAGAGACTTTTCCGCTAGTGAACGGTTGGGTCGGACACCCTTTTGAGGTGAGGTCTGGTGTCCGCCAGGGCTGTCCTCTGAGCCCACTGTTATACGTGTTCGCGATCGACCCCCTTTTAAGGAGGGTGGAGCGCGGACCGTTGGTGGGAGTCGGGATGGACCGGGCGGTGCCGGAGGCCGCCTTGAGGGTAGTGGCGTACGCTGACGACGTTTCCCTTTTTGTATCCTCGAGAGAGGAGGCGGATTGGGTGATGTCTGAGGTTGAACGCTACTCGGTGGCATCCGGGTCCATGATCAACCGGGACAAGTGTGAGAGTCTCTGGCTGGGAGGGGGAGATCCAAGTTTTGATCTCCCGGACACCCTTCCAGGGCCTCAGGCCACAGCAAAAATATTAGGCATCAGTTTCGGCCCGGGGGACTATCCCCAGCAAAACTGGGAGGGCAGACTTAAGATTGCCGCCAGAAGGTGGATCAGTGGAAGGGTTGGTCCTTGACCCTAAGGGAAAGGGTTAGTCTTGCCAAGGGCTATTTGCTTCCTTTGCTAATATATCTGGGCAGCGTCTGCATCTTGCCAGAGCCTCTTTGGACACGGGTCTACAGCCTGTTTTTCCAATTATTATGGGGAAATAGGCTGAACCTAATCAAGAGAGAGGTCACGTACCGCACGAGGAGACTAGGAGGGTTGGGTATGGTCAACCCAGTGGTGTTTCTAGTAAACACCTTTCTTAAGGCAAACATCGCCAACCTCTGGTCAGAGAGGGCTCCTCCGTGGGTATTCTCCTGTAGGGGGTGGTTTCGGCCTTTCTTCCAGGAATGGGAGATAGGTGGGCAGGTGAAGGACCTTCGTACACCTCATGGGCATCTTCCGGCTTACGTTACCCCGGTTCTGAAGGTGATCCGTCGGTGGGGTCTGGGAGTGTGGGAGATCAGGATCATGTCGAGAAGGTTTCTTGACAATAGGGTCCTGTTGACCCACTTTCAGAAGCCCCTGGCGCTCAGGGATTGCCCAAGCCGGGATCTGGAGGTGGGGCTCGGGTTATTGAACTCTAAGCGGATCCCCTTGAAGTTTTGGGACTTGGCTTGGCGCAGCTTCCATGGGAAGCTGTATGTGAGGGACAACCTGAAGTACAGGAGCTCTGATGACCGGGATTGTCCCCGCGAGGAGTGTGGTGGCATGCTTGAAAGCATGGAGCACTTCCTGCTTCGGTGTCCCTTTAATACAGAGGTCTACAGCAGGGTGGGTGCTTCCATTGGCTGGCCCAGGCTGGCAAGCCTCTCCTATGCGGAGTGGGCCTATGGGGCATTCAGGTCCCTTGGTGGCCGAGATCGGGGCACTGTTTTCTTAGTTAGTTTAGTAACTAGGTTCTGCACGTGGAATGCACGGTGTCTAGTGTCTACTCAGCGGAAAGTCCTCCCCAGGGAAGAGGTGATTAGGAACATCCTGGGTGACCTGGCAAAAGTGCGCTCCCTGGAGTTTGAGAGGCTGGGTGCAGGGAGGGCCTCTCTCCTATGGAGGGGTTTCTCCTTTAATGTGCCCTAGGGTGAGTTAGGTTCTGTGTGCCTGTGATAGGGCTGTTAGTATTTTTTATCCTTTTATCTTTATTTTGTAGGGTCAGATAGATGTGTAGGGACAGGGAGGGACAGATAGGGACAGTCTTTAGGGACAGGTAGTTAGTATTAGGTTGGTAGTGAGGGTCAGTGAGGGACAGGTAGGGGCAGGTAGGGAGAGGTTGGTAGGGCTATAGGGACAGGATTTTCTCTTTTGTGTTGTTAGGGAGGGTCAGGGTGATGTGCGGTAGATTAGGGTGAGAGCCTCTATGGTCTCCAGTTCCTGGTGGTGGGCTGTAACCCTCACGTATAGATTTTTGTTTTGGAATTGGTAACCTGGGTATAGGGCTTGCAAGCATTGAACTTGGGCCTGTTCTTTGGTCATGGTTAAGGTGTGTAGTGGTTATTATTGATATGTGTTATTATTGATATGTTATTATAAGGTTGTGTATATATACTGTATATATATGTTGTATGTGTACTATAATGCTTGTAGGGGGATTTAGTTTAGGTGGGGTGGGGGGTTTCTTGGGGGGAGGGGGGATGGGTTTTGGAGAATGGACGTCCGGCGGGATGCCAAGAAGATTTGCTGTGTAAGAAAGGCCACAAACTTTCGTGGGACCTGGTGTGATAGGCCACAAACTTTCGTGGGACCTTTGGGGGAATGGTGGTGGTTTAGTTTAGGAAAAAATAAAAAAAAATAATAAAAAAAAAAATTAAAAATTAAAAAAAAAAAAAAATATGTATATACGAGGTATAGTATGTGTGTATATATATGTATATGAAGATTGTATCATTAATTTTGGCCAGGTGGCCTATTTACTTTCTTTAGGGCAGTTGGCTGAATTTTGTTTTTTTTTTCTAGAGGTGAATGCATGGGTATGAGTGTATGAGGGAAAAAAAAAAAAAAAAAAGGATATAGGTTGAGGTCTCTTCCCTTGCCGGGGGTGTTAATGAAATGGAGAAACATTTTGTTTCTATATATCTGTTGGACATTGGACTTTTGGGATTTATGGATAATGTTTTTGTTATTGAGTTTGTCTGTAAGTTTTGTCTATGGTTTGCCTGTAAGTTTAGTTTTGTATTTTTTTATAATAAAAGAGATACAGGATGTAACTCAGTATCAGTAATGTAATGTATGTACACAGTGACTGCACCAGCAGAATAGTGAGTGCAGCTCTGGAGTATAATACAGGATGTAACTCAGGATCAGTAATGTAATGTATGCACACAGTGACTGCACCAGCAGAATAGTGAGTGCAGCTCTGGAGTATAATACAGGATGTAACTCAGGATCAGTAATGTAATGTATGCACACAGTGACTGGACCAGCAGAATAGTGAGTGCAGCTCTGGAGTATAATACAGGATGTAACTCAGGATCAGTAATGTAATGTATGCACACAGTGACTGCACCAGCAGAATAGTGAGTGCAGCTCTGGAGTATAATACAGGATGTAACTCAGGATCAGTAATGTAATGTATGTACACAGTGACTGCACCAGCAGAATAGTGAGTGCAGCTCTGGAGTATAATACAGGATGTAACTCAGTATCAGTAATGTAATGTATGTACACAGTGACTGCACCAGCAGAATAGGGAGTGCAGCTCTGGGGTATAATACAGGATGTAACTCAGGATCAGTAATGTAATGTATGTACACCGTGACTGCACCAGCAGAATAGTGAATGCAGCTCTGGAGTATAATACATGATGTAACTCAGGATCAGTAATGTATGTACACAGTGACTGCACCAGCAGAATAGTGAGTGCAGCTCTGGGGTATAATACAGGATGTAACTCAGGATCAGTAATGTAATGTATGTACACAGTGACTGCACCAGCAGAATAGTGAGTGCAGCTCTGGAGTATAATACAGGATGTAACTCAGGATCAGTAATGTAATGTATGTACACAGTGACTGCACCAGCAGAATAGTGAGTGCAGCTCTGGAGTATAATACAGGAGGTAACTCAGGATCAGTAATGTAATGTATGTACACAGTGACTGCACCAGCAGAATAGTGAGTGCAGCTCTGGAGTATAATACAGGATGTAACTCAGGATCAGTAATGTAATGTATGTACACAGTGACTGCACCAGCAGAATAGTGAGTGCAGCTCTGGTGTATAATACAGGATTTAACTCAGGATCAGTAATGTATGTACACAGTGACTGCACCAGCAGAATAGTGAGTGCAGCTCTGGAGTATAATACAGGATGTAACTCAGGATCAGTAATGTAATGTATGTACACAGTGACTGCACCAGCAGAATAGTGAGTGCAGCTCTGGAGTATAATACAGGATGTAACTCAGGATCAGTAATGTAATGTATGTACACAGTGACTGCACCAGCAGAATAGTGAGTGCAGCTCTGGAGTATAATACAGGATGTAACTCAGGATCAGTAATGTAATGTATGTACACAGTGACTGCACCAGCAGAATAGTGAGTGCAGCTCTGGGATATAATACAGGATGTAACTCAGGATCAGTAATGTGTGTACACAGTGACTGCACCAGCAGAATAGTGAGTGCAGCTCTGGAGTATAATACAGGATGTAACTCAGGATCAGTAATGTAATGTATGTACACAGTGACTGCACCAGCAGAATAGTGAGTGCAGCTCTGGAGTATAATACAGGAGGTAACTCAGGATCAGTAATGTAATGTATGTACACAGTGACTGCACCAGCAGAATAGTGAGTGCAGCTCTGGAGTATAATACAGGATGTAACTCAGGATCAGTAATGTAATGTATGTACACAGTGACTGCACCAGCAGAATAGTGAGTGCAGCTCTGGGATATAATACAGGATGTAACTCAGGATCAGTAATGTGTGTACACAGTGACTGCACCAGCAGAATAGTGAGTGCAGCTCTGGGGTATAATACAGGATGTAACTCAGGATCAGTAATGTAATGTATGTACACAGTGACTGCACCAGCAGAATAGTGAGGGCAGCTCTGGGGTATAATACAGGATGTAACTCAGGATCAGTAATGTATGTACACAGTGAATGCACCAGCAGAATAGTGAGTGCAGCTCTGGAGTATAATACAGGATGTAACTCAGGATCAGTAATGTAATGTATGTACACAGTGACTGCACCAGCAGAATAGTGAGTGCAGCTCTGGAGTATAATACAGGATGTAACTCAGGAAATGTTATAAAATGTTCCAAGACGTAAATGTCCTTTTAAGATAGACACTTAACAGTATTGCAGTTTTCTTTGTCTTTTTGTGTAAATTTCCTTTATATTGATTGGTAAAGCAGCAGAGAGATGCATTATGGGACATAATGAGCTTTTACATAAGTAGAGTCGGGCTCTGAAAAAAATGAACTTGTTCATGAAGATAATAAATAATTTTCGCTTATCTAGCAGCTGCTGTTATCGAGCCGGCCCATCGTGTAGTGAGCTGTTAGGAAATGATCATTATTGCATTATATGTTGTGCGAGTAATCCCAGGTTAGGAGATGATGAGATGATATTATGTCTCCGAATGATTTCTGTGGAGGGAAACTCCTGCGTTTTACTTATCACCAATTTACACCTCTGTGGAAGGAGGTGAAGAGATGTTAGAAAACCTATGATAGGAATGTAACATAACAATTTGCTTGTGTTTGGAATCTGCAGTCGATGGCATCTATCAATGGAAAACATCAGAGAGTACGCAGTGGTATACAGTGTGGCCGAATTTTTATAGATCATCACAATGTTAGTTCTGATTCATTTTCCAATATAGAATATGTATTAATTTCTTATTATTTTCTAGCTCTCTCAAGATCTTCCTATCATTAAATCGGAACCCTCGTTGTTTACTTCCGTACGACCATAGTTCGACCACAAACTACTGTATGCTTCACTGGATGCATTGATACATGTAATATGTAGAAATTTCTTTTTGTTTTCTAGATCTCTTAAGTTCTCCTTGTCTTTAAATCGGAACCCTTATTGTTTTCTTCCGTACGACCATAGTTCGACCACAAACTACTGTATGCTTCACTGGATGCACTGATACATATGTAATATGTATCAATTTCTTATTGTTTTCTAGATCTCTCAAGATCTTCCTGTAACTAAATCGGAATCCTCATTGTTTACTTTCGTACGACCATAGTTCGACCACAAACTGTACTGTATGCTTCACTGGATGCCGTTCATACGGAGGTAGACCCATTATAGAGCATAGTGTGGTAAAACTCAACCAATGAGACTGCCGGAAACCGGCTTTCTCTGGGTTCTTGACCCCAATTCTTAAGATTTCTAGGGTTCAAACCATCATTAATAGGCAAGAATTCCCCAATCCTATGGATAAGGGATAAACTGTAATTTTAAGAATCCCCTTTTAATGGATAGGTTACACTTTTGAGGCACAGAACTCGTCGGTTGCTGTTTTTGCAGGACAATGCTTGGTGGTTGGTTACTCGTCTTTGAAGCTCAAACGCTTTGAGGTTGCGATGGCACAAGAGAAGAGGCAATGAGCCGCAATGGAGCCGCACTCTAATGCTCACATCAGTTTCTATCCTCGCTGATGGCGGTCAGCAGCTTCTCGTCCCGCCGTTCTGACCAACAACTGGCCAAACTAATTTAAAAAAAACTTCAAAAATTGTGCCAAAAAAAAAATTAGAAACTAATTAAATTGCAAATTATCAACTCTCCAAAGCCAAAAGCCTATTCTTCTATAAAGTGTTTATGATGTGGCTAGCATGTTTCCCATGCGGGATGAAGACTTACACATGCAGCTTTACTCTAGTGATGCGCTAATGAGCTTGTATTCCTATTTTTCACTGTTACGTTCTCGAGAGGCTGCGGAGCTGTAATCATGATGCTGCATGATTGCTTACCGCCTAATGACACCTACATTCCCCCCACCACTGACATATCGTATGTTGCTGTAGGCGAGCGCTGGGTGCAGACGTGATGTAAATTAACACCTTGTCCCGCACTTAACCCTATTATCAAACCTATAACGGGTGCGCACTATCTTGGCCATTAAAGCAGACATGTCTTGTTGGGGGCCCCTATAGGGTCATTGTCACCATTTGTTAAGATCTAAAAGAGAGAAATCTTTCATGAGTGTGTCCTCAGAAGGCAGAAACAGCTGAATGGAATGATGGAGGAGGGAACCATCATCTCCCTGCTTCACCGTTCAGCCTGTGTCTAGTGCAGGAGACACAATGGGACAGACCAGATCAGTTCATCCTGGGAAAGGAACTAGGTGGGTAGTTTTTTTATTATTTTATTTAGCCAATGTATTATTCAGAATGGGAAGAGGGGCATCATACTGTGGGAGGCAGTATGTGATATCATACTGGTTGGGGGACACTGTGGGGCATTTACTGGATGGGGCACTGTGGAGCATCATACTGGTTGGGGACACTGTGGAGCATTACACTGGTTGGAGGACACTGTGGGGCATTTACTGGATGGGGCACTGTGGAGCATCATACTGGTTGGAGGAAACTGTGGGGCATTATACTGGTTGGAGGATGTGGGGCATTATACTGGTTGGGGACACGGTGGGGCATTACACTGGTTGGAGGACACTGTGGGGCATTATACTGGTTGGAGGACACTGTGGGGCATTATACTGGTTGGAGGACACTGTGGGGCATTACACTGGTTGGAGGACACAGTGGGGCATTATACTGGTTGGAGGACACTGTGGGGCATTATACTGGTTGGGGACACTGTGGGGCATTACACTGGTTGGAGGACACTGTGGGGCATTATACTGGTTGGAGGACACTGTGGGGCATTATACTGGTTGGGGACACTGTGGGGCATTACACTGGTTGGAGGACACTGTGGGGCATCATACTGGTTGGAGGACACTGGGGCATTATACTAGTTGGAGGATGTGGGGCATTATACTGGTTGGAGGATGTGGGGCTTTATACTGGTTGGAGGACACTGTGGGCATCATACTGGTTGGGGACACTGTGGGGCATTACACTGGTTGGAGGAACCTGTGGGGCATTATACTGGTTGGAGGACACTGTGGGGCATTATACTGGTTGGAGGATGTGGGGCATTATAATGGTTGGAGCACACTGTGGGGCATCATACTGGTTGGAGGACACTGTGGGGCATCATACTGGTTGGAGGACACTGTGGGGCATTACACTGGTTGGAGGAAACTGTGGGGCATCATACTGGATGGAGGACACTGTGGGGCATTATACTGGTTGGAGGATGTGGGGCATTATACTGGTTGGAGGATGTGGGGCATTATAATGGTTGGAGCACACTGTGGGGCATCATACTGGTTGGAGGACACTGTGGGGCATCATACTGGTTGGAGGACACTGTGGGGCATTACACTGGTTGGAGGAAACTGTGGGGCATCATACTGGATGGAGGACACTGTGGGGCATAATACTGGTTGGAGGATGTGGGGCATTATACTGGTTGGAGGATGTGGGGCATTATAATGGTTGGAGCACACTGTGGGGCATCATACTGGTTGGAGGACACTGTGGGGCATCATACTGGTTGGAGGACACTGTGGGGCATTACACTGGATGGGGTACTGTGGAGCGTCATACTGGTTGGAGGACACTGTGGGCATCATACTGGATGGGGGTGCAATAGGTTATCATACTGGGGGGTATTATTCTGCGTGAGGGCACTGTTGTGATATCATAATGTGTGCGGGGCACTGGAGGGCATCATACTGTGGGGGAGCATTGTGGGTCATCTTTATAGTCTTTATAGTTGGGGCATCACAGTGAGTGGGAGGCACTGTTGAAGAATCATAATGTGTGGGGGCCACAGTAAGGTCATCATAAAGTAGGAGGACACTGAGATCATAGTGTTTAGGGGATACCATGAGAGCGTCATATATTGTGGGTACATACTGTGGGAAGAATGCATTTGTGTCATCTTACTGTGTTGGGGGGCACTGTGGGAGCATTACAGTGTGGTGGGGCATATCATATGTGGGGGACACTGTGGAGCGCTATACAGTGTGGGAAAATGCACTGTGGGAACACTATACTCTGGGGGGCACTGTGAGGGGAATATACTGATGGGGCAGTGCACTACGAGGGCATCATATGTGTAAGAGGACACGGTGAGGGAATGAACTGTAGGGGTCGAGGGAACATTATTTTGGTATTATAGTGGGTGGGAACACTAAGGGACTTCCCCATGGGCACTTTTGCTATGGAGTCCCATGACTATGATCTATGCCCTTGCCCATGAGATTTGTACCCTAGATTACATGGGCAAACAAGGAGAAGGTCCAAGCCCACAAACCCCGAACCTCGCTCTCCGTGAAGAAGGAGAGAGTTCTTGGCCAAGGCAGGTCCCATTGCCTTAAGCTTCTTTTTGGTAGCCCATTCTGAACTTTAGGCAACTTGTTTTACTTTAGTGTTGCTCACCATTTTTGTTTTTAGAGAAATACCCTATGAAATGCACTTTCTATATGATTTTCAGCAACGATTTAGGAGCAGATGTGACCGTCAAGTAACTCAAACCGGACTTCTCGTCTGCTATAATTTTTCCCAATGACCCGGTATTGATTGTGATCTAGAATTGAGATCTCATTTACCGTTGTCTGGTTGTATTTTTCTGAAACAGATGGAAAGAAAAAAGAAATACTTGAAATTTTAAAGGAGATGATGGAATCCACATTGTGTTTCCATTTGCAGACATTTCCTGCACGTAGATAATGACATTTCTTCTCCGCTGAGAATTCAATTGGAGTTTGAAAAAAGGGAAAAAAAAAAAGATCCAAAATGAGAATAATTGCAGCTCGCTGGAGACATCCGGGATAATCGTTCCTTCACGGAGCCACAGATCTTCTCATCGGTGGAGGAAGGGGAACGGCGGCTTGTGATGACAGTGATGGTAACGTGAAGGAATGATCTGCATAAGTCCGAAAATTAGCGTAATGACGAAGAATAAGGAAAAAGCATCAGGATTTGGGGGTTGGATAGAGAGGGTAGTGGGATATTGACATGTCTGCTTTACTAAATAATCATAGTACTTTGTGTTATTCCTCCTAGAAATTTCAGAATAAATTAACAACTACTCACCTCCCCTGGATCCGGCCACGAGTGGTGCGTCCTCCTCCTGCCACCGGCCACCTGGTGTACACCCCTGGCATTATCCTCCAATATCTTATGGAATTCAGGTAGTTGGCATCCATGTTGCTTCCATTGACCGCTTCTGATCTATGATCCTATGTCAGATCCAGCTCAGCTGCAGCATTAGCCATATTTTCCATACAGGACTCTGTGGCTAACCCAGCGCTGCTATATTGCAGGACGAATCTGCTGTACTGCTACTCAGTTTTACCCTGTACTTGTAACTTACCCAACATTTCTACACCACTGAAAACTCTGCTATATCAGCTCTGCTATATTGCTGAGTCATTCCTCATCATACCTATGACAGCTCTGCATTGGACTCTGTGACAAACTCAGCTCTGTATCGCTCCAAGTCAATTATGCCATGCCGTCGCCAGCTTTGCATTGGAGCCTTTGACAAAATTATCTCGGCTTTGTCACTGAGTCAATCTACGGTATTGGAGTCAATTTTGGATGAAACCGAGATCTGAGAGTTGACAGACACAAGCCATGAACACGTGTAGCTCTGATTTTGGACGACAGCAGCCATGTTTTTCTAATCCAGGACAACCACTTTAAGAACATTCAGACAGCAATGAGTGAAGGCTTTGAACACTTCTTTTTGCAAGACTATAAAGTTCTGTGTCCAAGAGCTTTGCAGATTGTATGATGTATCTTCTACCCTGCAGATATTTTCTTTATTCGTGCCTGTCCTATTAGGAGGCATTCAGGGTCACCGCCATCTTGTTCATGCTGCAAATTTCCATCTAATGTCTTAAGTGGCAACTCTATCATTGAGTGAGAGTCTGTACAGACAAGAACCTGAGCGATGTAAAGTGTCACCCTGTCCATACAACACTTTGCCGCCATCAGTCTGATCTCCATTAATCGTTTTAGATGATAGGAGGTGAAGAAAACCGGATTCACCTTCTATATCTAGATGAATGTGCATTATCCAACCATTATCCCCCAATTATAGATCCCGCAGAGGTTGTCACCTTGTCCTCAATAGCAAATCTGTCTAAATACACAGTGATACAGAAGAGCGGTCAATCTGTTCACGATAGTGAAGGCCCCTGATGGCTCATGGACCACGGGAGTCCATATGGGACCCACCGAAAGCCAAGAGCCTTTTTGGCAACCTTTCGAGCGCACATTCCGGAGCGCCTATCTAACCACTGGATCTATAGCTATCCCATTCACGTGAACGGAGTTGTGTTTCCTGCTTAATGGTATTGATTCTTTAGATTGCAACCATAAAACTATGGTATATTCTATAAAAAATTGGCATAACATTCTAAAATAAGACTATCCTTTTAGGATCAGGTAGGATCATCCCCATATAGTGAGCTCCATATGGAACAGAAGGGCACCACAGTCACAGCTAAGAAGGGGATTAAATTAGATTAATACACTCGTACTTACTTTTTTATTCTCCAAATGCAGAGTTAAACTTCTTTCTAAATAGTCTTCATGGAAAATGTTCTAGCTTCTCTGTAAGTTCTATATGTAAACAGAAAAAGTGGATGTAACAGCTTAAATGAAAAGGAAATCCATATCTGAACATCAGTCATAAATAATAGTAGAAGAATGTATGCCTTGAGCAATGAATGAAGGACTTAGATATATCCAGCTATATTACTGGGAGAGACACACAGATCTCACATCCAGCCTATATTACTGGGAGAGACACCAGATCTCACATCCAGCCTATATTACTGGGAGAGACACAAGACCTCACATCAGCCTATATTACTGGAGACACAAGAGCTACATCCAGCTATATTACTGGAGGACACCAGATCACATCCAGCCTATATTACTGGGAGACACACAGAGCTCACATCCAGCTATATTACTGGGAGAGACACACGACTCACATCCAGCCTTATTACTGGGAGAGACACACAGATCTCACATCCAGCCTTATGAATTACTCGAGGAGAGACACACAGACTCACATCCAGCCTATATTACTGGGAGGACACACAGAGCTCACATCCAGCCTTATTACTGGGAGAGACACACAGACTCACATCCAGCCTATATTACTGGGAGACACACAGATCTCACATCAGCCTATATTACTGGGAGAGACACACAGACTCACATCCAGCTATATACTGGGAGAGACACACAGACTCACATCCAGCCTATATTACTGGGAGAGACACACAGACTCACATCAGCCTATATTACTGGGGAGAGACCATCCCAATTGACCACTCACATCAGCTTATTACTGGGAGAGACACACAGACCTCACATCCAGCCTATATTACTGGGAGAGACACACAGACCTCACATCCAGCTTATTACTGGAGAGACACACAGACTCACATCCAGCCTATATTACTGGAGGACACACAGACTCACATCAGCCTATATTCTGGGAGAGACACACAGACTCACATCCAGCTATATTACTGGGGAGACCACAGACTCACATCCAGCCTATATTACTGGGAGACACACAACTATTCACCCACTATATATTACTGGGAGGACACACGACTCACATCCAGCCTATATTACTGGGAGACACACAGACTCACATCCAGCCTATATTACTGGGAGACGACACAGACCTCACATCCAGCCTATATTACTGGGAGAGACACACAGATCTCACATCCAGCCTATATTACTGGGAGAGCACACAGAGCTCACATCCAGCCTATATTACTGGGAGAGACACCAGACTCACATCCAGCCTATATTACTGGGAGAGACACACAGACTCACATCCAGCCTATATTACTGGGAGAGACACACAGACTCACATCCAGCTATATTACTGGGAGGACACACAGACCTCACATCCAGCCTATATTACTGGGAGAGACACACAGACTCACATCCAGCCTATATTACTGGGAGAGACACACAGACCTCACATCCAGCCTATATTACTGGGAGAGACACACAGACTCATCACATCCAGCCTATATTACTGGGAGAGAGACACACAGACTCACATCCAGCCTATATTACTGGGAGACACACAGACTCACATCCAGCCTATATTACTGGGAGAGACACACAGACTCACATCCAGCCTATATTACTGGGAGAGACACACAGACCTCACATCCAGCCTATATTACTGGGAGAGACACACAGACTCACATCCAGCCTATATTACTGGGAGAGACACACAGAGCTCACATCCAGCCTATATTACTGGGAGAGACACACAGACTCACATCCAGCCTATATTACTGGGAGAGACACACAGATCTCACATCCAGCCTATATTACTGGGAGAGACACACAGACTCACATCCAGCCTATATTACTGGGAGACACACAGATCTCACATCCAGCCTATATTACTGGGAGAGACACACAGATCTCACATCCAGCCTATATTACTGGGAGAGACACACAGAGCTCACATCCAGCCTATATTACTGGGAGACACGATCAACACCTAAGGAGTACACACAACATCCAGCCTTATTTACTGGGAGAGACACACAGATCTCACATCCAGCCTATATTACTGGGAGAGACACACAGACTCACATCCAGCCTATATTACTGGGAGAGACACACAGACTCACATCCAGCCTATATTACTGGGAGAGACACACAGACTCACATCCAGCCTATATTACTGGGAGAGACACACAGACTCACATCCAGCCTATATTACTGGGAGAGACACACAGACTCATCACCAATACTCCAGCCATATATTACTGGGAGAGACACACAGACTCACATCCAGCCTATATTACTGGGAGAGACACACAGACTCACATCCAGCCTATATTACTGGGAGGACACACAGACTCACATCCAGCTATATTACTGGGAGAGACACACAGACCTCACATCCAGCCTATATTACTGGGAGAGACACACAGACTCACATCCAGCCTATATTACTGGGAGAGACACACAGACTCACATCCAGCCTATATTACTGGGAGAGACACACAGACTCACATCCAGCCTATATTACTGGGAGAGACACACAGACTCACATCCAGCCTATATTACTGGGAGAGACACACAGACTTCACATTCCAGCCTATATTACTGGGAGAGACACACAGAGCTCACATCCAGCCTATATTACTGGGAGAGACACACAGACTCACATCCAGCCTATATTACTGGGAGACACACAGACTCACATCCAGCTATATTACTGGGAGAGACACACAGATCTCACATCCAGCCTATATTACTGGGAGAGACACAGACCTCACATCCAGCCTATATTACTGGGAGGACACACAGACTCTCACATCCAGCCTATATTACTGGGAGACACACAGACTCACATCCAGCCTATATTACTGGGAGAGACACACAGACTCACATCAGCCTATATTACTGGGAGAGACACACAGACTCACATCCAGCCTATATTACTGGGAGAGACACACAGAGCTCACATCCAGCCTATATTACTGGGAGAGACACAAGACCTCACATCCAGCTATATTACTGGGAGAGACACACAGATCTCACATCCAGCCTATATTACTGGGAGAGACACACAGACCTCACATCCAGCCTATATTACTGGGAGACACACAGATCTCACATCCAGCCTATATTACTGGGAGAGACACACAGATCTCATATCCAGCCTATATTACTGGGAGAGACACAGAGCTCACATCCTGCCTATATTACTGGGAGAGACACAGAGCTCACAACCAGCCTATATTACAGGGATATACACACAGAGCTCACATCCTGCCTATATTACTGGGAGAGACACAGACCTCACATCCAGCCTATATTACAGGGATATACACACAGACCTCACATCCAGCCTATATTACAGGGATATACACACAGACCTCACATCCAGCCTATATTACTGGGAGACACAGACCTCACATCCAGCCTATATTACTGGGAGACACAGACCTCACATCCAGCCTATATTACTGGGAGACACACAGATATCACATCCAGCCTGTATTACTGGGAGACACACAGACCTCACATCCAGCCTATATTACTGGGAGAGACACAGACTTCACATCCAGAAAATATTACTGGGAGAGACACACAGACCTCACATCCAGCCTATATTACTGGGAGACACAGACCTCACATCCAGCTTATATTACTGGGAGACACACAGATATCACATCCAGCCTATATTACAGGGATATACACACAGAGCTCACATCCAGCCTATATTACTGGGAGAGACACACAGATCTCACATCTAGCCTATATTACTGGGAGACACACAGAGCTCACATCCAGCCTATATTACTGGGAGAGACACAGACTTCACATCCAGAAAATATTACTGGGAGAGACGCTCTTTCAAGAGAAAAATATGAACCTTGGATCAGGTTACAAACTGCATATCAGGGGGTCTGGAAATTAACGAAGACTTCAAATTTATTAATTAAAGGAAATCATTAACGTATGTGAAATAATTTATGTTCATATCAGAAATGTCTATATCCTTTACATCTTAATATTTGGTCCATTGGCGGTTACCTTATTGCCCCCTGGCATCCGGCTTTCCATCCCAATTAGAAGTATATCTTCTGTATCTCAATGCAAAATCTGTAAGAGGGCCATTTTCTACCATGAGCCCGGGAGTGTATCTGCGGGTGAAGCATTTCCCCTGGATGAAGCCAGCAAGGGGTGCCATCAAGCCACCTAATGCAGCGGTTCAAGATGTCTCCTAGGTGGCGGCATTTTTCTGCTCAGCCGGGAGTTGGGATTCATCAATCTCCAAGTCGGTTGTCAAATTAATATTTGGGTTTTTAGTTATCCATTATCCTGAGTTTGGGGGTATGTTTTTCTTTTTGCAATTTTGTTTGCAGAATTGTCAGACTGTCAAATTAAGAGTGATAAAGAGCCCCCGGACGGCTAAAATCAGGGTCCGCCTCAGAGAAATGATTAACAGTCCTTGTCAGATGAACATGTTCTTATGGGGCCGCGGTGGATCCTTGTGAATTACAGCGCACAGAGCGGAGAAAGGGATAAACGGCGGCGCTCACGAGGACGACACCTGCGGTAATTCACTTGAAATATATCCATGCTCCTAATTAATTTGTACGAATACATGACTTTTCTCGCCATTAACTATCCGCAGGGAGCATCGGCCATCGAGTTAAAACTTCCCAAAGGGGAAATATCTGACTCTGCAAAAGGCAACGCTGCAAGAAATGGAATCTTAAATACTGAGCACAGGAAAAGCACAAGGAGTAACCCGTTCTTGATTCTTTCATTGGACTCTTACACTTAGCCACCTCCCAAAAAAGACTTAAAATGTCCCCAAAAGAAATGTATCACCTATCAACAGAATAAGTTCTAAACGCCTGATGGCTGTGATCTCCATCAATCATGATGACAAGGCAGTATGGATTCATTGGAGCAACATGGTGCACCAACGTGCTCACCAGTGCCCCTCCACTTAATTCCAAGGAGCCATGTTCTCATGATCGATGGGGAGCCAAAGCGGTTAGACTTTTATTACCCGTCCTATGGCAAGGATGCTTCCTTGTGTCCACCTACCCTTTGACTTCAAATGTGGGCACCCTCCAATTCTCAGCTGTGTCACTGAATAGCCATCAAGTAGGGTTGATGATGGAAGCCTACAAGGTCTACGCCTTATTTGCCCACCGAAAATACAGTCCTCTGTCAATCTGAGGGGTGGGACAGATTATAATAATCTAGCTATGGACACCAAGAGAAATTTTTCCACCCGTGTGGAGATACATGACCAAGTGCCAAAAGTCAGCTTTCCATAGACTCCAAAGTGGCCAACTAACGGTTCTGCATCCGGTGACTTTACCAAGAAGAATATGGTTCAGACTAAAACTAGCCATACATTTTAGATAACTGATGGACAAACAGTTCCTCCCGGACTCCCATACGTGTTTGGCTCGGCAGAACGTAACGTAAGAACCTGGTGGAAGACAAACTCTGGAAACTTGGATGCAGCTAGTTCTTTCTTTACCGAACATGTAAGAAATAGCAAAGCACATACTGTCATTGTCATTGCTTCGTATTTCATGGCCAGAACTCTCAAGGGACAATAAAGGATGTTAAAAATCTTGGAGTTGTTGAAGTGGATCTTCTCTTGTGGGCATTTTCCTTAGAGTGTGAACTTGGAAGGCCATCTCTGACCTCGCATGGTTCCAATGTAAGCAGCTGACCGGTTACAAGGCACAGATAAGCACGAGGTGGAAATAGACAGCAAACTAATTATGGCTTCCGGTATGGCTGGAGTTTGTGGAACTGGGGAAGCAGTTTAACAATAAAAAAAAAAAGCGCAGACACCAGTGGGTCATACAAAACATATAATAAGCCTTGAAGTTCCATCAGAATAATCAGAGAAGTGGTTTAACGAATTGTACTGGTGTCCCTCTGACAAAGGTGATACAGCCGTTCCTGGGAGAGATGCTACATTAGTTCCTTTTGACACTATGGACCTAGCCAGGGTCATCGAATATTCTCGTTAGGCCGCATGTCCTCCTAGCGAAGTCTATCAAGGAACGCTGTGCCTCCCTCGCCCCGACTGACTCCCACCCCACCTGTTGTCCTAGCTCAGACCGACCCTTGTTCTTTACGTTGACGCCAGAAGTGACGGCCTGGCTCACTTGTGCCTCTCTCCAGTCCTCCCTCGGTCGTCGAAGTCTCCTCATGAATCTTCAGTGCTTGACTGATGGTGGGCGTCTCCTGGGACTGGAGGAAAGAGGGTACAGCTACGACTGGTGTTTTCTGGACTCTTGAACTTGATTGGCGTAGATCTAGGGTTCAGGCCTTGACAGGCGAAGTCTGGGCTCTGGCTCTTGATAGGCATATATCAGGTCCTTGGATCTTGGCCGGCGTAGTAGGGTCTTTGGCTACCTCAGGGTGTCATTTGGACTCCATCTGACAGGGGCCAGCACCCTCCTGATGCACGCTTTCTGCTCACGCCTGCCTCTCTGGCTTCGGCATCATCCCTGGACCATATCCGCACCGCTCCTTCACTTGGCACCAAATCCTTTTGCTGTTTGGCACTCAGGAACTTTATATCAGGGAACATTGTCATCGAAGGCACCTGACCGGGAGCCACACTAAACTCGTTCCCCTTGCAACTCTTCCGATGCCGGTTGGTTCCACATGTTCCCGACTAGCCAGTAGGTGGCAACCTTCCAGCACTAATGACACATCACAAAGGGGCTCTTCAGGAGTACCGTTGCCTCCTCTTACACCACTCTCACCGGAGGTTCCCTACCGCTGCCATCACTCTCTCTGCTGCTCAAACTTCAGAGACACATGACTCCACAGGAGGAGCGTGCCTTGGACTTCTTTAGTCCTTTGGTCCTTCTGGCCTTCTCTTGAGGGCTTTATCTCTGAAGTACTGCCTTATTTATGTGACACGAGCGTTCGTGTGTTCTTAGTGGGGAGAGGGGATCAGAGGGCTTGTCCAGCGCTGCTCATTTCTATGTCAGGAGGAGAGCGGCTCTGACAATGTGGCTCCTACAAACATCTGCCTGTGGGTTGTCTTCCTTGAGAACACAATGATGGGGCATGATGAAATCGATCAGCCCAGCCTTTCTTGAGCACGTAGGTGGTTTTTACGGAGGCGGCGAGCAGCTTTCCTAAATAAAGGTTTACAATCATGTCTTTATAGGCGGTTTTGTAATTACTCAGTCCACAGAAACCCAAATTTTTGTATTCTTCCTCGCTCGCGTTGGGTGGTGAATAACAAAATCAGCCGCCGGGAAGAAGCTAACTGCGTCGTATATTTTAAGGATGTTTGTTCTGTAGCGTATTATCAATTCCCACAATGCTTTGAGAGAGGACCGATAAAAAAGGGGGGCTACAATGGCGTCTGTCACCGGGGATGTGTGTCAGCCACATAAAATCAATGTAGAGTGCAGCATAAAGCGCCGGCCCGGGAGATTACAGATTCGCTCAATGTCTCCTCCGCATGGATGTACGGACGGCGATTAACCCTTTCCTAGCAGGAGGTGCTCTCTGCACAGGGCTGTGCTGACCATCATGAGTTTCGTGTTAGGACAGGACATGGAGGCCATTAGCGGAGCTACCTCACGGTTCAATGGCAGCTCGGGGAGACGTGGAGCCAACAATGAGGAGTAAATCAGCTTGTGCCAATGATCCCGTTAATGAAAGGTTTATGCCACTAATTCTGGAGTGAGGAGATGGAGCGTCCCGTCAGTCATAAATCTCCGCGATATTGAGCCGCCGTGTATAGAGGATCCGGGCAGAGGAGGACGGTCACAGTGTGGGCAAAGGCCGAAAATAGAGGCGGACGAGGAGCTTATATATCTACAAAATAAGGGGGTGGGGCTAATGAGGGAAGTGGGTGTGGTTATAGAGAATGGGTGGGGCTTGTGCATATACATGGTGGGAGGCACACGATAAGGAAACTAAATAAATAGGGGTTGTTTGACCACTCAAGCTAGAAGCAGTGCCCCCATAACAGTGATAGCTATGGGACCCCATGAGTGTGACTGCCACAGTGCCCCATAACAGTAAAAGCCACGCTGCCCTAATCATGACAGCCATGCAGCTCCCATAACAGCGATATCCATGGGGCCCCATAAGAGTGACCTCAAAGGAGCCACCATAACACTGGTAGCCATGGGGCCCCATAAGACTGACCGCAAAGGGGCCCCCGTAACAGTGATAGCCATGGGGATCCGCGGAGAGTGACATAGCGTAATCATAGTGTCCTCAGAGGGTCACTCATTCCTCCTGGTAAATTCATGACTTCCTATCATTTCTGAATTTTACATCCCAGGTTTAGTCAAGTGCAAGAATAAAACGAGATGAAATTTTCTAGTAAAGCATCAGAGCTTTGTTCCCAAGTGGCCCGACGAGCCTCCATAAGTGTAGCACTCGGTTGTATTCCTTCTCTACGGTCCCAATTTCCTGTGGACATTAAAGCTAGATGTAAAGTTGGAGACTTTGAAAAGGTTCTGAAAAAGCAATAAAAGAAAAAACAAAGCAATTGCAACTTTTAAGGATGTTTTTGAAAACAAGACAACCCCTTTAAAGGATACAATTCTGTCTCACTTCACCCACCACCAGGGGGAGCTATTTAGCTTACTGCAGACTGTTTTATCATTGAGGTTAATGTATAAACAGTATGCGGTAAGCTCCCTCTAGTGGTGGAGACAGGTAGCCAGAATTTCATCTTATTTTTATATTTCTGTTTTTTTTTATTTTTGCAGGAAATGATATAAAAATACACAGTAAAATATACAAGTAAAAATAAGTAAATATATACATATGAAAATATATATAGGATATAAATATATATATGACTATATATACTAAGAATCGATTATTTAAATATATATGAAAAAATATTAATATATATATATATATATATATATATATATATATATATATGAAAACTCCTGTTCCTTGACTCCAGTTTTTTTAAGTGCTTTAATCACCGTCCCCAGGTCCCGTATTGAGTCTATGCCACTGCTCCCAGTGTCTTCTCTTGATGACATATAAACAGCGCTGCAGCCAATCACTAAACTCAACAGCTCTGCCCGTTGGCGGCACGTGCCACTCGGTGCTTCTGAGCTTACCGATTGGCTGCAGTAATGGCGGAGACCTAACACTGGACCTAGGGAGAGCATCAAAAAAACTTTCCAAAGATTCCTCAAGAAGCAACAAAAAGAGGATCTATGTAAGTTTGTGTATCGGCTCTGCAGATGACAGTAAAGGCCGATGCCGTCAGCGAGCTTCTCGAGGACCCCACGGTGACACTTCAGCTGCGGAGCAGATGTTTTCCCGCTGGTAACTGTCTGCAGCTGGGCCTTATTCAGAGCTGAACATTCATGTGTTAATGATCCGAATGAGGAGAAGACAACGACACCACAGGAACAATGCTGGCAGCTGAGCGACCAGGAAACATGGCTGCCAGGCGCGGAGACAAGGTACCCGGGGCCGCCGGAGACACAGCGTCCTATTACTGCTCCTCATCCTCCTCAGCGGCAGAACAGTAATGGCGGTCAGTGCAGAGCTGGAAATATGGACGACATTCACAACTAATCATATTGTCAAACTCTTCACGTGCGGATGAAAAACCCGAGGATCCCGCTCCTACTCGTCCTAGAAATAGGATATTAAGATCACAAAACCATCCAAGGAGGCGAGTCACTGAAAGGAGCGATCGACTCCCGCAGATATGTACAGGACGGTAGTATGGATTCAGAGGAGGGAGAAGCAAAGAACGTTCCGGGGTTATAGACGACGACCCGAGATACAACGG
>JARQOD010000010.1:34995440-35051313 GCA_033576555.1 Oophaga sylvatica | reverse complement strand
CTACATCACATTTATATAGGGCTGATACATGGGAACAAACACTAAGTATATACCATAGGTAACACAGGATCCACCATTCACAATAGGTGATGTCACAGCTCACCTCCTCCTCCTGTACAATGACTGATATCACCTCTATATACAGTAGATAACACAGGATCCACCATTCACAATAGATGATGTCACAGCTCACCTCCTCCTCCTGTATAATGACTGATATCACCTCTATATACAGTAGATAACACAGGATCCACCATTCACAATAGATGATGTCACAGCTCACCTCCTCCTCCTGTATAATGATTGATAACACCTCTATATACAGTAGATAACACAGGATCCACCATTCACAATAGGTGATGTCACAGCTCACCTCCTCCTCCTGCACAATGACTGATAACACCTCTATATACAGTAGATAACACAAGATCCACCATTCACAATAGGTGATATCACAGCTCACCTCCTCCTCCTGTACAATGACTGATAACACCTCTATATACAGCAGATGACACAGGATCCACCATTCACAATAGGTGATGTCACAGCTCACCTCCTCCTCCTGTACAATGACAGATAACACCTCTATATACAGCAGATAACACAGGATCCACCATTCACAATAGGTGATGTCACAGCTCACCTCCTCCTACTGTACAATGACTGATAACACCTCTATATACAGTAGATAACACAGGATCCCAATCACAATAGGTGATGTCACAGCTCACCTCCTCCTCCTGTATAATGACTGATAACACCTCTATATACAGTAGATAACACAGGATCCGTCATTCACAATAGGTGATATCACAGCTCACCTCCTCCTCCTGTACAATGACTGATAACACCTCTATATACAGTAGATAACACAGATTCACCATTCACAATAGATGATGTCACAGCTCACCTCCTCCTCCTGTACAATGACTGATAGCACCTCTATATACAGCAGATAACACAGGATCCACCATTCACAATACGTGATGTCACAGCTCACCTCCTCCTCCTGTACAATGACAGATAACACCTCTATATACAGTAGATAACACAGGATCCACCATTCACAATAGGTGATGTCACAGCTCACCTCCTCCTCCTGTACAATGACTGATATCACCTCTATATACAGTAGATAACACAGGATCCACCATTCACATAGGTGATATCACAGCTCACCTCCTCCTCCTGTACAATGACTGATAACACCTCTATATACAGTATATAACATAGGATCCACCATTCACTATAGTGATGTCACAGCTCACTCCTCCTCCTCCTGTACAATGACTGATAACCCTATATACAGTAGGTAACACAGGATCCACCATTCACAATAGGTGATGTCACAGCTCACCTCCTCCTCCTGTACAATGACTGATATCACCTCTATATACAGTAAATAACACAGGATCCACCATTCACAATAGGTGATGTCATAGCTCACCTCCTCCTCCTGTACAATGACTGATAACACCTCTATATACAGTAGATAACACAGGATCCACCATTCACAATAGATGATGTCACAGCTCACCTCCTCCTCCTGTACAATGACTGATAACACCTCTATATACAGTAGATAACACAGGATCCACCATTCACAATAGGTGATGTCACAGCTCACCTCCTCCTCCTGTACAATGACTGATAATACCTCTATATACAGTAGATAACACAGGATCCACCATTCACAATAGGTGATATCACAGCTCACTTCCTCCCCCTCCTGTACAGTGACTGATAACTCCTCTATATACAGTAGATAACACCGGATCCACCATTCACAATAGGTGATGTCACAGCTCACCTCCTCCTCCTGTACAATGACTGATAACACTATATATACAGTAGATAACACAGGATCCACCATTCACAATAGGTGATATCACAGCTCACCTCCTCCTCCTGTACAATGACTGATAACACCTCTATATACAGTAGATAACACCGGATCCACCATTCACAATAGGTGATGTCACAACTCACCTCCTCCTCCTGTACAATGACTGATAACACCTCTATATACAGTAGATAACACAGGATCCACCATTCACAATAGGTGATATCACAGCTCACCTCCTCCTCCTGTACAATGACTGATAACACCTCTATATACAGTAGATAACACAGGATCCACCATTCACAATAGGTGATATCACAGCTCACCTCCTCCTCCTGTACAATGACTGATAACACCTCTATATACAGTAGATAACACCGGATCCACCATTCACAATAGGTGATGTCACAGCTCACCTCCTCCTCCTATACAATGACTGATAACACCTCTATATACAGTAGATAACACAGGATCCACCATTCACAATAGGTGATGTCACAGCTCACCTCCTCCTGTACAATGACTGATAACACCTCTATATACAGTAGATAACACCGGATCCACCATTCACAATAGGTGATGTCACAGCTCACCTCCTCCTCCTGTACAATGACTGATAACACCTCTATATACAGTAGATAACACAGGATCCACCATTCACAATAGGTGATGTCACAGCTCACCTCCTCCTGTACAATGACTGATAACACCTCTATATACAGTAGATAACACCGGATCCACCATTTACAATAGGTGATGTCACAGCTCACCTCCTCCTCCTGTACAATGACTGATAACACCTCTATATACAGTAGATAACACCGGATCCACCATTCACAATAGGTGATGTCACAGCTCACCTCCTCCTGTACAATGACTGATAACACCTCTATATACAGTAGATAACACCGGATCCACCATTCACAATAGGTGATGTCACAGCTCACCTCCTCCTCCTATACAATGACTGATAACACCTCTATATACAGTAGATAACACAGGATCCACCATTCACAATAGGTGATGTCACAGCTCACCTCCTCCTGTACAATGACTGATAACACCTCTATATACAGTAGATAACACCGGATCCACCATTCACAATAGGTGATGTCACAGCTCACCTCCTCCTGTACAATGACTGATAACACCTCTATATACAGTAGATAACACAGGATCCACCATTCACAATAGGTGATGTCACAGCTCACCTCCTCCTCCTGTACAATGACTGATAACACCTCTATATACAGTAGATAACACCGGATCCACCATTCACAATAGGTGATGTCACAGCTCACCTCCTCCTGTACAATGACTGATAACACCTCTATATACAGTAGATAACACCGGATCCACCATTCACAATAGGTGATGTCACAGCTCACCTTCTCCTCCTGTACAATGACTGATAACACCTCTTTATACAGTAGATAACACAGGATCCACCATTCACAATAGGTGATGTTGTGTGGCCCAGCTATGTCAGGCACACATAAAATCCAGGAGAATGCACAGGAAGGTAACCGCAAAAGCTTGTTATCTATTCACATCACTCACCCTTTCAGACACACCCACCAGGGGTGTAGGAGGGAGTGACACTTAGCAGAGCTCATTCAAGCTTCCTGTCTGAGAAGAGCTCAAGGCAGATAGTTTCCTGTCTTCAGACAGTGCAGTTCAGTCTCAGTCCAGTCTGGACTTGGAGGATACTGAGAGCTAGTCAGTGAGCTCTGGAGAAAGCTGACATTACCATCGAAGCTACAAGTGCTTATGCTAAGAGCGAGAGCAGGGCGAAGGGCATAGTGGAGAAGACAGATAGAAAAGTGCTTCAGGTATTGGATTGCCTGCACTAAATCACCGGACACCGGAGTCCGAAGCGTTGCTAGTGTTTCAAACATAGTAACAAGATAACCGGAGGCATCTGGACTACAGGTCGCAGAGAGCAGCCCTAAGTGTCGATACGTAATCGGAGTCAGGAGGGACAAGGACTTTTAGCACGGCCCTGCATAGAAGGACTCTGTTCTCACCACTCAGAAGGCTCCACCACAATTTGGCCGGGCTTATCGGCTATTGAGAAAGCTGGAGATAACAGAGTTAACTTCGCTTCAGGCAAGTTGGACTCGCATACATATTGAAGTAAAGGAGGCCTCTAACCTGCTCAGCGGTTACCCGAGTGTGCATTCTCCACCCCGACCAGCTCCCCGGGATCTTCTTGAAACACCTTCAAGTAAAAGGTATGAAAAGAAGCTGTATTGTGTGTGGCTGAATTCTTATCTACACCCTGCATCACCACCATAGACTTCCAGGGACCAGTCTCACCTGTGGGAGACTTTCCACCCAGCTGCCCCATAACATCCCCTGGGAAGATCCTTTCAGCAGCGCTGGTTCAATTAACCAGATACCACAGGTGGCGTCACAAACTACTTATCCTAATAATCCCCTGTAAATATCCCCCATCGCATGACTGCCAGGGCCACGGACCGAGTCCCGCTGCCAGTGACAACTCCCATAGAAATCATTGGGCTCGGCTCCGAGTACCCCATAGCCCTGGTAACCACAATTGTGGTGCGAGTCAATCTAATTTGGCGTCACGAACAGGATACGAAACTTGCAATTGTGAGTCCTGTGTTGCCTATTGAACTGTTTGGTGAAAAAGACTGTTGCTGCATTTGGCGCCAAAATTCCGCCATCTTTACCGCAATATTCGCGCCTTCAGGCGCTGGTGAAGAAGGGGGGCGTACCTGAAAGAGCGCGCTGGTTCCCTGGCCCTGCCCCCAACTCTGACGCGGCGGCAGGTCCTGTGAAACAGGAAGTGAACGCTCTGACATAAGAGCGCCAGCGACAAAGGTCCTGTCTCCACCGCTGTGCCTGCGACGAAGGTCCTGTCTCCACCGCTGTGCCTGCGACGCTGCAGCCTGTAAAAGAGGTAGGCTCAGATTAACCAAGGGGGCATCAACATGTCGCATCAACCGGCAGACGGAGTGTCCCCCGCCGGAGGCTCCAATAGCCCACCGCTTGGCGTTGTACCGCAGGATGGGGGTGCAGGCCCCTCACCTGGCCCGGTGGTCCCGCTTATGCCGCTAACCTCCCTACATGCCAGGAGCGAAGTGGCTTCCCCAGTACAGTGGCGAGCCCGACACCCTGCCAGGATTTAAACGGAAGATATGTAGTATTTTAGATATGTACTCCATGACTGAAAAGCAAAAAGCTGCTGTGGTAATAGGACAGTTAGCTGGTGCGGCTGAGAGAGAAGTAGAGACTTGGCCCATTGCAGACCAGGAGTCAGTACCTGCGATTCTCTTAAAGCTACAGGCCATCTTTGAGGACCGCACAGAAACGGATCTCCGGATGGCATTTTATCAGTGCTTCCAGAGACCGGGTGACAGTATTAGGGACTACGCCTGCCGACTACAGGGGGCCCTGCGAGCTCTCAAACAGGCTAACCCTACAAGTCCCATTGACGAGAGCCAAATGTTGAAAGAGCAATTCGTGCGGGGACTGAGGTCTCCAGAGGAAGGCAGGACTGTAAACTGGTGGTCCTTGGATCATCCAGATGCCACCTTTGATGCCCTAAAGGACATGGCAATAAAAGGACTGCGACCCCTGGAAAAGCCTGAGGTGGCAAATCAGTATCACCCGGGTGAAGCCACTCTTAAGCCGGCAGTACCCACCTTTTCCCCGCAGGCGGCAGAAGCTACCACGCAGGTGGCGCCCCCTAGTGAGTTGGAATGTCTGCGCTCGGAAGTGCGCCGGCTGACTAAGAACTTGGCCACTGTAATGGATGCCCTGCAACTGCGGAAAGAGGAAGGAGGAAAGATCCTACTAGCCGACTGTCCGGAGGATGTCCCTTGGATGAACCGGAGGAAATGGAGGACGTACTAGTGTGAACACGTCACTCCTTGTATTCTCTTGATGGTGCCTCGATAAGGGGTGCCACTCCCATATTAACATATCATAAAAATGAACCTGGCACTCATGATAGTGACAAAGAAAAATATTTTATTTCAGAAGAGCAATCCACAACATGTGACGTTTCGGTCAAAATACAAGACCTTCTTCAGACAGATTGGTCTCCTTAGCGCCTTACCTCACAGCAGAACTACTTTACTGCAATTCCTATATAGCGCTTCCTACCTAGAAAACTTTATGGATATGTATCCACCATTACGCCTCTTTAAACGGTCTCCTTTGCAATCTGTCTGAAGAAGGTCTTGTATTTTGACCGAAACGTCACATGTTGTGGATTGCTCTTCTGAAATAAAATATTTTTCTTTGTCACTATCATGAGTGCCAGGTTCATTTTTATGAAATGGAGGACGTCGCCTCACCGGAGGAGGACCACGCCACCCCCAGTAGCGACTCCTGATCAACACCATCCTCGCCGAGAGATCATCTGCTACCGCTGCAACCAGAAAGGTCATATGGCTCAGCAATGTCCTTTAAACGAGCCGATCCTGGGTCAGAGGGCCAACACCCAGGAGTAGACTCATCAGGCCCCTTAGACTGGAACCGCAGGTTCGTGGGTGGACGGCCCTACCTGTCCATGATTCTGGACGGGATTGCAATCCCTGCACTGCTGGACACGGGATCTCAGGTGACCATCATACCTGACGTCCTTTACAATAAATTTTGGTCCATGGACAGTCTCCAGCCCCCGAGCCCTGACTTGACAGTGTACGCCACCAATGGTCTCCCTGTTGAAATAATTGGAGCCAAAAACGTAAACGTAAAAGTGGGCAGGGTGGAGCTGAAGGATCAGGGACTTCTAGTGGTAAAGACTGTAAATGAGGAGAATGCCTTAAATGTGATACTAGGTACTAACATTATCAGTAACTGTCTGGGAGAGGTTGTGTTTTTGCTCCAACAGCTCGCTGAAGTTGCCAGCCAAAGCAGAAGGGAGTGATCCAGAGGGAGATCCGGGCCCTGATGTGCCAGCAGCAAGCGGAGCTTACAGATGGTGAAATCGGTAATGTACGGGTCACAGACTCGAACCCCATTGTAATACCCCAATGAGTGAAATGTTAATATGGTGTAGAGCAGCCATGGGTCTGAGGGACAGAACTACCAAGCAGTAGTAGAACCCATCGTTCAGAACACAGACCTACACTCATGATTGCTAGAGGGGTAGTGGAAGTATAAATGGGAGAGTACCAGTACGACTTCTCAACTGGGGAGACGATGAAGTAAATTTGCCACGTTATGCTACAGTTGCTAAATTACATGCCGTAGATAACAATTCTATCCTCACAACCGAGTCCTTAGCCTCCCGCCAATCAGCGGAGGATAATGATCCGGCAACCCCGGTAGCGGACTGGTGTCAGCAGCTTCATATAGGGACAGACACCACTTCCGTCCACCAGAAACAGGGGGTACTACGGGTGGTACAAGAGTACGCACAAGTATTTAGCAAGCACCCACTTGACTTTGGGACAATTAAGGGAGTACAGCATCATATCCCTACAGGCAGTCATCCTCCCATCAAAGAGCGGTACAGGCCTATACCTCCAGCCCACTATCAGAAAGCTAAGGAAATGCTGCGTGACATGAAGGAAGCCGGGGTGATAAGGGATAGTTGTAGCCCCTGGGCAGCACCTCTGGTTCTAGTGAAGAAAAAGGATGGAAGCATGCGAATGTGTGTAGACTATAGGCAAGTAAATCGCATAACACATAAAGATGCATACCCATTACCACGCATAGAGGAATCCTTAGCTGCTCTCAAAACGGCTAACTACTTTTCTACCCTCGACCTTACTAGTGGTTACTGGCAAGTAGCTGTGGCTGAGGAGGATCGGGAGAAAACTGCTTTCACCACCCCAATGGGACTCTGCGAGTTTGACAGAATGCCGTTTGGCCTCAGCAGTGCCCCGGGAACGTTCCAGAGAGTGATGGAGAGCTGCCTGGGACATCTCAACTTCGAAACCGTGTTGCTGTATCTGGACGACGTGATTGTCTACTCCAAGACATATGAAGATCATCTGAAGCACCTGGCAGAGGTATTCGAGTCATTGTCCAAGTTTGGGATGAAACTAAAGCCCTCTAAATGCCACCTGCTCAAACGGAAGATACAGTACTTGGGACATATTGTCAGTTCCGAAGGAGTAGCGCCGGACCCCGAGAAGGTCACAGCCATCCAGAAATGGCCAGAGCCGAAGAATCTAAAGGAGGTGCGTCAGTTCCTGGGACTAACAGGTTACTACAGGAGGTTTGTAAAAGATTACACTAAGAAGGCGGCGCCTTTACAGGACCTCCTGGTCGGACAACCTCTCAAGAGCAGAAACCCTCCATTCAATTGGGGAAAAGAACAAGCTGAGGCATTCAAAGAGATGAAAGAGATCCTGACAGGCGATGAAATCTTAGCCTACCCAGATTACAGCCAACCGTTCCTGCTATACATGGATGCCAGTAACGAAGGATTAGGAGCTGTCCTCAGTCAGAAGCAGAATGGCCAAGAAAAAGTCATCGCATATGCCAGCAGAAAACTCAGGCCAACTGAGAGGAATCCGGAAAATTATAGCAGCTTCAAGCTGGAGTTTCTGGCGCTGGTCTGGGCCATTACCGAAAGATTTAAACATTACCTTGCCTCCAGCAAGTTCACTGCGTACACGGACAACAACCCCTTGACGCACCTTGAAACAGCCAAGCAGGGAGCCATGGAGCAACGTTGGATGGCTCGGTTGTCAAATTACCAGTTTACCGTCAAATACAGAGCGGGCCGTAAGAATGCTAACGCGGACGCCTTGTCCAGAATGCCGCATGAATCCGACACGGAGGAAGAATCAGACGATCTGGAAGAAATCGAGCTGCCTGTGTTCCACCGAAATGGGATGGTCCAAGAGCAACGAGTCTACAGAAAGCGGTGTGGTGAGATGTTTGAACCCTTTACCTCATCACAGCTGGAAAGAGACTCAGGACAGCGATCCAGTGGTCAGCCGTATCAAGGAGTTGATAAGACAGGAAGGTTCCTCCTTGGAGAAAGATGCACCTATACCAGCAAAGCTCCTGTGGAACGAGAGAAGCCGGTTATTCATCTACCGTGAGAAGTTGTGCAGGAGATACGTCGACCCAAGGACCCATGAGATGGTTTGGCAGATAGTGGTCCCCAGAGCAGACATCCAAATGGTGCTGGAAGCGTACCACGATCAAGCAGGACACTTTGGCTGGAAAAAGCTGGAGACCCTGTTGAGGTGTCGGTTCTACTGGGTAGGGATGCACAGCTCCATCGAGAAGTGGTGCCGGAATTGTGGACCCTGTGGACTCAGACGAAAAGACTATCATAGTCAGAAGGCACCCTTGCAGCCTATCCGGACGACTCGTCCCTTGGAGATCGTGGCATTGGATCACGTCAAGTTGTCCCAAGCAGGTCAGGATACTTATATGCCCTGACCATGGTGGATCACTATTCCAAATTTCTGGTGGTCGCCCCTGTCAAAGATCTGACAGCAGAGACAGCAGCAAGAACCTTCCAAGCAAGTTTCTGCAGACCACACGGATATCCAGAGCAGGTACTGACTGATCGAGGTCCTGCATTCGAAGCTGAACTGTTTCAGGAATTCTGTCAATTGTATGGATGTAAGAAGATCCGAACAACACCATACCACCCTCAGACCAACGGCCTTTGTGAAAAGATGAATCACATTGTCATGGATTTACTGAAAACTGTACCCCTGGAAGAAAGAAATCGGTGGCCAGACTTGTTACCTGACCTGGTCGACTTGTACAACCACATCCCAGTAAGTTCCACCAACTGCACTCCAGCCTACCTTATGAGAGCAAGACCGGGAAGACTGCCAATGGATTTGGAGCTGGGAGTGGTAGAACCAGAGGCTGATGACATTGCTGAAGATTGGGACACCACTCGACAAGAACAGTACAAGAGAGTACAAGCCTGCGTGGAAGACAGTCTCAACAAAGTAAGAGAAAAGCAAGAGAAGAACTATAACAAAAATGCTCCCGCTAAGCCTTTGATGCCTGGAGAAATGGTGCTCAAAAGAAAAAGAAGAACACACAAGTTGGATGATCAGTGGGAACAGGAGCCATATGTCATGCAAAATTCCAATTTTGATAACAGCAAGGTCTGTACCATCAGCAAGGATGGAGGAAAAACGACGGCAACTGTGTCTAGAGATCATCTAAAGTTGTGTCCTGGCCCATTAAAGCTCCGTGAAGAAAACCCTGTTGTCCTTCAGAAAGAAAATGATGAAGCGGTCATACACACGGATTTGGGAGATTTACCTGCGGATTGGCCAGACTGGGAGATGCTGTAATTATTCCTGTGCTGCAGTTTTATCAACCGCAAGAGGAGTTTCTACAACCAGTCATACCAATTGTGCCAGTTGACCAAATTCCAGAAGGACCTATTCCGGCAGACCCTCAACCATTGGAACCCAAGCAGCGGAACCGCAAGAAGCAGCACCACAAGAAGTGGAGTCCTCTGGTGAAGCTGGTGAAGCAGTACCGCCTCGTCCAGTCACTAGCACGCTTGCCAGGTCCTAGAGAGGTGGAGTCGTATCTATAGTTTGCCGTTACGCAGAACAGAAAGGTTAGAGACTAATATACCTGACGCTACCCCACGTAGATCCGAACGTATCACTAAGGGAAAACTACCTATTCGCTATCAGGAGTAGTCCTAGTAAATTAGTTAGCCAGACCCAGACAGGGTTTATTGCAACGGAAAAATGTATAAAGTTTGAACAAGTATTAATGTGATTTCTATTTATATGTCTTGAAATGTGTCTTTTCTCATGCATGGACTGCGTGGCTGTGGACTGTGCCAGCCCAAAAACTTTAATGTAAATAGTTTGCACCACGGTGCACTATCTTGGTTTTACACAAAACCATTGCTATCTACCTCTGAAGAAAAACCCGTATGGTGTGGCCTAGAGTGAGGTCTGCAGTCAGAAGTCCTGCAGCCCACCCAGGACCTACGTGGGAGGTTTTTGGTGCGGGTCCTCCACAAGAATTTGTCTTGTATTATGAGAATGTTTTTATACTTTTGATGCTTTTGTATTTTTCTTAATGTACAAATTGCAACGTTCAAGAAGTCTTACCTCCCGGATGGGAAGTGTTAAAATGTTGTTGTTTAATGCAAAACAAAAATGTTTTTCTTTTTCTCTTTTACAGCCCGGGTGTGCTGTGTTTAACCAAGGGGGGATTTGTGGCCCAGCTATGTAAGGCACACATAAAATCCAGGAGAGTGCACAGGAAGGTAACCGCAAAAGCTTGTTATCTATTCACATCACTCACACTTTCAGACACACCCACAGGGGTGTAGGAGGGAGTGACACTTAGCAGAGCTCATTCAAGCTTCCTGTCTGAGAAGAGCTCAAGGCAGATAGTTTCCTGTCTGAGGACAGTGCAGTTCAGTCTCAGTCCAGTCTGGACTTGGAGGATACTGAGAGCTAGTCAGTGAGCTCTGGAGAAAGCTGACATTACCATCGAAGCTACAAGTGCTTGTGCTAAGAGCGAGAGCAGGGCGAAAGGCATAGTGGAGAAGACAGATAGAAAAGTGCTTCAGGTATTGGATTGCCTGCACTAAATCACCGGACACCGGAGTCCGAAGCGTTGCTAGTGTTTCAAACATAGTAACAAGATAACCGGAGGCATCTGGACTACAGGTCGCAGAGAGCAGCCCTAAGTGTCGATACGTAATCGGAGTCAGGAGGGACAGGGACTTTTAGCAGGGCCCTGCATAGAAGGACTCTGTTCTCACCACTCAGAAGGCTCCACCACAATATTGGCCGGGCTTGTCAGCTATTGAGAAAGCTGGAGATTGCAGAGTTAACTTCGCTTCAGGCAAGTTGGACTCGCATACATATTGAAGTAAAGAAGGCCTCTAACCTGCTCAGCGGTTACCCGAGTGTGCATTCTCCACCCCGACCAGCTCCCGGGATCTTCTTGAAACAACTTCAAGTAAAAGGTATGAAAAGAAGCTGTATTGTGTGTGGCTGAATTCTTATCTACCCCTGCATCACCACCATAGACTTCCAGGGACCAGTCTCACCTGTGGGAGACTTTCCACCCCGCTGCCCCCATAACATCCCCTGTGAAGATCCTTTCAGCAGCGCTGGTCCAATTAACCAGATACCACAGGTGGCGTCACGAACTACTTATCCTAATAATCCCCTGTAAATATCCCCATCGCATGACTGCCAGGGCCACGGACCGAGTCCCGCTGCCAGTGACAACTCCATAGAAATCATTGGGCTCGGCTCCGAGTACCCCATAACCCTGGTAACCACAATTGTGGTGCGAGTCAATGTCATAACTCACCTCCTCCTCCTGTACAATGACTGATAACACCTCTATATACAGTAGATAACACAGGATCCACCAATCACAATAGATTATGTCACAGCTCACCCCCTCCTCCTCCTGTACAATGACTGATAACACCTCTATATACAGTAGATAACACAGGATCCACCATTCACAATAGGTGATGTCACAGCTCACCTCCTCCTGTATAATGACTGATAACACCTCTATATACAGCAGATAACACAGGATCCACCATTCACAATAGGTGATGTCACAGCTCACCTCCTCCTCATGTACAATGACTGATAACACCTCTATATACAGTAGATAACACAGGATCCACCATTCACAATAGGTGATGTCACAGCTCACTCCTCCTCATGTACAATGACTGATAACACCTCTATATACAGTAGATAACACAGGATCCACCATTCACAATAGATGATGTCACAGCTCACCTCCTCCTCCTGTACAATGACTGATAACACCTCTATATACAGTAGATAACACAGGATCCACCATTCACAATAGGTGATGTCACAGCTCACCTCCTCCTACTGTATAATGACTGATAACACCTCTATATACAGCAGATAACACAGGATCACCATTCACAATAGGTGATGTCACAGCTCACCTCCTCCTCATGTACAATGACTGATAACACCTCTATATACAGTAGATAACACAGGATCCACCATTCACAATAGATGATGTCACAGCTCACCTCCTCCTACTGTATAATGACTGATAACACCTCTATATACAGCAGATAACACAGGATCCACCATTCACAATAGGTGATGTCACAGCTCACCTCCTCCTCTGTTAATGACTGATAACACCTCTATATACAGTAGATACACAGGATCCACCATTCACAATAGGTGATGTCACAGCTCACTCCTCCTACTGTACAATGACTGATAACACCTCTATATACAGTAGATAACACAGGATCCACCATTCACAATAGGTGATGTCACAGCTCACCTCTCCTCCTGTACAATGACTGATAACACCTCTATATACAGTAGATAACACAGGATCCACCATTCACAATAGTGATGTCACAGCTCACCTCCTCCTCCTGTACAATGACTGATAACACCTCTATATACAGTAGATAACACAGGATCCACCATTCACAATAGGTGAATGTCACAGCTCACCTCCTCCTCTGTACAATGACTGATAACACCTCTATATACAGTAGATAACACAGGATCCACCATTCACAATAGGTGATGTCACAGCTCACCTCTCCTCTGTACAATGACTGATAACACCTCTATATACAGTAGATAACACAGGATCACCATTCACAATAGGTGATGTCAAGCTCACCTCTCCTCCTGTACAATGACTGATAACACCTCTATATACAGTAGATAACACAGGATCCATCCATTCACAATAGGTGATGTCACAGCTCACCCTCCTCCTGTACAATGACTGATAACACCTCTATATACAGTAGATAACACAGGATCCACATTCACAATAGGTGATGTCACAGCTCACTCCTCCTCCTGTACAATGACTGATAACACTCTATATACAGTAGATAACACAGGATCCACATTCACAATAGGTGATGTCACAGCTCACTCCTCCTCTGTACAATGACTGATAACACCTCTATATACAGTAGATAACACAGGATCCACCATTCACAATAGGTGATGTCACAGCTCACCTCCTCCTCCTGTACAATGACTGATAACACCTCTATATACAGTAGATAACACAGGATCCACCATTCACAATAGGTGATGTCACAGCTCACCTCCTCCTCTGTACAATGACTGATAACACCTCTATATACAGTAGATAAACAGGATCCACCATTCACAATAGGTGATGTCAAGCTCACCTCCTCCTCCTGTACAATGATGATAACACTCTATTATACAGTAGATAACACAGGATCACCATTCACAATAGGTGATGTCAAGCTCACCTCTCCTCTGTACAATGACTGATAAACCTCTATATACAGTAGATAACACAGGATCCACCATTCACAATAGGTGATGTCACAGCTCCCTCCTCTCCTGTACAATGATGATAACACTCTATATACAGTAGATAACACAGGATCACATCACAATAGGTGATGTCACAGTCACCTCCTCCTCCTTATCAATGACTGATAAACCTCTATATACAGTAGATAACACAGGATCCACCATTCACAATAGGTGATGTCACAGCTCACCTCCTCCTACTGTATAATGACTGATAACACTCTATATACAGTAGATAACACAGGATCCTCATTCACAATAGGTGATGTCACAGCTCACCTCCTCTCCTCTGTACAATGACTAAGATACATCCTTATATACCGTAAATGATAACACAGGACCGTCATTCCAATAGGTGATGTCACAGCTCACCCCTCCTCCTGTACAATAACTGATAATACCTCTATATACAGTAGATAACACAGGATCCACATTCACAATAGGTGATGTCACAGCTCACCTCTCCCTGTACAATGACTGATAACACCTCTATATACAGTAGATAACACAGGATCCATCATTCCAATAGGTGATGTCACAGCTGACCTCCTCCTCCTGTACATATGACTGATAACACCTCTATATACAGTAGATAACACAGGATCCACCATTCACAATAGGTGATGTCACAGCTACCTCCTCCTCCTGTACAATGACTGATAACACCTCTATATACAGTAGATAACACAGGATCCATCATTCACAATAGGTGATGTCACAGCTCACCTCCTCCTCCTGTACAATGACTGATAACACCTCTATATACAGTAGATAACACAGGATCCACCATTCACAATAGGTGATGTCACAGCTCACCTCCTCCTCTGTACAATGACTGATAACACCTCTATATACAGTAGATAACACAGGATCCACCATTCACAATAGGTGATGTCACAGCTCACCTCCTCCTCCTGTACAATGACTGATAACACCTCTATATACAGTAGATAACACAGGATCCACCATTCACAATAGGTGATGTCACAGCTCACCTCCTCCTCCTGTACAATGACTGATAACACTCTATATACAGTAGATAACACAGGATTCACCATTCACAATAGGTGATGTCACAGCTCACCTCCTCCCCCTCCTGTACAATGACTGATAACACCCCTATATGGATCCACCATTCACAATAGGTGCATACATACAAAAACCCAAAGTTGTGAGTTGCTTTGTAGAGAGGTTCGGGTGAGCGCTCTGATATACAGCACTTCGCCGTCATAAAGAAATGATTTTTCCGCTATGTTATATTGGTGTCGTTCGTTTTCTATATGAAGATCTCGTTACGCTTTGCTCCTAAATCCCCATGAAGATGGTAGAAACGACCCCATTTCCCTGCACCGTGACTGTCACACTGGACCCTCAGGTTCTGCATGGAGCAGACACCAGTTGTGACATGCCTCGCCTGTGTAATCCCCCCCGTGCAGTCACCAGGAGAGCCATGTCTCCATTTCAGAGGCTGTTATTAATCTTCTACAATTCCCTCCTCCCAAGACTTTTTTTTTAATAAACACCAAAGAATCCGACAGATTCCACAATGTTTCGGTGCGGAGGTCAACGGAACGGAAAAGAGCAAAACCCCTCGACGCGCGTCCGTGCTGGCACGTGGAGAATAGACTCTGCTGTAATTCTCCATCACAATTCATCTCCCTGTTGTGAATAGGCTGGAAATGAGTTCTGAGCAGAGGCTCCCTCTGGTGGTTACAAACGGTACTGGACTGTCCAGTGAAGATTCTGAGGATTGGGAATCAGGTGTTACTGACTGGTCTTATATAAGGGAGTCACCTTCCCATCAGGGTTGCCGGTGATCAATTGTTCTGGTCTCAATCCTTGATTCCTGTTTCCTTGGTAGCCTGCTGTGTCGTGTCTGAATCTCCTGCTAACAGATAAGACGTTTTATTCTTTTTGTTTTTGTGCTTGATTTTTGCATTTTGTCCTGCACTTCTGTGGGGGCCTTCAGGGTCCCCTCTGGGGGCTTTTGCCCTCTCAGTTCAGTTCAGCCACTGATGTTTGTACATTTGGTTTTTCCAGTTTTTTCAGTGGCTGCTGTTTTGTTTTTGGTTACACCAGAGAACTAATTTAGGTGGTAGAGGTCGTGTGATCTCAGGTGTTTTTGAAATTAGTAGAGTTGGTGCTTTTCAGGGTTTTTGGGATTGCAGTAAGTACCCTTCCTATCCTTTTCTATTTAGATAGTTTGGGCCCCAACGTTTGCTCATACTATTTTCTGTCTGTGTCAGTATTTCTTCTTGTCTAACCGCCATTACATGTTTGGGGGCTTTCTATGTTCTTTGGGGATCTGCTCCGGGGCAGATAGCTTTCCTCTTTCTATCTTTAGGTGTAGTTAGTTTCTCAGGCTGTGACGAGGCGTCTAGGACCAACGTAGGAACGCTCCACGGCTGCCTCTAGTTGTGGTGGTTAGTCAGGGTACTGCAATCTCATAGTTTCCAACTGCTCTGGTGTATTTCCTTTTTGCCTGCTCTCCTCAGCTACCAAATCATAACAGTATCACCGGCCTAAACTGAAAATTATATGGTACTCACAGAAGGGAAAAATATTGTGGAAAGAAAAAAAGTTGTCAGAGTTGTCAGAGATTTTTTTTTTTTTTTTCTGTTTGTTGCATTTTTTTTTTTTCCCTCTGTATCTCTGGGTGCTGAGGAGGATTTTTTTTCTCTCTCAATGGAGTTTGCACAGTTGTCTGGCCGTGTGGATCAGCTTGCCACTGAAGTTCGGAGTATTGCCGCAAAACAAACTTACTTCGCATCTCTCATATCCTCCCTGTCTCACAACCCTAAACAGCTCTTCAACACTTTCAATTCTCTACTCCATCCCACAGCACCTCCTCCCTCTCCTCTCATTTCTGCCGAAGACTTTGCCTCCTTCTTTAAGCAAAAGATTGATACTATCAGAGAAGGCTTTGGCCCGCAGCCCCCAATGCCCCTCTTAGCCACTCAGCCCTGTTCTTCCAAAACCAGCTTCACCACCATGACAGAAGATCAGCTCTCCACTCTCCTGTCAAGATCACACCTCACCACTTGTGCACTTGACCCACTCCCGTCCCACCTCATTCCTAACTTTGCCACAGTCTTCATCCCTACTCTCACACACCTCTTCAACCTTTCATTTACAAATGGTGTCTTTCCTTCATCCTTCAAACATGCTTCAATCACACCGATCCTCAAAAAGCCCTCCCTTGACCCATCCTCTGCGTCTAACTATCGCCCGATATCTCTTCTCCCTTATGCCTCAAAACTACTGGAACAGCATGTATATCTTGAACTATCCTCCCACCTTTCTTCCTGTTCCCTCTTTGACCGGTTACAATCCGGCTTTCGACCGCATCACTCAACTGAAACTGCCCTAACTAAAGTCACTAACGACCTGCTAACCGCCAAGAGCAAGCGACACTACTCTGTCCTCCTTCTCCTGGACTTGTCTTCTGCCTTCGACACTGTGGACCATTCCCTCCTGCTACAGATTCTCTCATCTCTTGGCATCACAGACCTGGCCCTATCCTGGATCTCATCATACCTAACAGACCGAACATTTAGTGTCTCCCTCTCACACACCACCTCCTCACCTCATCCCCTGTCTGTCGGTGTTCCTCAAGGCTCAGTCCTAGGACCCCTACTCTTCTCCATCTACACCTTCGGCCTGGGACAGCTCATAGAATCCCACGGCTTGCAGTATCACCTCTACGCCGATGACACGCAGATCTACCTATCTGGACCTGACCTCACCTCCCTACTGACCAAAATCCCACAGTGTCTGTCTGCTATCTCAGCCTTCTTTTCTGCTCGCTTTCTCAAACTGAACATGGACAAAACAGAATTCATCATCTTTCCCCCACCTCACTCTACCCCTTCACCAGACCTGTCCATCAATGTCAATGGCTGCTCGCTTTCCCCAGTCCCACATGCTCGGTGCCTTGGGGTGATCATCGACTCTGCCCTCTCTTTCAAACCACATATCCAAGCCCTCGCCACCTCCTGCCGCCTCAAACTCAAAAATATTTCCCGGATCCGCTCATTCCTCAACCATGAAACCACAAAAACACTAGTGCACGCCCTTATCATCTCCCGCCTCGACTACTGCAACCTCCTACTGTCTGGCCTCCCCTCTAGCACTCTGGCACCACTCCAATCCATCCTGCACTCTGCTGCACGACTAATCCACCTGTCTCCCCGCTATTCCCCAGCCTCCCCCCTATGCCAGGCCCTTCACTGGCTCCCTATTGCCCAGAGGCTCCAGTTCAAAACCTTAACCATGACATACAAAGCCATTCACAACCTTTCTCCTCCATACATCTGTGACATGGTGTCCCGCTACCTACCTACACGCAACCTTCGATCCTCTCAAGATCTCCTTCTCGACTCCCCCCTCATCTCTTCTTCCCATAAACGCATACAAGACTTCTCCCGGGCTTCCCCCATACTCTGGAACTCCCTGCCGCAAAACATCAGACTTTCACCAACAACGGAGACCTTCAAGAAAAACCTGAAGACCCACCTGTTCCGACAAGCCTACAACCTGCAATGATCCTCAGTGTACTGAACCATCGTACGACCAGCTCTACCCTTTCCTAGTGTATTCTCACCCATCCCTGCAGTCTGTGAGCCCTCGCGGGCAGGGTCCTCTCTCCTTCTGTACTTGTGTGTCCCTTGTCCAGCACATGTTTATTGTACCTGTCTATATTTTTCCCCTTTTCATATGTAAAGCGCCATGGAATAAATGGCGCTATATAAATGTATAATAATAATAATAATATCTTGCTAGGTTGCCTGTTGTGGAACCTAGGATCCCCATGCCAGACTTGTTTTTAGGGGATCGAGCTAAATTTCAGAATTTCAAAAATAACTGTAAATTGTTTTTTGCCTTAAAATCTAAGTCCTCAGGGAACGCAGCGCAGCAGGTTCAAATTGTCATCTCTCTCCTGCGCGGCGATCCTCAGGATTGGGCTTTTTCCCTGACACCTGGGGATCCTGTTTTGAGTGATGTTGATGCGTTTTTTCAGGCTTTGGGGTTATTGTACGATGAGCCTAATGTCACTGATCAAGCTGAAAAACTTTGTTGGCATTAAGTCAGGGGCTTGAGGACGCTGAGTTATACTGTCAGAGATTCCGTAGGTGGGCAGTCCTGACCAAATGGAATGACGACGCTTTGGCAGCTCTCTTTCGGAAGGGACTGTCAGATAATGTAAAGGATGTTATGGTGGGATTCCCTGTCCCCTCTGGTCTCAATGATTCTATGTCATTAGCGATTCAAATTGACAGACGTTTGCGTGAGCGGAAAGGTATGCGTGGAATAATGTTGCCTTGTGAACCTGCTTCTGAATCCATGCAGTGTGATAGAGTGGTTTCTGGGGCACAGCGTCATGAATTTCGAAAGCGCAATGGGTTATGTTTCTACTGTGGTGATGCCTCTCATGCTATTTCAGTCTGCCCTAAGCGGGGAAGACGTTTTGCACGCTCAGTTGTCTTGGGTAGTGTTCAGACTAAGTTTTTATTAACTGTTACCCTGATATGCTCTCTGTCCTCATTTTCTGCTCAGGCTTTTGTTGATTCTGGAGCAGCTATTAACCTGATGGATTTTGATTTTGCTAAATGTTGTGGGTTTCCCTTGATACCCCTACGGAAGTCTATTCCCCTACTGGGGATCGATTCTACCCCTTTGGCTGAGAATAAACCTCAGTTCTCTACTCAGGTGATAATGAGGGTAGAACCTGATCATCAGGAGAGTTGCAAATTTTTGGTTCTGTATAATCTGAATGACATTTTCAGGGATTTTGTGGATAAATTTCTGATTGTTTATTTGGACTATATCTTGATTTTTTCCAATGACTTGGACTCTCATGTAAAACATGTTCGGACTGTGTTCCAGATTTTGAGAGAGAATGCTCTGTATGTGAAGGGATCAAAGTGTCTTTTTGGCGTTCAGAGGATCTCATTTCTGGGATTCATTTTGTCCCAATCTGTTATTGAAATGGACCCGGTCAAAGTTCAGGCCATCTGTGATTGGGTCCAACCTACTTCATTAAAAGCTCTTCAAAGATTCTTGGGTTTTGCCAATTTTTATCGTAAATTTATTGGTAATTTCTCTGTTATTGTTAAACCATTAACTGATTTGACCAAGAAGGGTTCTGATGTGGTGAATTGGCCACTGAGGCAGTCTCTGCATTTCAGGAACTTAAGCAGAGATTCACTTCTGCTCCTGTTCTACGGCAGCCTGATGTTTCTCTACAATTTCAGGTGGAGGTTGATGCCTCTGAAATTGGGGCAGGTGCCGTTTTGTCCCAAAGAGATCCAGAGACCTCTAAAAGTAACCCTTGTGCCTTTTTCTCTCAAAAATTTTCTCCCACTGAACGTAATTATGACGTGGGTAATCGGGAGTTATTAGCCATGAAGTGGGCTTTTGAAGAGTGGAGACATTGGCTGGAGGGAGCCAAACATCAGGTGGTGGTCCTTACGGACCATAAGAATCTGGTTTATCTGGAATCTGCCAAGCGACTCAATCCTAGACAGGCCAGGTGGGCCTTGTTTTTCACACGTTTTAATTTTGTGGTTTCATTTCTTCCTGGCACTAAAAATGTTAAGGCGGATGCCCTCTCGAGGAGTTTCCTGGCGGACTCTCCTGAGTTATCTGATCCTTCTGTTATTTTGAAAGAGGGTGTAGTTCTTCCCGCCATCTCGCCCAATTTGAGACTGGCTCTGGAGGGGTGTCAGGAGGATAAGCCCGAGCGCTGCCCTGTTGGGAAATTGTTTGTCCCGGACCAGTGGAAAAAGAGTGTAATGTCTGAGATTCATTGTTCCACATTGGCCGGTCATCCCGGAATTTTTGGTACCAGAGACTTGGTTAGTCGGTCCTTTCGGTGGTCTACCTTGTCTCGTGATGTCAGGGAGTTTGTGCAGTCCTGCGGGACTTGCTCTCACTCCAAGCCTTGCTCTCGTTCTAGTGGTTTGTTGATGCCATTTCCTGTGCCCAAGAGACCATGGACCCATATCTCTATGGATTTCATTTCCGACCTCCCTGTTTCTCAGAGAATGACCGTCATCTGGGTGATTTGCGATAGGTTTTCCAAGATGATACATCTTGTGCCATTACCTAAGTTGCCTTCCTCCTCTGAATTGGTGCCTTTGTTCCTTCAGCACGTGGTTCGTTTACACGGCATTCCTGAGAACATTGTGTCTGACAGAGGAGTCCAGTTTGTTTCCAGATTTTGGAGGACCTTTTGTTCTAAAATTGGTGTTCAATTGTCTTTCTCCTCGGCGTTTCATCCTCAGACCAATGGTCAAACTGAGAGAACAAACCAGACATTGGATACTTATCTAAGATGCTTTGTGTCTGCTGATCAGGATGACTGGGTCTCTTTTTTGCCTTTGGCTGAGTTTGCTCTTAATAATAGGGCTAGCTCTGCCACTTTGATGTCTCCATTTTTCTGTAATTCTGGGTTTCACCCTCGATTTTCTTCAGGACAGACGGAGGCTTCTGTCTGTCCAGGTGTTGACTCTGTTGTGGAGCGTATGCAACAGATTTGGGACCAGGTAGTGGAGAGGTTGTCCCTCTCTCAGGAGAGGGCCCAGCGGTTTGCTAACCGGCATAGGACTGATGGTCCTCGGTTTAAAGTGGGGGACTTGGTCTGGTTGTCCTCAAGAAATATTCCTATGAGAGTGGCATCTCCTAAATTTAAGCCTAGGTTCATTGGACCTTATAAGATCATGGAGATTCTTAATCCTGTTTCTTTTCGTTTGCTTCTTCCAGGGACATTTAAGATCCATAACGTGTTCCACAAGTCCTTGTTGAAGAAGTTTGTTGAGCCAGTGGTTCGTACTACTGTGCCTCCTGACCCTGTTTTGGTTGAGGGCAATCTGGAGTATGTGGTTGAGAAAATATTAGATTCTCGTTTTTCTAGACGGAAACTCCAGTATTTGGTTAAATGGAGAGGTTATGGTCAGGAAGACAATTCTTGGGTGTTTGCTTCGGACATCCATGCTAGGAGACTCATCCGTGCGTATCATAGAACTCATCCTGACCGACCTGGTTGCTCAAATGAGGGTTCGGTGACCCCTCCTCAAGGGGGGGGGTACTGTTGTGAATAGGCTGGAAATGAGTTCTGAGCAGAAGCTCCCTCTGGTGGTTACAAACGGTACTGGACTGTCCAGTGAAGATTGTGAGGATTGGGAATCAGGTGTTACTGACTGGTCTTATATAAGGGAGTCGCCTTCCCATCAGGGTTGCCGGTGATCAATTGTTCTGGTCTCAATCCTTGATTCCTGTTTCCTTGGTAACCTGCTGTGTCGTGTCTGAATCTCCTGCTAACAGATAAGACATTTTCTTCTTTTTGTTTTTGTGCTTGATTTTTGCATTTTGTCCTGCACTTCTGTGGGGGCCTTCAGGGTCCCCTCTGGGGGCTTTTGCCCTCTCAGTTCAGTTCAGCCACTGATGTTTGTACATTTGCTTTTTCCAGTTTTTTCAGTGGCTGCTGTTTTGTTTTTGGTTACACCAGAGAACTAATTTAGGTGGTAGAGGTCGTGTGATCTCAGGTGTTTTTGAAATTAGTAGAGTTGGTGCTTTTCAGGGTTTTCTGGGATTGCAGTAAGTGCCCTTCCTATCCTTTTCTATTTAGTAAGTTTGGGCCCAACGTTTGCTCATACTATTTTCTGTCTGTGTCAGTATTCTTCTTGTCTAACCGCCATTACATGTTTGGGGGCTTTCTATGTTCTTTGGGGATCTGCTCCGGGGCAGATAGCTTTCCTCTTTCTATCTTTAGGTGTAGTTTAGTTTCTCAGGCTGTGACGAGGCGTCTAGGACCAACGTAGGAACGCTCCACGGCTGCCTCTAGTTGTGGTGGTTAGTCAGGGTACTGCAATCTCATAGTTTCCAACTGCTCTGGTGTATTTCCTTTTTGCCTGCTCTCCTCAGCTACCAAATCATAACATCTTCCTCAGTGCTGATCAAACACCAGCCTGTACAAGATCGGGGACCAACACAGCCCCCTTGTCTGACGGGGGCGACAATTAATTACTCGCCGTCAGCTCGCACCTGTTCACTATTAATTACAACTGTGGTAAAGTAAGCTCCGCCGCAGTCTTCAAAGGGTTAACAGGCGTCTAAAACGTCATAGAAAACCATAACTACAAATATTTCCTAAAAATTCAGATCAGTTCTTTCCTGGTTATCTTCTTGGAAAAGCTTGAGGACAACAAATAAATATCTGGGATCCTGTGTTATCCACTGTATATAGAGGTGTTATCAGTCATTGTACAGGAGGAGGTGAGCTGTGACATCAACTATTGTGAATGGTGGATCCTGTGTTATCTACTGTATATAGAGGTGTTATCAGTCATTGTACAGGAGGAGGAGGTGAGCTGTGACATCATCTATTGTGAATGGTGGATCCTGTGTTATCTACTGTATATAGAGGTGCTATCAGTCATTGTACAGGAGGAGGAGGTGAGCTGTGACATCACCTATTGTGAATGGTGGATCCTGTGTTATCTACTGTATATAGAGGTGTTATCAGTCATTGTACAGGAGGAGGAGGTGAGCTGTGACATCACCTATTGTGAATGGTGGATCCTGTGTTATCTACTGTATATAGAGGTGTTATCAGTCATTGTACAGGAGGAGGAGGTGAGCTGTGACATCACCTATTGTGAATGGTGAATCCTGTGTTACCTACTGTATATAGAGGTGTTATCAGTCATTGTACAGGAGGGGGAGGAGGTGAGCTGTGACATCACCTATTGTGAATGGTGGATCCTGTGTTATCTACTGTATATAGAGGTGTTATCTGTCATTGTACAGGAGGAGGAGGTGAGCTGTGACATCACCTATTGGGAATGGTGAATCCTGTGTTATCTACTGTATATAGAGATGTTATCAGTCATTGTACAGGAGGAGGAGGTGAGCTGTGACATCACCTATTGTGAATGGTGGATCCTGTGTTATCTACTGTATATAGAGATGTTATCAGTCATTGTACAGGAGGAGGAGGAGGTGAGCTGTGACATCACCTATTGTGAATAGTGAATCCTGTGTTCTCTACTGTATATAGAGGTGTTATCAGCCATTATACAGGAGGAGGAGGTGAGCTATGACATCACCTATTGTGAATGATGGATCCTGTGTTATCTACTGTATATAGAGGTGTTATCAGTCATTGTACAGGAGGAGGAGGTGAGCTGTGACATCACCTATTGTGAATGGTGAATCCTGTGTTATCTACTGTATATAGAGATGTTATCAGTCATTGTACAGGAGGAGGAGGAGAGCTATGACATCACCTATTGTGAATGATGGATCCTGTGTTATCTACTGTATATAGAGGTGTTATCAGTCATTGTACAGGAGGAGGTGAGCTGTGATATCACCTATTCTGAATGGTGGATCCTGTGTTATCTACTGTATATAGAGGTGTTATCAGTCATTGTACAGGAGGAGGTGAGCTGTGACATCACCTATTGTGAATGGTGATCCTGTGTTATCTACTGTATATAGAGGTGTTATCAGTCATTGTACAGGAGGAGGAGGTGAGCTGTGAATCACCTATTGTGAATGATGGATCCTGTGTTATCTACTGTATATAGAGGTTATCAGTCATTGTACAGGAGGAGGTGAGCTGTGACATATCCTATTGTGAATGGTGAATCCTGTATTATCTACTGTATATAGAGGTGTTATCAGTCATTGTACAGAGGAGGAGGTGAGCTGTGATATCACCTATTGTGAATGGTGGATCCTGTGTTATCTACTGTATATAGAGATGTTATCAGTCATTGTACAGGAGGAGGAGAGTGAGCTGTGACATCACCTATTGTGAATGATGGATCCTGTGTTATTTACTGTATATAGAGGTGTTATCAGTCATTGTACAAGAGGAGGTGAGCTGTGACATCACCTATTGTGAATGGTGGATCCTGTGTTATCTACTGTATATAGAGGTGTTATCAGTCATTGTACAGGAGTAGGAGGTGAGCTGTGACATACCTATTGTGAATGGTGGATCCTGTGTTATCTACTGTATATAGAGGTGTTATCAGTCATTGTACAGAAGTAGGAGGTGAGCTGTGATGTCACCTATTGTGAATGGTGGATCCTGTGTTATTACTGTATATAGAGGTGTTATCAGTCATTGTACAGGAGGAGGTGAGCTGTGATATCACCTATTGTGAATGGTGGATCCTGTGTTATCTACTGTATATAGAGGTGTTATCAGTCATTGTACAGGAGGAGGTGAGCTGTGACATCACCTATTGTGAATGGTGAATCCTGTGTTATCTACTGTATATAGAGGTGTTATCAGTCATTGTACAGGAGGAGGAGGTGAGCTGTGATTCACCTATTGTGAATGATGGATCCTGTGTTATCTACTGTATATAGAGGTGTTATCAGTCATTGACAGGAGGAGGTGAGCTGTGACATCACCTATTGTGAATGGTGAATCCTGTATTATCTACTGTATATAGAGGTGCTATCAGTCATTGTACAGAGGAGGAGGTGAGCTGTGATATCACCTATTGTGAATGGTGGATCCAGTGTTATCTACTGTATATAGAGGAGTTATCAGTCATTGTACAGGAGGAGGAGGTGAGCTGTGACATCACCTATTGTGAATGGTGGATCCTGTGTTATCTACTGTATATAGAGGTGTTATCAGTCATTGTTCAGGAGGAGGAGGTGAGCTGTGATGATGTGTGGCCCAGCTGCGCTTGGTACATGTCTCCTGGAAAATGCACAGATAAGGTAATTGTGAAGCCTGATATTCATTCACATCACACACTTCAACACTGCCACCAGAGGGCAACTTAGACTATTTAAGTTAGTGTGACGTAGCAGTAGTGTTCAGTTCAGTCTGAGAGAGTTTAGTTCAGTTTCCTGTCTCAGGACAGAGCAGTTCTAGTCTTGGAGGGAGAGGAGATAAGACTGAGCTCTGACAGAGCTCCTGTAGCTCACCTTATACTGAAGTGGAGGCTAGTACGAGTGGGAAGGAATCACTCTAGCCTAGTCAGAGTTACATCTGAACCTGAAGCAGTTACCTCAGAACAAGCTCCTGTGTTCCCTATGAACGTGGAAAGTAACTCTCAGAGCGAGCATGAAATCAGATCTGACAGAAGCTCCTGATAGCCACTCTGGACAGAGTCTTAGGAAGGAAAGAAGGAAGGGAACTACTGCAGTTAATACAACGAGGCAACTGAGGACAGGTCAGTGAGCACTGGAAGGAAAGCTGACATCTACTACCGCTGCTACCTGTCTTATGTTAAGGGCAAGAGCAGGGCGACAGGCGAGTGGAGAAAGAAGGACAAGTGACCAAGGTGACAGATCACCTTCACTTAATTAACCGGACACCGGGGTCCGAAGCATTGCTAGTACTTCACGTCTAGTTATAAGATACACCGGAATCCTTGCTGGACTTCAAGTCACAGAAGGTAGCCCTAAGCGTTGATACGTAACTGGAGTCAGGGAGAACAGGGACTTTGAGCGGGACGCTGCAAAAGTAAGGACCTCGTTCTTGCCAACCTCTGAGCATCAGAGACAGAAAAGACTCTACCACAATGTCAGCCAGGCGTAGCTGCTATAGAAAGAGTTAAACTTGACTTCATGCAGGTTAGGACTCACATACACTTCAAGGAGAAAGGAGGCCTTAAACCTGCTCAGCAATCCCCTGAATGTGCATTCTCCAACCTGACCAGCTCCCCGGGACATACCTGCCAACAACATCAGTAAAGGTATGGAAAGAGACTGAATTGTGTGTGACTGACTTATTCTGCAACACCATTGACTTTGAGGGAACAGTCCCACCTGTGAGGGACTTAACATCCAGCTGCCTCATAACATCCCCTCAGAAGATTCATATTGCAGCGCTGGTCAAATTGATCAGAAACCACAGGTGGCGTCACGAACTGTTACTAAAATCCTCTGTAAATATCCCCCATTGTATGAGCGCCCAGGGCCACGGACCGAGTCCTGCTGCCAGTGACATTCCCATAGATTTCTATGGGCTCGGTGCAGAGTACCCCATAGCCCTGGTACCCACACCACTTGGTGTGTGCGACTCAATATCACCTATTGTGAATGGTAAATCCTGTATTATCTACTGTATATAGAGGTATTATCAGTCATTGTACAGGAGGAGGAGGTGAGCTGTGACATCACCTATTGTGAATGGTGGATCCTGTGTTATCTACTGTATATAGAGGTGTTATCAGTCATTGTACAGGAGGATGTGAGCTGTGACATCACCTATTGTGAATGTGGATCCTGTGTTATCTACTGTATATAGAGGTGTTATCAGTCATTTATAGGAGAGGAGTGAGCTGTGACATCACCTATTGTGAATGGTGGATCCTGTGTTATCTACTGTATATAGAGGTGTTATCAGTCATTGTACAGGAGGAGGTGAGCTGTGACATCACCTATTGTGAATGGTGGATCCTGTGTTATCTACTGTATATAGAGGTGTATCAGTCATTTACAGGAGGAGGAGGTGAGCTGTGACATCATCTATTGTGAATGGTGGATCCTGTGTTATCTACTGTATATAGAGGTGCTTATCAGTCATTGTACAGGAGGAGGAGGTGAGCTGTGATATCACCTATTGTGAATGGTGGATCCTGTGTTATCTACTGTATATAGAGGTGATATCAGTCATGTACAGGAGGAGGAGGTGAGCTGTGACATCACCTATTGTGAATGGTGATCCTGTGTTATCTACTGTATATAGAGGTGTTATCAGTCATTGTAAAGGAGGAGGAGGTGAGCTGTGACATCACCTATTGTGAATGGTGGATCCTGTGTTATCTACTGTATATAGAAGTGTTATCAGTCATTGTACAGAGGAGGAGGTGAGCTGTGACAGCATCTATTGTGAATGGTGAGAATCCTGTGTTATCTACTGTATATAGAGGTGTTATCAGTCATTGTACAGGAGGAGGAGGTGAGCTGTGACATCACCTATTGTGAATGGTGGATCCTGTGTTATCTACTGTATATAGAGGTGTTATCAGTCATTGTACAGGAGGAGGAGGTGAGCTGTGACATCATCTATGTGAATGGTGTAGAGATCCTGTGTTATCTACTGTATATAGAGGTGTATCAGTCATTGTACAGGAGGAGGAGGTGAGCTGTGACATCACCTATTGTGAATGGTGAATCCTGTGTTATCTACTGTATATAGAGGTGTTATCATGTCATTGTACAGGAGGAGGAGGTGAGCTGTGAATCACCTATTGTGAATGGTGGATCCTGTGTTATCTACTGTATATAGAGGTGTTATCAGTCATTGTACAAGGAGGAGGTGAGCTGTGACATCATCTATTGTGAATGGTGTAGAAGATCCTGTGTTATCTACTGTATATAGAGGTGTATCAGTCATTGTACAGGAGGAGGAGGTGAGCTGTGAATCACCTATTGTGAATAGGTGGATCCTGTGTCATCTACTGTATATAGAGGTGTTATCAGTCATTGTACAGGAGGAGGAGGTGAGCTGTGACATCACCTATTGTGAATGGTGAAATCCTGTGTTATCTACTGTATATAGAGGTGTTATCAGTCATTGTAAAGGAGGAGGAGGTGAGCTGTGACATCACCTATTGTGAATGGTGGACCCTGTGTATCTACTGTATTATAGAAGTGTTATCAGTCATTGTACAGGAGGAGGAGGTGAGCTGTGACACACCTATTGTGAATGGTGATCCTGTGTTATCTACTGTACATAGAGGTGTTATCAGTCATTGTACAGGAGGAGGTGAGCTGTGACATCACCTATGTGAATGGTGATCCTGTGTTATCTACTGTATATAGAGGTGTTATCAGTCATTGTACAGAGGAGGAGGTGACTGTGACATCACCTATTGTGAATGGGGATCCTGTGTTATCTACTGTATATAGAGTGTTATCAGTCATTGTACAGGAGGAGGAGGTGAGCTGTGACATCACCTATTGTGAATGGTGATCCTGTGTTATCTACTGTATATAGAGGTGTTATCAGTATTGTACAGGAGGGAGGTGAGCTGTGACATCACCTACTGTGAATGGTGGATCCTGTGTTATCTACTGTATATAGAGGTGTTATCAGTCATTGTACAGGAGGAGGTGAGCTGTGACATCACCTATTGTGAATGTGAATCCTGTGTTATCTACTGTATATAGAGGTGTTATCAGTCATTGTACAGGAGGAGGAGGAGGAGCTGTGAATCACCTATGTGAATGGTGGATCCTGTGTTATCTATGTATATAGAGGTGTTATCAGTCATTGTAAGAGGAGGAGGTGAGCTGTGACATCACTATTGTGAATGGTGGATCTGTGTTATCTACTGTATATAGAGTGTTATCGTCATTGTACAGGAGGAGGTGAGCTGTGACATCACCTATTGTGAATGTGATCCTGTGTTATCTACTGTATATAGAGGTGTTATCATCATTGTACAGGAGGAGAGGTGAGCTGTGAATCCTTATTGTGAATGGTGGATCCTGTGATATCTTATATATAGGTGCAAGTTTGTAAGGAAGAGATTGTGAATCATATTTAATGTAACTATCCTGTGTATCTATGTTATGAGTTTATCGCTTGTACATAGAGGAGGAGTGAGCTGTGACAGTTATTATGTATATAGAGGTGTTATCAGTCATTGTACAGGAGGAGGAGGTGAGCTGTGACATCACCTATTGTGAATGGTGGATCCTGTGTTATCTACTGTATATAGAGGTGTTATCAGTCATTGTACAGGAGGAGGAGGTGAGCTGTGACATCACTATTGTGAATGGTGAATCCTGTGTTATCTACTGTATATAGAGGTGTATCAGTCATTGTACAGGAGGAGGAGGTGAGCTGTGACATCACCTATTGTGAATGGTGGATCCTGTGTTATCTACTGTATATAGAGGTTTATCAGTCATTGTACAGGAGGAGGAGGTGACTGTGACATCACCTATTGTGAATGTGGATCCTGTGTTATCTACTGTATATAGAGGTGTTATCAGTCATTGTACAGGAGGAGGTGAGCTGTGACATCACCTATTGTGAATGGTGAGACATCCTGTGTTAATTACTGTATATAGAGGTGCTATCAGTCATTGTACAGGAGGAGGAGGTGAGCTGTGATATCACCTATTGTGAATGGTGGATCCTGTGTATCTACTGTATATAGAGGTGTTATCAGTCATTGTACAGGAGGAGGAGGTGAGCTGTGACATCACCTATTGTGAATGGTGATCCTGTGTTATCTACTGTATATAGAGGTGTTATCAGTCATTGTAAAGGAGGAGGAGGTGAGCTGTGACATCACCTATTGTGAATGGTGGACCTGTGTTATCTACTGTATATAGAGTGTTATCAGTCATTGTACAGGAGGAGGAGGTGAGCTGTGACAGCACCTATTGTGAATGGTGGATCCTGTGTTATCTACTGTACTATAGAGGTGTTATCAGTCATTGTACAGGAGGAGGAGGTGATCTGTGACATCACCTATTGTGAATGGTGGATCCTGTGTTATCTACTGTATATAGAGGTGTTATCAGTCATTGTACAGGAGGAGGAGGTGAGCTGTGACATCACCTACTGTGAATGGTGGATCCTGTGTTATCTACTGTATATATAGAGGTGTTATCAGTCATTGTACAGGAGGAGGAGGTGAGCTGTGACATCACCTATTGTGAATGGTGAATCCTGTGTTATCTACTGTATATAGAGGTGTTATCTGTCATTGTACAGGAGGAGGTAAGTTAGCTGTGATATCACCTATTGTGAATGGTGGATCCTGTGTTATCTACTGTATATAGAGGTGTTATCAGTCATTGTACAGGAGGAGGAGGTGAGCTGTGACATCACCTACTGTGAATGGTGGATCCTGTGTTATCTACTGTATATAGAGGTGTTATCAGTCATTGTACAGGAGGAGGAGGTGAGCTGTGACATCACCTATTGTGAATGGTGAATCCTGTGTTATCTACTGTATATAGAGGTGTTATCAGTTATTGTACAGGAGGAGGAGGTGAGCTGTGACATCACCTACTGTGAATGGTGGATCCTGTGTTATCTACTGTATATAGAGGTGTTATCAGTCATTGTACAGGAGGAGGTGAGCTGTGACATCACCTATTGTGAATAGTGAATCCTGTGTTATCTACTGTATATAGAGGTGTTATCAGTCATTGTACAGGAGGAGGAGGAGGTGAGCTGTGACATCACCTATTGTGAATGGTGGATCCTGTGTTATCTACTGTATATAGAGGTGTTATCAGTCATTGTACAGGAGGAGGAGGTGAGCTGTGACATCACCTATTGTGAATGGTGGATCATGTGTTATCTACTGTATATAGAGGTGTTATCAGTCATTGTACAGGAGGAGGAGGTGAGCTGTGACATCACCTATTGTGAATGGTGGATCCTGTGTTATCTACTGTATATAGAGGTGTTATCAGTCATTGTACAGGAGGAGGAGGTGAGCTGTGATATCTCTTATTGTGAATGGTGGATCCTGTATGAGGAAGTGAAGTCTTATATGAGTTCTAGTGAAACTTGCAAGATTTTTTTTTAAGTAATAACACGTTATATAAAACAAAAAAATACATTTAACATGATAACCTATCGTGTGTATCAGGTCATGTTCTGATGATACATTTACCTGACTGTTATGTCTACATTCACAACCATTTTTTTACATTGCTCCAATGCATCTTGAATAAAAAAGGAGTCAACTTTCAAATTTTTGTGAAAAAAAACATTCCTAACATTCTTTGTCTGCAGCTTCCACGCAGAACTATGAATCCTCATGTAACAAACTATAAAAATAACCTTGTGTAGTCTGATCCTACAGCTGTGCCCTCCATTGTCCTAACATACGTCATGTCTTAGGCCAGGGTCACACTTGCGTGTGGAATGCGAGAAACTCGCACGAGACTCTTGCATCAATACCCGGCACTGCCGCCGGCACTCAGACCGGAGCGTGCGGCTGCATAGAATTACATGCAGATGCACGCTACGGTCCAAGTGCCGGCGGCAGTGCCGGGTGTTCGTGCGAGTTTCTCGCATGTGTGACCCCGACCTTAAAGTGGTTGTCCAAGCAAGTTACCAACTGTTCACAGCTGTGCTCTGCAATCAAGGTAACGAATCTCTTTCAGCAAACCTTTAATCTGCCTATACGTCATCGCATTCTTGCAATTAATCATTGCCTTGATGGAAGATAACAGATTGCATTTACTTTTCTGTTACATTGTTGCTATTAACCATTACCCTGCTGGATGAAACAGACCGCATTTACTTTTCTGTTGCATAGCTGCCTTACCCTGCTGAATGATAACTGACTTCATATACTTCGCTGTTACACTGCTGCTATTAACCATTTCTGTCCTGGACGATAACGGCTTCATCCATTTCTTTGTTACATTGCTGCTATCAACCATTGCCCTGCTGGATGATGATAAACTTTATCAACTTCTCTGTTCAGGGTAGCATGGTGGCTCAGTGGTCCTGGGTTCAAAATCCCACCAAGGACAACATCTGCAAGGAGTTTTTATGTTCTTCCCGTGTTTTGTGTAGGTTTACTCCGGGTACTCCAGTTTCCTCCCACACTCCAAAGACATACTAATAGGGAATTTAGATTGTGAGCCCCATTGGGGACAGTAATGATAATGCATGTAAAATGCTGCGGAATAAGATAGCACTATATAAGCAAAGCAAAAATAATAATAATAAAAAAGTTATAGTGCTGCTATTTACCATTGTCTTTCTTGAAGATACCAGGCTGCATTTACTTCTCTATTCTTCCTGTGTTTTACTATTTCACTGCCAGACTGCAATTTTGTGATGCACTGTTTCCCTGCCAGAAGATGCCCTATAGTGCTACTGCTCCTGTGTATATCCACATACCTGACTCTGCTTAATCTGTGCTACCTGCTCCACTTGTTTGCATGTTCTGTTCCTTGCTGATGCAGGTGTCATTTATCAAGGCTTCCTCTGCTTCACTGCAATTCACCAGACCTATGGCTTAGTGAATACATGTCATTACATGAGCAGATAACATTTTTTTCTTCCTACTGCAGAGAGGATAGTGGGGAGGATACTGCTGCAGTAAGTTGTCTTACAGCCAGACACAGGATAAAGCAGAGGAGGAAGGAGTTCATTTCTGATCTTTTAGAGGTGTTGTCAGAAACGAAGTTTTGTGCACTGTATAGTGGCCATTCTCAGCTACTGCAGCTCAACCCCCAATGAAGTGAATGTGAACTAATCGGTGGGAGTGCAGGGTGTCAGACCCCCAACAAAATGATATTGATGACTTATCTTCAGGCTATATATCAGTCTGAGACATTCACTTTAAGGGAGGACGTGCACTAACAGATCATTTTGTTATGAAGGTCATAATTCTGTTCTGTGGTGCTCTAGGGGGTTCTCTCTGTTCCTTTGCCCAAATCCTCTGCATAGACATATGATAAAAGTCTGTCTTGCCTGAAGCCACCACTAGAGGGAGCTAAAGAGATCTCTGCATATTGTTTCATCTGTTTCGGCATTAGCTCCCTCTAGTGGTGGCTGAAGGCAGACGGAATTTTATCACTTTATTATCTTTCTATGATGATAATTCAGAGCTTCCTATTACGGTGTTAAAAGGCAGCCTGGAATGAATTTCCCTTTAAAATCTGTAACATTTTTAGAATATTTTTTTTTTTTTACGCATTGCCTTGTTTTATTATCCTTTTGGTTCTCTGTAGTCTCCTCTCAATCTGCTTTTCTTACCTCCCAGAGGATCTCTAGTAATATAGAAATGTATTTTCAGTTTCAAAAGCTTCTTAACACAAGTCCGGGGACGGAAACATCGCTTGCGGGAACAGCCTATGGATTTACACATAAAACGATGACATAGTTATAAGAATGCGGCTACATTCTCCGTCATGCGCTCCTGTAAAAGACATCGTAACGGATGATTTAAAAGGAACGCGACGGGAATAATTCTTCACATAAAGAATAAGCCAGGAGGAGAAAAAAAGAAAAAAGGAATAGTCCAGGGAGTATTACGCTCACGCCGTGCCCTGCTTACTCCATATCCCCCAGTGATTCATGGGCTTCATTCTAATGGAGAATGTGATGAAATATTTCAGAATTCTGACCATTTTAATGCTTCATCTTCCATTTTCCGCAAGAATTAATCTCGGCTTAGTCAAAGTTGATCTATTGTAATTAGGCTTTTTTTCGTTATGGTTCTGTACAATTAAGATTGTTTTGGCTGAGAATAAGAGATTCTATTACGACTCACATCATTCATCCCCCAAAATAGCTTGCCTGATTTGATTTTTAGCAGTCTCATTAATCCACTGTGGATTGGATGCACTCGTGATAGAACGGGTTCCTACCTCCATCGCTTTTTAAAGGATGACTGTGCTCAAAGTTTAAGACAGACAGAAAACACTCCATTCCGTACGATTAATTCCATCATCGCGGGATATTGCTGGCGTTTTGTTTCTCCGATCACATCCAAAGCTGCATCCAGAATTCATCATGCCGTGCTAGCAGTGCGGAAGGTCAGACGACAACTCGATCCATTCTTATGTTAGACAGCAGACAGAAGGATGATGATGACTGTCAGTTTCCAAGTAATAGGAAAACAGCTTTTTATGATAATATGGGATTGTGGCATTAAATTAACTTATAAAAAATTTAGAATTACTAGATTAATCTTTGTGATAAGGTGTACCTTTCATAGATGATATGCAGATGTGTTGACAGTACTCCAAGCGTCACGCTGTGACAGTCTTCAGTAAGGAAGGGGGGCCTCAAACTGGCCTTGGAACCCTGGTACTCTTGAAGGTAGAGAGGCCTGAGTCTCCGAACTCACTATGCTCCTGTTAAACCCTGATCTGTCCCTTTCCCCACCCCATGAGGCATGTGACAGAAATGTAACATAACAAGACACAAATACAAAACAGGAGTAACAGAAAACCTCTAACCCTAACTATAACTGTACCAGGATACTCTTGAAGGTAGAGAGGCCCGAGTCTCTGACCTTACTATGTTCCTGTTAATCCCTGATCTGTCACCTCTCCCACCCCATAAGGCATGTGACAGAAATGGAAGGTAAACAAGACACAAATACAAAACAGGAATAACAGAAAACCTCTAACCCTAACTATAACTGTACTGGGATACTCTTGAAGGTAGAGAGCCCGAGTCTCCGACCTTACTATGCTCCTATTAAACCTTGATCTGTCCCTTTCCCCACCTCATGAGGCATATGACAGAAATGGAAGGTAAACAAGACACAAATACAAAACAGGAATAACAGAAAACCTCTGACCCTAACTATAACTGTACTGGGATACTCTTGAAGGTAGAGAGCCCGAGTCTCCGACCTTACTATGCTCCTGTTAAACCTTGATCTGTCCCTTTCCCCACCCCATGAGGCATGTGACAGAAATGGAAGGTAAACAAGACACAAATACAAAACAGGAATAACAGAAAACCTCTAACTGTAATGTATGTGGTACAGTTCATATAGCGTCTTGTGCTTGGGTGCGATGAAAATACTTGAGACACAGGTTGATAAAGAAAGTCTTGTATTGCTTCATACAAATTGGCAAAAATAAACACACAGGTTGCAAACACAGAAGCAGGAGACACAGCAGGCCAGATTAATCTAAGCTCAGCAATAACTCTCCACAACAGATTCAGATCTTCTTCTCTGTTACCGTAAGTCCATGCAAACGTGAAGCTCTAGAGAGCAGAGTTCAGAGTCCACAAGTGCTTCAGAGTTCCTCAGTAGGAATGGCTGGAGTACAAGGTCCAAGGCTTCAGGAGTCAGAACACAGGTTCACTGCAGGCTAGATTCTGAAGCACTGATTGCTCAGCTGTGGCTGTTTAAGAAGCAAACGGAGAGAATCAGGGCGGGAACATGCAAGCTGGAAAACTCCATTTTGACTGAGGGCAAGATAGCTGCAGCAAAACAGAAAGCAAAATGGCCGACGAACAAACTGAGTTTCAGAAACAGATACACAGAACCTTACATTACTCCCCCCTTAGGGACAACCTCCGGATGACCTCAGACCAGGCTTGTGTGGGTACCTCTGATGAAACTGACGGAGTAAGCGAGGAGCATTAACGTTATTGACTGGCTCCCATGAGTTGTCCTCCACTGGGTAGCCCTGCCATTTAATCAGATATTGTAACTGATTTCTATACAACCTGGAATCTAAAATCCTTTCCACCACAAATTCCTCCTGACCATCGACTAGCACTGGGTCAGGGCAAGGAGAAGAACGTCCAGGAAACGTATTGGGTGTCGCAGCCTTTAGCAGGGATACATGAAAGACAGGATGGATTCTCATAGTTCTGGGCAATTGAAGACGACAAGCAACGGCACTTATAATTTTACTGATTTTATAGGGTCCAATGTACTTATGTCCCAACTTAGACGATGGAATCCTTAACTTAAGATTTCTGGTTGACAGCCAGACCAGGTCTCCTACCTTAAAAGCTGGTGCAGGTTTAGGAAATTTATCTGCTGCCTTCTTGTACCTTTCCTGAGCCGATTCCAGATTCTCCTTTAGAAGATCCATATTCTTCTGTAAAGTCGTGACTCTTTCAGCCACTGCTGGCAAAGGCGTTTCTATGGGAAATCGTGGTAGAATGTTAGGATGATAACCTAGATTAGAGTAAAAAGGAGACTGTTTAGTGGAGGCACTCTGAGAGTTGTTGTAAGAGAACTCAGCCAATGGAAGTAGATCCACCCAATCATCCTGTAGGTGGCAGATAAAGCAGCGGAGATACTGCTCCAGGGTTTGATTGGTTCGTTCGGTTTGTCCATTAGTCTGGGGATGAAAAGCAGAAGAAAGGTTTACTTTAATGTCCAATGCTGCACAGAAATTTTGCCAAAACCTAGAAGTGAATTGCACCCCTCGATCCGAAATAACCTCATCCGGTACTCCATGTAAACGAAACACATCTTTAATCATCAAATCTGATGTCTGTTTTGCAGTGGGTAAGCCGACACAAGGGATAAAATGAGCTGCCTTTGTTAGACGGTCAACCACCACTAGAATAGTGTTCTTCCCTTGAGAGGTTGGTAATTCCACAATGAAGTCCATAGAAATGGATCCCCACGGGCGGGACGGGGTGGGAAGAGGCTGTAACAGACCAGTTGGTGAAGAGCGAGGTGTTTTGCATCTTGCACAAACCTCACACGAAGTGACATAGTCCAAAACATCCTTCCTACAAGTGGGCCACCAAAAGAAACGAGAAAGAAATTCCTGTGTCTTTAGAATTCCTCTATGCCGGCTATCTTGGAATCGTGAATGAGTTGCAATACTCTCAATCTGACTGTTTCAGGTATATACAGACGTTGTCCCAGAATCCACACACCATTCTTAAAGACAAGACTTACGTCCCTTGGGGTTGAGCCAAAAAAGAATCCGCATGGTATGCTTCCTTGATGTCTTTAATTAGGTCTTGATGATGAATCACTCCTAGGAATCTAGAGTCAGGAAGAATAGTCTTAGGAGGAGTAATTGGACGTGTCTCTGCTGAGTAAATCCTAGAGAGTGCATCAGCCTTTCCATTGCGCGATCCTGGTCTATAAGAAATAATAAAATTAAATTGGTTTAAGAAAAGATTCCAGCGAGCCTGGCGAGGAGTCAGGCACTTAGCCGACCTGATAAACTCAAGATTACGATGGTCTGTCAGAACGACTATTTGCTGTGCAGCTCCTTGAAGAAGGTGTCTCCATTCTTTGAAGGCGGCAATAATGGCCAACAACTCTCTATTGCCCACATCGTAGTTCTTCTCAGCCGAAGACAACTGCTGGGAAAAGAAGGCACAGGGATGCAAGACATTCTTCTCACCTGTTCTCTGAGAGAGTATAGCTCCCACGGCACAGTCTGAAGCATCCACCTCTATTATGAAGGCAAGCTCTGGGTTGGGATGTACTAGGATAGGTGCAGTGGTAAATTTATCTTTTAGACGGGAAAATGCTTCCTGGGCTTGGGGAGTCCAGGAGAACTTAGACTCTTTCCGGGTAAGTTGGGTGATAGGTGACACTACCTCAGAGAAATTTCTAATGAAACGTCTATAGAAGTTTGCAAACCCGATGAAGCGCTGTACCTCCTTCACATTTCTAGGACTTGGCCAATCATTGATGGCTTGGGTTTTACTTCCATCCATACTAATTCCTTGTGTAGACAGTACATACCCCAGAAATTGAATTTCGGTCTTATGGAATTCACACTTTTCAAGCTTGATGTAAAGATGATTTTGTCTTAGACGTTCCAAGACCATTCTCACATGTCCATGATGTTCCTCTGTGGAGTTAGAAAAAATTAAAATATCATCCAAATAAATTACCACGAATGTATCTAGGAGATCCCTGAAGATATCATTCACCAAGTGTTGGAAAGTGGCTGGGGCGGTACTCAGACCAAAAGGCATAACTAGATATTCAAAGTGTCCATAGCGTGACCTGAATGCAGTCTTCCATTCATCCCCAGGTCTAATACGGACTAAGTTATAGGCCCCACGAAGATCTAGTTTAGAAAAAATTTTGGCATGTCGCACTCTCTCCAATAACTCAGGGATTAAAGGCAATGGATAACGGTTTCTAATAGTAACCTTATTGAGTTCCCTATAGTCTACGCATGGTCTCAGGGATCCATCTTTCTTCTTTACAAAGAAGATGGGTGCCCCTGCAGGAGATGAAGAGGGGCGTATGAAGCCCTTTGCTAGATTTTCGTCTATGTACTCTTTTAAAGCCTTCAGCTCGGGCCCCGCCAGGGGGTAGATCTTACCAAAAGGTATCTCTGCTCCAGGCAATAATTCAATTGGACAATCATATGGACGGTGAGGAGGAAGCTGGTCAGCGTTCTTCTTGTCACATAAATCCACATAGTCCTGGTATACAGCTGGTAGTTCAGAGACTGACATGGTTCCTTTAGGAACAGAGCAAGCTGAAATTTTTGGACTCATCTGTTTCTCTGGAAAGTGTAATTCCTTGGTCTCCCAGTTAATGGTAGGATTCTGAGCCTGCAGCCATGGTAGCCCTAGAATAATGGGAAAGTGGGGAGAAGAGATAAGCATAAAGGACAGTTTCTCTTGATGATCTTTACCCATAAGAACCTTTAAAGGCTCTGTTTCCTGATCCACTGGTCCAGAGGTCAGCAGGGAGCCATCCACAGTTTCCATCTGTACTGGAGTAGCCTTCTTCACTGAACGTATTCCCTGTTTTAGAGCAAAGGAGACATCCATAAAATTTCCACTTGCACCCGAGTCGATCATAGCAGAGCTAGACACCCAGGCTGAGTTAACCCAGAGTTTGATGGAAAGAAAACAGTGAGAATTGTTTTTCTTACAACTCAGCTGGGACACTGCTGAGGAAACTTGAAAGATGGCAGCATTTACACAGTCAACGTCCTCAGAGGTAACGGAGTTTAAGTCCGAGAAATCAAGATCTGTTGCTGCAGATCTCTCTGGAGCCTGAGGCTCGGACCTGACAGATCCCCTCTCGCAACACTCACAATGAATGAGTGCTGCAGTAGTCTTACGAGAACGGCTGGGACAGTTAATAATAAAGTGCCCTGACTTACCACAATAGAAACATAGATTCTCCTTAAAACGATGTTCCTTGCGTGCATCACTAACCCGTCGTAGTAAAGAGTCTACCTGCATGGGTTCAGGTTCAGGTTCCCGTGTAATCCTATTCAAAGGTTCCTTAGCTGGAGAGGAAGGTAGGAAAAGGTTAGTACGATTGCTTTCGAACCATCTCTCTTGCCTGCGTTCAGTTAAACGAGTATCAATACGGATGCAGTAGTTAATAAAGTCACCTAACGCAGTGGGAGGGTCGGCACGAGCAAGTTCATCCTTAATCAGTGGGGATAACCCCTTTCGAAAAATAGATTTTTTGGCGGAATTGTCCCAGGTGGTATCAAGGGCCCATCTCCTGAAATCCAAGGCATATTCAGCTACCGAGTGCTTACCTTGGCGCAAAGCTAACATGGCTGCTTCAGCTGTTGCACCTCGATTGGGGTCATCAAACACCTGCCCCATGGCTGAAATAAAATCATCAAGGTGATTCAAACAATCATCCTCAGTCTCAATCAGAGGGTTTGCCCATATCAAAGCCTTGTTGGTAAGCAACATAATTATAGTAAGCACCTTAGATCGTTCAGTAGGAAATTGTGAAGCATGTGCAGAAAAAAAAAGATTGCATTGATTAACAAATCCCCTGAATTTTTCACGTTCACCACCAAAACGAAAAGGGGGCAACTTGGGAATCCCAGCACTCGGGGCTACGGCAGGAGCCTGGACTCGCCCCTCTAGAACCTCAATCCTGGCTCGCAAATCCTGGGTAGTCTGTCCAACCACTTGCAAATTGTGATTATTTAGGTCCTGAAGATTTGTAAAACGGGTCTTTATATTCTGCAAATCTGCAAGGATATTATCAGTCACTCCTCAAAGTTCCTTTATGCGGGCCTCCATTTTCCAGATCTTTTAAGACAGGATACTGGAAGAAGAGGAGAAAAAAAAAACAATAGTGTTCACCTGTGGCAACACTGAAGAAAGAAAAAACTTTAAGGGAACTGCTCACCTGGAATGGTTGTGAGAAGTCACAACCACTATCATCACAGAAAGTTTCAACCAGACATCTGATATCCAGAGTTTCAGCAGACAAAAAGAGAAGAGAAAAAAAAAAAAAACAATAGTGTTTACCTGTGATAACACTGCAGAAAAAAAAACTTAAGGGAATTGCTCACCTGGAATGGTTGTGAGAAGTCACAACCACTGTCATCACAGAAAGTACAACCGGACATCCGATATCCACAGTACAGCAGACAAGCCTTTCCAGACCCAGCAGACACTAACGTTTGGCTTCAGAATCTTGTAATGTATGTGGTACAGTTCATATAGCGTCTTGTGCTTGGGTGCGATGAAAATACTTGAGACACAGGTTGATAAAGAAAGTCTTGTATTGCTTCATACAAATTGGCAAAAATAAACACACAGGTTGCAAACACAGAAGCAGGAGACACAGCAGGCCAGAGTAATCTAAGCTCAGCAATAACTCTCCACAACAGATTCAGATCTTCTTCTCTGTTACCGCAAGTCCATGCAAACGTGAGGCTCTCAAGAGCAGAGTTCAGAGTCCACAAGTGCTTCAGAGTTTCTCAGTAGGAATGGCTGGAGTACAAGGTCCAGGCTTCAGGAGTCAGAACACAGGTTCACTGCAGGCTAGATTCTGAAGCACTGATTGCTCAGCTGTGGCTGTTTAAGAAGCAAACGGAGAGAATCAGGGCGGGAACATGCAAGCTGGAAAACTCCATTTTGACTGAGGGCAAGATAGCTGCAGCAAAACAGAAAGCAAAATGGCCGACGAACAAACTGAGTTTCAGAAACAGATACACAGAACCTTACACTAACCCTAACTATAACTGTACCGGGATACTCTTGAAGGTAGAGAGGCCTGAGTCTCTGACCTCACTATGTTCCTGTTAATCCCTGATCTGTCACCTCTCCCACCCCATGAGGCATGTGACAAAAATGGAAGGTAAACAAGACACAAAGACAAAACAGGAGTAACAGAAAACCTCTAACCCTAACTATAACTGTACTGGGATACTCTTGAAGGTAGAGAGCCCGAGTCTCTGACCTTACTATGTTCCTGTTGAACCCTGATCTGTCACCTCTCCCACCCCATCAGGAATGTGACAGAAATATAAGGTAAATAAGACACAAAGACAAAACAGGAATAACAGAAAACCTCTAACCCTAACTATAACTGTACCGGGGTACTCTTGAAGGTAGAGAGGCCTGAGTCTCCAAACTCACTATGCTCCTGTTAAATCCTGATCTGTCCCTTTCCCCACCCCATGAGGCATGTGACAGAAATGTAATGTAACAAGACACAAATACAAAACAGAAATAACAGAAAACCTCTAACCCTAACTATCCCTGTCCCAGGAATACTCTTGAAGGTAGAGAGGCCTGAGTCTCTGACCTTACTATGTTCCTGTTAAACCCTGATCTGTCACCTCTCCCACCCCATGAGGCATGAGACAGAAATGGAAGGTAAACAAGACACAAAGACAAACCGGAATAACAGAAAACCTTTATATATATAATGGGGAACCTTGCCGTTGGTTTGCGAGCTTATCTGCTTTGGCCAAAATAGTAACCAATACCTCATTGATGCATTTATCAGATGCATTCTTTTGCACTTTTTATCATTTTCTGCAGGGTGCAGGTAGGCTCCTTTTTGATGGTCTGGTTTTTTGTGTGATGCATATATAGTGCTGAACAGCCCGCTTTCTATTATGGGCGTTATAAATAGGCTGCTATCCAGACACTATGCATTGCACTTTTTTGTCCTCCTAAGCAAGCTTTATTTGTGTGTTTTCTCCACCAGGCAGCTTATGTTGTGACCCGCACCACAATTGTGGGTTACCAGGGCTATGGGGTACTCGGAGCCGAGCCTGTAGATTTCTATAGGGAATGTCACTGGTAGCGTGGCTCGTTCCGTATCCCTGGCGGTCAGGCGTTAAAGGGGGATTATTTACAGGGGATTTGTATATAACAGTTCGTGACGCCACCTGTAGTTTTCTAGTCACTAAGACCAGCGCTGCTGTAGATCTCTGAGGGGATGTTGTGGCAGCTAGATGACGGGTCCCCCACAGGTGGGACTGGTCCCTCAAAGTCTATGGTTATAATGATGTAGGGTGCAGATAAATAAATCAGTCTCACACCATCCAGCGTCTTTCCATACCTTTTACTTGTCAGATGTTTAGGCAGGTCCCAGGGAGGCTGGTCGGGTGGAGGATGTGCTTCGAGATAACAGCTGAACAGGTTGGGGGCCTCCTTTACTTCCAATATTATGAGTCCAACTAGCATAGAGCTAAGTTCACTCCGAATTCTCCAGCTAACTCCTTAGCTGTACTGCCCGGTCAGCTTTGTGGTCGGAGCCTTCCTTTGAGAGAGCTGAGTTCCTGCTGTTGTCCTGCATCGACTCAAGGTTCCCACTCTCCCTGACCCCAGTTACGTACCGACACTCCAAGGGCTGCTTTCTGTGACCTAAGGTCCAGTAAGACTCTGGTTTTTCTACCACTACGCCTGAAGCTGTAGTGGCACTTCGGTCCCCAGTGACCGGTAACAATGTGCAGGATAGTCCAATCCCTAATGCACTGCTATATCTTCTTCCACTGCGCCCTTCGCCCTGTTCGCGCTTGTAGCATAAGCACTCCACACTTCCTAAGGTAATGCAAGTCAGTCCCTTCTTGTTTCTTCCTTGGAGCTCGCTACAGATTCTCAGTATTCTTCTAGTTCAGGAGCACGTCGACTGAACTCCACTGTCCTTGGGACAGGAGACTGAAGTTGCTGCTGCTAACTCTTCCTTCTTCCTGCACAGACTGCACTCTCACACAGACTGAACTGGCCTGTCTCACGACAGGAAACTGACTGACTAACTGGCTACATACCCTATGGGGTATGTGTGGTGTGTGGTGGAGTGAATGTTTATTGAGCATTAAACTGTTACCTCTCCGCACATCCTCCAGGGTACTGTGTGTGCCTTCACACAGGGCTACACATTCCCCCATGGTAAAATACAGCACTCCCGGGCTGTGAAATACAAGAAGACATTTTGTTTTGCATTTAAACAATTAACATTAAACTCTTCCCATCCGGGAGGTAAGAATTTCTTAAACGTTGCATTCAAACATTAGACATAGAAAAATACAAAAAATACTTTTCATAAATATATCATATCAACAATATTCTTGTGAAGGACCCGCACCAAACCTTCAACGTGGGTCCTGGGTGGGCTGCAGGACTTCTGGCTGCAGACCTCGCTCAGTGCCACACCACACGGGTTTTATATTCAGAGGTAATAATTGTGCTGTGGTTTCATGTAAAACCAATATAATGCACCGAAGCGCAACTATGTACAAAGATAAGTTCTGGGCTGGCACAGTCCTCAGCCTCAAAGTCCATGACATAATAAAAGACACATATTGGTAACTTCTGAAACTCACATTATACTTCTATAAATTCTTCAACTTTTCAAAGTTTTCATTCTTGTACCCAGCCGGGCATTCTACTCATTATATATAAAACTATGTAAACCCTATACATAGCAATAAAGTGCAAAACAGCAATTATTTATTTTATCAAAAACTTTTTACATCTTCTTAGTTGCGGTAAACCCTGTCTGGGTCCTACCGTTCTTCACATTTTCTTGCTAACTTCAGTTACACTTTCCATCCCGGGGGCTGGAACAATGCGATGCTCTTTAGAGCACATGACAAATAGGTCGTGACCTGCTATCCAAGTCTGAGTAGCGACTGTTTTCATCCTCATTACGGTCCCATCGGGTGACTCCATCATGTAGGACGCAAGCGGTATCTCCGAAGGTGTCGCTGTTGGTGCCGCCATATCCGGCGGTGCAAATTGCGATTTGGAATGAGTCGTAGCTTGTGTCTTAGTACGAGGCACTGGCAGAGTAGAATATGCAGGGGGCGCTTCCAACTGTGACGTACGTTCATGGGGCGATGCCGGGGCACGGCCTGGTGCAGCGGGAGCCCGGGACTGCGACGCGCTGGCAATGGTGACGTTACCTGCGTCGGGGACGGGGTCTCTGACGACTGCGACATTTAAGGCATACCATCCTTTCATACCCCAGTGCCGTGTATAGGTTACTATGTCCCCATTGATTAGGTCCCTCCCGGGATGGCGATGGGCAGGTGGGATTCTACGTCCCTGCGACTGACAAAGACCCCTGGGTAGAGGCCCGGTTCTCTAATGAAGCCCCAGCCCTTCCGGAGCTGGAACTCTGTCACACACCCCTGCCGCCGCGGTTCCCTTAGAGTACCTTTTTCCCGGCGGACACTTTCCTTATCCGCAATCAGCTGCTCGTACTGCCGCTGCCGATTCCGCTGCACTTCCCGCTCTTCCTCCTGCCGGCGTCGCTGTTCCTCTTCGCGACGCTGCCACTCACGTTCCCACTGGGCGGCGTAGGCGACGTCATCAAGACGCTCCATCGCGTCCCAGTCGACGTCTGGTAATGATGGACAGGACCCCTCCGGTGTCCCTACCGGGGATCGATCATCTGCTGCGGCCTCCTGGCCGGGCGGGCGTTCCGGAACTGGCAGTACCTCCTCAACCTCCTTCGCTTCCACCGCTCTATCGGTAGGATCAGGGTCGGTCCTTTTGGGGTAGCCTCCGGTTGCTCCTTAGCCTTGGGCAGCAGAAGTTTTGGTAATTCAAATCGTGGAGGGTCGTCGAGGGGAGAGAGCACCGCATCCCACAGCCGCCGCTGTATCTGGTTACGCCGGCGTCTCTCGATCTCCTCCATGCCAGGTTGTTGCAAGATCATCTTCTTTAACCTTGCATTTTCCTCTCCAATCTCCAGCAAGGCTTGCTGCAGGTGCAGGACCACAGATGGTTCTGGTTCTAGTGGCAGCTTGGCTGGGGAACGGGGCCTGCCTTCCACCGCTTCCCTGCTCGGCTGCACACGTCCTGCCTCCTTGATGTTCCAGAACACTCTCTCTTCTTCTACCAAAGCCGTCCGGTCTCTTCCGTGGAGGCGGGGTTTGCGTCTCCTCCTCTTCGCAGGGAAGGTGAAGAGGAGGCGGACCTCCTTTGCTGTAGGGCAGGATCGCATATTGTAATAGCACTTTGAGAGGGCAGGCATTCTCTTCGCGCCACAGGGGGGCACACGCCCACGAATCCACGCCCACCTTCTTCTCCAGCGCCTGAGGGCGCGAATTTGGCGGCAAAATGGCGGATTTTAGCGCCAAAAATAGCAAACAGTCCTTTTTCACAAAAACACCTCCACAGGCACACAGGGCTCGCAATTTTGCGAGTTTCGCATCCTGTTCGTGACGCCAAGTTTTTGTTGTGACCCGCACCACAATTGTGGGTTACCAGGGCTATGGGGTACTCGGAGCCGAGCCTGTAGATTTCTATAGGGAATGTCACTGGTAGCGTGGCTCGTTCCGTATCCCTGGCGGTCAGGCGTTAAAGGGGGATTATTTACAGGGGATTTTGTATATAACAGTTCGTGACGCCACCTGTAGTTTTCTAGTCACTAAGACCAGCGCTGCTGTAGATCTCTGAGGGGATGTTGTGGCAGCTAGATGACGGGTCCCCCACAGGTGGGACTGGTCCCTCAAAGTCTATGGTTATAATGATGTAGGGTGCAGATAAATAAATCAGTCTCACACCATCCAGCGTCTTTCCATACCTTTTACTTGTCAGATGTTTAGGCAGGTCCCAGGGAGGCTGGTCGGGTGGAGGATGTGCTTCGAGATAACAGCTGAACAGGTTGGGGGCCTCCTTTACTTCCAATATTATGAGTCCAACTAGCATAGAGCTAAGTTCACTCCGAATTCTCCAGCTAACTCCTTAGCTGTACTGCCCGGTCAGCTTTGTGGTCGGAGCCTTCCTTTGAGAGAGCTGAGTTCCTGCTGTTGTCCTGCATCGACTCAAGGTTCCCACTCTCCCTGACCCAGTTACGTACCGACACTCCAAGGGCTGCTTTCTGTGACCTAAGGTCCAGTAAGACTCTGGTTTTTCTACCACTACGCCTGAAGCTGTAGTGGCACTTCGGTCCCCAGTGACCGGTAACAATGTGCAGGATAGTCCAATCCCTAATGCACTGCTATATCTTCTTCCACTGCGCCCTTCGCCCTGTTCGCGCTTGTAGCATAAGCACTCCACACTTCCTAAGGTAATGCAAGTCAGTCCCTTCTTGCTTCTTCCTTGGAGCTCGCTACAGATTCTCAGTATTCTTCTAGTTCAGGAGCACGTCGACTGAACTCCACTGTCCTTGGGACAGGAGACTGAAGTTGCTGCTGCTAACTCTTCCTTCTTCCTGCACAGACTGCACTCTCACACAGACTGAACTGGCCTGTCTCACGACAGGAAACTGACTGACTAACTGGCTACATACCCTATGGGTGTGTCCAAGTGTGTGGTGGAGTGAATGTTTATTGAGCATTAAACTGTTACCTCTCCGCACATCCTCCAGGGTACTGTGTGTGCCTTCACACAGGGCTACACACTTATACCTTAATCATCACTTTTTTGTGATAGGGTGGCTGTCCTCATCAGTGGAGGGCACCTGTGCTGCGCCAGCCTTTATCTGTGGGAGCCAGCTGCATCCTGCTAGTGCACTGTTCATCTTTCAAGATCTGGTGAGGCTATTTTCATGTTGTGTTTTTGCTAATAACAGAACACCTCTAACCCTAACTATAACTGTACCGGGATACTCTTGAAGGTAGAGAGCCCGAGTCTCCGACCTTACTATGCTCCTGTTAAACCTTGATCTGTCCCTTTCCCCACCCCATGAGGCATGTGACAGAAATGGAAGGTAAACAAGACACAAATACAAAACAGGAATAACAGAAAACCTCTAACCCTAACTATAACTGTACCGGGATACTCTTGAAGGTAGAGAGGCCTGAGTCTCTGACCTTACTATGTTCCTGTTAATCCCTGATCTGTCACCTCTCCCACCCCATGAGGCATGTGACAAAAATGGAAGGTAAACAAGACACAAAGACAAAACAGGAGTAACAGAAAACCTCTAACCCTAACTATAACTGTACTGGGATACTCTTGAAGGTAGAGAGCCCGAGTCTCTGACCTTACTATGTTCCTGTTGAACCCTGATCTGTCACCTCTCCCACCCCATCAGGAATGTGACAGAAATATAAGGTAAATAAGACACAAAGACAAAACAGGAATAACAGAAAACCTCTAACCCTAACTATAACTGTACCGGGGTACATTGAAGGTAGAGAGGCCTGAGTCTCCAAACTCACTATGCTCCTGTTAAATCCTGATCTGTCCCTTTCCCCACCCATGAGGCATGTGACAGAAATGTAATGTAACAAGACACAAATACAAAACAGAAATAACAGAAAACCTCTAACCCTAACTATCCCTGTCCCAGGAATACTCTTGAAGGTAGAGAGGCCTGAGTCTCTGACCTTACTATGTTCCTGTTAAACCTGATCTGTCACCTCTCCCACCCCATGAGGCATGAGACAGAAATGGAAGGTAAACAAGACACAAAGACAAACCGGAATAACAGAAAACCTTTATATATATAATGGGGAACCTTGCCGTTGGTTTGCGAGCTTATCTGCTTTGGCCAAAATAGTAACCAATACCTCATTGATGCATTTATCAGATGCATTCTTTTGCACTTTTTATCATTTTCTGCAGGGTGCAGGTAGGCTCCTTTTTGATGGTCTGGTTTTTTGTGTGATGCATATATAGTGCTGAACAGCCCGCTTTCTATTATGGGCGTTATAAATAGGCTGCTATCCAGACACTATGCATTGCACTTTTTTGTCCTCCTAAGCAAGCTTTATTTGTGTGTTTTCTCCACCAGGCAGCTTATACCTTAATCATCACTTTTTTGTGATAGGGTGGCTGTCCTCATCAGTGGAGGGCACCTGTGCTGCGCCAGCCTTTATCTGTGGGAGCCAGCTGCATCCTGCTAGTGCACTGTTCATCTTTCAAGATCTGGTGAGGCTATTTTCATGTTGTGTTTTTGCTAATAACAGAAAACCTCTAACCCTAACTATAACTGTACCGGGATACTCTTGAAGGTAGAGAGGCCCGAGTCTCTAACCTTACTATGTTCCTGTTAAACCCTGATCTGTCCCTTCCCCTACCCCATAAGGAATGTGACAGAAATGTAAGGTAAATAAGACACAAAGACAAAACAGGAGTAACAGAAAACCTCTATCATACAAAAGCACTAACCAATGGTAGGGAGAAGGATAGGGACAGGGAGGCAAAAACAAAATGGGAACAGGGACCAGGAGATAAAAAAAAACACGAACTAAAGCAAACCACATATCACTACTGCAACAACTCTATTCCAACCACTCAGCTTTAGCACTCAGCACAGGAAGACAAATCTTTCACTGGCAGGGACAAGAAGGTATGACCAGTTTGTATAGGAAGAGGTAATGACCAGATCAGAAGCAGATAAAATGGAGCTTTGACAGCATAGAAAGGCTTGTTAACCTCTTCAGCACCAGAGGAAACCAAATCCATTTAATATGGGACACAAATGATACCATCTCTAAAGAAGGCGAGTCATTACCCGACCTGACTGTCTAACGGGTATGCCCACTACTAAACAACATCGCTAACGGGATCGCTAAAAAACGTCACTATTTAGCGATCCCGTTAGCGATGTTGTTGTGTGCGGCATGCAGCAACGACGTGGCCCCTGCTGTGATCTCGTCCGTCGTCCTGATCGTTCCGGACCCTATTTTTATCGTCGGCGTCCCGCTGGGTAAGTATATATCGCTGAGTGTGGCACCTTTTTTAGCGATTTAGCGGTACTTTTGTACCGCTAAAGTCGTTAAGGAGATCGCTAACCGCGATAGCGTCCTTAACGACATCGCTAAATGTGGCCGACACTAGCGATATTGTAAACGATCCCGCTAGCGATCTCATTAGTATGCGACGCTAACGAGATCGTTAGCGGGATCGTGTAGTGTGGCAGTACCTTAACTCCAGATCTTCCAGGGGGATGAGACATCAAGAGACTGTGACTTTTGACTTTCTGATAAACAATGATCAACAAGGATGATGACTGTCAGTTTTCAAGTAATAGGAAGGCATCTTTTTATGTGATGGACAGTAATATGATAAAATGTGATTGTGGCATTAAACTAATTTATATCACTTTGTAAACATGATGAAGATTTCAAGTGTTTGGAAACATAATCGCTGACACTAGGATTTCCCTCAGAGCCATACTGACCTGACACTTAAAGGGAATCTGTCAGCAGCTTTTTGCTATGTAATCTGATGTAGTGAAAGAGAGTGTTTTATCAGCAGGAGATTATCACTGCAGGACTAGCTGCTGCTTACAGGGTAGTCAAACCCTCCATTGATTGCTTTCTGCAGCAGAGAAAAATGTTATTCTATCACAACTACTGAACCCAGTAAACTAAGTGATACCTCTCTGGAATTAGGGTGTCTGCCCCTACATCATGCTGCTGTCAAATTACATAACAAAAGCCTGCTGACAGATTCCCTTTAAGTGCGTTGTCTTAGTGCTTTTCAATTACCTTTTGTGGAGTAGATAGGGCTACTCTAACCTTCCTCTCGATAGCCAATTTATTTCAACAATAACTGTGTAATACCCCATTTAACCCGTGGGGGTGCTGTAATGCAATTCAGCACTTGCTTCCATCTAATCTCTTGGGATCCGGAGATTTTTCACGCATAGTTTAAGTAATTTATTGTTTATTTTTCCTGCTCTACCATTGAATGTCAATTAGAAACCACAAAATACTTAATTTTTACTGTAGCTGTGCAGCAGCGGCATTTCCCAGTGGCTTCTAAGCTCATCCTTTGGGGTCCAGAGATCTTATATCCAAATTTATACATACTTTTTGATTACTTGACCTCCTCTTTTAACCACAAATGTGTATTATGTCATTTTTCCCCTTTTTGGGAATTTTAGACTTGATCTGAAATTGATCTCCAGGGACTTTACACCCACATTGTGAGAAATTAGAAGATTTCAATGAGAATTGTGCAATACTCATTTTTCCCTCTTGGAGTGCTGCAGGGTAATTAGACACTTGCTTTTAATTTGGTGATATCTAATGACTTGAAAGAATGTCTCTTCCTTATGATATGGAAATTTAATTAGGATAAAAATATCCTGTGTTGCTGCTTGCCATGTCCAATCTCTATATAATGTCTTTTTGAGCGCTCAGAATGAAATGAGGACTGTCCACACGAAAGTGTCAGTATAACGTTCGTCAAAGACATCATTTATTATTCATTCAAGGTTTTATACATTTACAAACAGGGGCTGGTTAGTCAATTAACATACAATTAAAAGCTGCTAGATTATTGGCTGTTCTAGTGTAAATATGATAATTATGATTAAAAGAGCTGAAGTTGCAGAATTATTGTTTTTATATCTTGTGACCTAGTTGCCTTGCATAACTATAATGTAAACAACGATATCTAATAGGACATTTTGTACTTCATTGCATTTGTTCCTTTACGAAGGTCTTATGGAGGCCAGATTTCTTTAAAACGACTGATTATATCTGGCCTAGAAATATGTGAGCACAAGGATTTTTAGCAAGTGAGATCTATCTAACTGTGAAACTGTGAATACATATATGTGAATTACTTTGAATATATATGGAAGACATATATATTTCCATGACACTTAGACTAACCCATTGATTTATTTTTTTTTACAAGACCTGTGTAATACTTTTTTTCCCCTGTGGGGGTGCTGCAGGGTATTTGTTTACTTAATTTTATCTCATCTTATACTTTATACCCACACTCTGGTTCATGTCTCGGTTATTTTTCCTAACCACATTAATTACAAGATTTTCACCAGAAGACTGCAGTACTTCATTTTCACTGCGGGGGTGCTGTAGGGAAATTTAACACTTAATCCAATCTGATCTCTGGAGGTTTGGTAGACTTTATACCTACATTATGGGTAATTTTTCTAATTTATCACTGACCGGTTTGACTACAAGTAAAGAAAAAAAAAATCTTTAAATTAAGCAATTTATGCATTAAAAAATCTCCCACAAACATAACTGTCGGAAAAGCTTGTACAAGTAAAATTGTAATTACACGTAATTATATTTTTATTGGACAATTGAACACTGATGTGCCCATCTTGCTGCTTTATGAATGTGATCACCTATTTAAATGGGTAAAATATTAATAACAAAGTACAGTGTTGGTCTTTGTCCAATAAAGATTTAATGGCTGATATAGAATTACAGTCGCCGGTTGCATTTTTTTCAAGCAATAATGTAAAATAATATTAATAAGCCTCAGCATTAATGATCATTACCGTACAGAAATGATGATAAAGACTTCTCCGCCGGTTATTTGCTTATTCCGCCACCTCCATAATGCAATCAGGTGGAACGTACAATTTACATTATGACAACGCTGGACCAATTTAAAGAACATTTTCGCCTAAAAAATATATTACCTGTAAATATAAATCCTTGACTCGTCCCATTCTGTCAAATTCTACCGGCGCAATGAAATGACCGTATATTTGTTTCTGGGTAACTTTAGACAGCATCCAATATGGCTATACATATTCTGTCCAAATACAGAAGTAAAAACTTCAGAACCATCAAGTCAGCACTAGGAGGCTGGAGATAAGGCATACAGGACTATTGGGATAGACCCGATCTTAAATATCACATTTCTCCATATAAATAATGCATACAGTGTCCTGATAAAAAGAAATATAAAGCTCCAATAATACATAGGATCATGCAGTGCTCAGATTGATTTTGTCACAGAGTGCCCAGATAAATACTAAATATGGTGCCCAGATAAAAAGTGAGACTGGTGCCCAGATAAATACTGAAAACGGTGACCAATAAAGAATTAGTATGGTGCTCATATAAATATTGAATATCGTGCCCACTGCCCAGATAAAAAGTAAGTATGATGCCCAGATAAATGCTGACTATGGTGCCCAGATAAAGAGTAAATATGGTGCCCAGATAAAAAGTGAGACTGGTGCCCAGATAAATACTGAAAACGGTGACCAATAAAGAATTAGTATGGTGCTCATATAAATATTGAATATGGTGCCCAGATAAATGCTGAATATGGTGCCCAGATAAAGAGTAAATATGGTGCCCAGATAAATACTAAATATGGTGCCCAGATAAAAAGTGAGACTGGTGCCCAGATAAATACTGAAAACGGTGACCAATAAAGAATTAGTATGGTGCTCATATAAATATTGAATATCGTGCCACTGCCCAGATAAAAAGTAAGTATGATGCCCAGATAAATGCTGACTATGGTGCCCAAATAAAGATTAAATATGGTGCCCAGATAAAAAGTGAGACTAGTGCCCAGATAAATACTGAAAACGGTGACCAATAAGAATTAGTATGGTGCTCATATAAATATTGAATATGGTGCCCAGATAAATGCTGAATATGGTGCCCAGATAAAGAGTAAATATGGTGCCCAGGTAAGTACTGAATATAATTAATATCTACTATATAATCGCCTAATTCTGCCTGTCTGTAACGGAAATCCCGCGTCGCTGATTGGTCGCGCCTCTCTGCTCAGCTGCCTCCGGATTGGATGTGGGTGTTGCTGGGGGAGTGGTCCAGGCACGACCCTTGGATACCCGACCGTAGCCTTAGCAACGTCACAGGGACTGTCACAGAACCTGTGTTAGAGAGCAAATGGAGGGGAAAACAATTATTGTGGCATGATGGCACGATGTGTGTGGGCAGCGGAGGGTGCGGACGCCGGCCCTGCGTAGTTCACTCATGTTTACTAAACAAGTTCTGTCAGTCACAGTGAGACATAGTTCACTCACGTTTTCTGAACACGTTCTGTCAGTCACAGTGTGACGTACTTCTGTCACGTTCACTGAACACGTTCTGTCAGTCACAGCGCGCTGAACAGATACTTCTTTCATTGCATTATCCTTAAAAATCTTCATAAATAAACTACATACATATTCTAGAATACCCGATGCATTAGAATCGGGCCACCATCTAGTACTGAATATAAAGATGGTGTCCAGATAAAAAAATGCATTCAAAGAAGGTATTTCCTGATTTCCAGTGACCTTAAAAATCCATATGAGTTGAGGATCACCATCAGGTAAAACATTAGCAAATTAGGAATGTCTCTGTGTTTTAGCCATTAATGGGGATAATAAACGATCTTGACTGGGTGCAGCTGAGCTTTTTTTTTGAGAACTCTTTTCTTTGACAAAACCTGGGCCAGTCTGCAGGTAGGGAGGCTAGTGTAAAACTAATATTTTTTCTCCATTTTTGGGGGGGAAGTTTACAGCTTCAAGTTATATAAATCATTGATATCCACTGCACCAAGGCCCAAAAATTATCCCAAAACCTTGTGCCAGACTGCAGATATGTTGGCTACTGCATAACTAATCATTTTCTAGTTTTTTTGGTGAAGTTTACAGCTTTACAATACAAAAATCTTTGAGCTTGACCATGAGGAAAACATTTATGCACATGGATGTCACTGTGTTTCAGCTATTACTGGGGGATCAAAAACTATCTGGGTGACTGGGAGCTACTTGGCCTTTCTTGAGAATGGCTTTCTCTGACAAAACCTGGGCCAGACTACAGATATGGCGGCTACTGCCTAACTAATCTTTATCTCCGTTTTTTGGGGAAGTTTCCAAGTTTCCAGTTTCAAGATACCTAAATTGTTGCTATCCACTGCAGGAAGGCACAAAAATTATCCATTTTTTTTTTTGTGCTGTGACTAAATACAGATTTAAAGCCGTTTTAATAAACTAAGTTGAAATGAAGTTTGACAAATGCCACGTTTGCTTCTATCCTTGTCCCAGCCCATAAGATACTGTGGGTTCTTCCCTTATTTCATGGACATTAGCCAGTCAAATCTTATCTGTCCAGCGTTATAAGCCTCTCTGGAGCGTTACCTAGCTCTACTCGGGTTAGCTCCACTGATCCTGCTGTCACTTTTCTTCTGCTAAATGAAGAAATATATTGGCAAGTTTGAGAAGTCATGATGACATCTGTGAGGATAATCATCCTTCACACTGAGTTCCCAGCAGAAGAGGTCACCATTTTATCGAAATGGAGGTCAGCAATCTCTTCCTCCCTGATAGAATATGTATGTTTCCACTTGATGGTCACAGCTTGGAAGGAAGCAGACATCTCACTCTCGGAATTAATCATGAGTAAGAAAGTTGTTGAAAGCTCTATGGAGATGTCCGGTATGGTTCCTTGGATGCAATAGCTAAGCTATCGCTTTACTACACCTGCAGAAACAAGATTGTGAAAATTGCTTTATTTTTGAAAACTTGTAGATGGTTGAAAAAAAATGAAGATGTAGGACTTTTTTTTTAATTCTTGATCTAGTACAATAACTACTTAGATAAGAGGAACAGTAATACATAGTATAATCAGATGCTGCATTCATTGAGTTCCTAGAGATTGGAGTCCTTGGCCATCATCATGGGAGCTTGGACTAGATGCCAGGGAACTGGTTGGTTCTTCAGATGTGACCTTCTCCACTGACAGCAAATGTCTCAAAAGATAGGGCTATCTTTTCGTTCCTTTATTCTTCTTCCTACCAAGCCAAGCCAAGGTTGCATGGGGGTGTCGTTGGCAAAGACAGCCGCCAGCCAAGCGAGCATGCAGATGACAGGTATGTAATGAGTATGGCCAACTGTAACGTACGTGGTAGTGGAACCACTGTGCCACGGACTGAGGAGAGCCCTTAGGGGAGTCACTTGGCGAACACCTGACTCTTTGCTAGAGCCCTTGATGGTGTGGATAGACTTGGCTCCAGATGGATGTTAGGTGATACTGCAAGACAGACCTAGGACACATGGCAGCTGACCTCCACAGGGGTAGGAAGCTGGAACGGCCAGGAATAGGAAGGCTCGGCTGGTACAAGCAGGCACAGCAAGTACACAGGAACAACAGCTGCTGGCAGGCATGGCTGGTATACAGAAAAGCACGGTGGGTAATGGCAGACATGACTGGTATACAGGGAGACATGGCAGGTGTAGCAGGGTTCGGCTGGTGTACAGTAAAGCACAGAAGGTGCTGGTAGGTACAGCAGGTATACAGGCAGGCACGGCAGATGCAAGCAAGTACAAGAAGGTATACAGGCAGGCACGGCAGATACAGACAGGTATATTAGAACAGGGAACCTGAGAATTAGCAAGCATGCAGACAAAGAGAGAGCACATGTTGC
>JARQOD010000010.1:34946101-34995340 GCA_033576555.1 Oophaga sylvatica | reverse complement strand
GTTGTATGTATGGCCAGGTGAGGCCTTTTTTCTTTTTTTTTGGGGAGGTGCGTGATTGTGTGTCAGTGTGAGTGTGTGTGCATGTTTCTTTTATGTCTTATATTTAATTTTGTTTAATGATAATGTCCCTGCTGGGGTCCTTTGGAGCTGCAATAGTTCTGAAGAAGAGAAAGGACTAAGGACTCTGGACTTTTTGGTTTAATTTTGTTTTGAAGCTGGTTTCTTTTGTTTCTGTTATTTATCTTAGCAATGTTCATTTATGTACAGTTAGAAATGTATTATGGTATGTATTGTTTATATTTTTTATAATAAAAAGAGCTACAGGAGGTAACTCAGGATCAGTAATGTATGTACACAGTGACTGCACCAGCAGAATAGTGAGAGCAGCTCTGGAGTATAATACAGGATGTAACTCAGGATCAGTAATGTATGTACACAGTGACTGCACCAGCAGAATAGTGAGTGCAGCTCTGGAGCATAATACAGGATGTAACTCAGGATCAGTAATGTAATGTATGTACACAGTGACTGCACCAGCAGAATAGTGAGTGCAGCTCTGGAGTATAATACAGAATGTAACTCAGGATCAGTAATGTAATGTATGTATACAGTGACTGCACCAGCAGAATAGTGAGTGCAGCTCTGGAGTATAATACAGGATGTAACTCAGGATCAGTAATGTAATGTATGTACACAGTGACTGCACCAGCAGAATAGTGAGTGCAGCTCTGGAGAATAATACAGGATGTAACTCAGGATCAGTAATGTAATGTATGTACACAGTGACTGCACCAGCAGAATAGTGAGTGCAGCTCTGGAGTCTCACACAGGAAGGGGCGGAGCTTGACGTGTGCTCGGTGTCTGCAGCTGCTTGGAAAGATCTCTGCAAAGGAAGGATTTTTTTTTCCCTGGTCCACCTGCCTGCCTTCCCACAGAGAGACACTTATCCCTGGGACCGTGCGCCGGCTCCCACCCTCCAGCAAGGCGGCTGGGGGTGGGAGGCCTCACATACCAGCAGGAGGCCATACCATCTAGCCGGTCCCAGGGGAGATGGCGAGGAAAAAGCCCTCGGGGGGCCGCAAGACCCCAGGAACCAAGACCCCCGAGGCTGGGACCGTGGCGGTTCCTACTTCCGGAGGAGGAGCAGAGGCGGCCAGCGGAGGTGCGGTGGTGGAGCCCCCCAACATCTGGGGCTCCAAGGCAGCGGGGGAGCCTGTCACCACCTATGGCTCCCGCATCCACGCGCACCTCTGCGAATACGAGGAGGCCGCCAAACAGCTAAGGAGACTCCGGGAGGAGTTGAAGGGAGCACGCATCATGGCGAAGAACAAGCTCCCTGCTTCAAGGAGAGCAGAGGTCACCGCCACGGTGCAGAGGCTGAAGGGGTCAATTACAGATCTGGAAAAACGGAGGGCAGAGATCCTGGCTGGGAGCGGCCCTTTCGAGGAGAAGCTCAAAAACGACGACCGGTTCAGGGCCCTGACCGGTGGGTCTCCTGGGGGGTCAGGAGGCCCCAGCCAGGTGGAGGAGAAGGAGGAAAATGGCGGCTGTGAGGTATCTGCGCCAGTCCCACCTGAAGACCTGGTGAGTGTAAACGCCCAGGTATCATGCAGCGGGATAGCCCCCGAGCAAGTGGCCCTCCCACCGGACTCCAGTAATTCGGAGGAAAGTGGGAGCGAGGGGGAGGATGGCGGGAGTGGTATCAGCAGTGAGGGGGGCTGCCTCATCCTGCAACAAGTGCGGCAGATCGAGTCCCCAGCACGGTTTGGAGAGCTGTTGTTTGGGGATGAGATCTGCGAGGATGGGGCAACCGGGAAGGGGAAGAAAAGGAAAAAAAAAGCCAGAGTCACCACCATAGACAAATTCGTCTATGCTCCCCTTCCTGGGGCCCCCCTGTCCCGTTGTGTGGAACCCGCTACCCACCCCGGCTCGGGCCCTGTGGTGGGTCCGCAGCAAGGGAGCGGGGAGAGAAGAGTCTGCCCGGGTCTGGGTGCCATGTCTGGTGGTGGCAGCTCGGACTCAGGCAGCGATATGGAGAGTGTCGGTGCCGGTGTTGTTGATGGTGGTGGTGCTCGGGCCCAGTCCTCTGTGGCAGCGGGGGCTGGCCCGGCACCTGGAGTCGGTACAGCCAGGGCCGCATCTCCGGCGGCGAGAGCTGGGGTCTCTGGGCCCCCACACGCGGATCCGCTCAGACTGGATCATTTTTGGGGGTCCAGAGACCAAGAAAGGGCGCGGAGTCTGCCGTAAGGCAGCAAGTTAAAAAGTGCAAGCTGTTGGTCACTCCCCTGGCGGTGTCCGCGGCAGGGTCGGGGTCCTCTGCGCGTCGATCCAATAAGGGGTCCGCGCCGGGGGCCCCGCCGCCGCTGGGCGCCGAGGGGGAGTGGCCGACCTTGCCAAAAGCGAGTCGTGGGTACAAGAAGGCGGTGGTGGCCTGTGAGGGGGGCGTGTCCTCAGCCGCTGTCCCACCCGCTATTGTCACGTCTGGCAGGGGGGGCGTAGCCTTGCGGGCTGCTGCCTCACCCGCTATGACTGCGGCTGGCGGTGGGGGCGTGGCCTCGGCGGCCGCAGCTCCGCTCGCTGTGCTCACGGCTGGCGGGGGGAGCGTGGCCTTTCGGGCCTTCGCTCTACCCGCCATTGCCGTGACCAGCGGGGGGGGCGTGGCCTCGGCGGGCCTGCTGCCTTCTGTCCCACCCAAAACAATGCCCGAGAGAGCTGGCAAGGGGTTGCCGGGGTCCCCGGCCCGCTTACCTCCATCTGGTGGTGCGGGGGCTCCGGTGCCCCAAGAGAAGCCAGCACAGGTTTCCAGTGGGGGGCAGGGTGCAGAGGCAGAGCCTGTCCCTGCCCCAAATGTAACAACAGAAAAAAAAATGGAGCCAGAGAGCTCAGGAAGTGCTGCTGCTCCTGAGCCCAGGCAGAGCTTACTAGGTGGGCTCTGTTCTGCGGCTCGTAAAGGGGCGGCGGTACTCCTGGGCAAAAACAATACGGGGCAGAGTACCGATCAGCCAGGGCCCCCAGCAGGTAAAAAACGAAACAGCAAGGAAAATAATATTGAAAATTCTGATGAATTGGCTGAGGTGAATGGTATGAGTGAGGTGAGTGACATGAGTGACGTGGATGTGGATGTGGGAGTGAATGCGGAGGGAGTGAGTGTTGGTGTAAGTGGGAGCACGGGTGGTGAGGGAGGGGCTGGCCCATCTGGCCCCCCAGCAGTGAGACCCCGTTCTTTTGCGGGGGTTGTGGCTGGGGCTCCGGGGGGTTCTCGGGGGGTCTCCTTGCCTCCGGACTCTGGGGACGGCGTTTTGCACCGCCGTTTTCTGGAGGCCCTTAAAAAAGGAGAGCGGTCGGTCAATGTAGAGAGAAGAGAGGTGGACTTGTCTTTCTGGTTGGAGAGACATGGCCTGGCCGCCTTCCAAGATAGAAGGGAGGGGGAAACCATTTGGTCCCTCCCGACAGCCGGGCAAGGGCCGGCCAGGAGGAATGTGGTCCGTCTTCGCTGGAGGGGCGGTGAAGCTTGCCCACCCAGGAGTAGGGTGGTGGAGCTCCTCCTGAAGATGGGCTTCAGGGCGATGGACATCTTTACCCTGATCCATCCCTCGGCCACCCTATTCTTCGACATCAGTTTCGTTCGGCCGGAGGGGCTAGAGCTCTTCTGGTCTAATTACGAGCTGGTGAAGGGGGAGCCCGGATGGCGAGACTTCGCTGTACAGGCGTTGTCTCGCCAAAATATCGTTAAGAGAGTGACCGTGGTGACTTGTAACGAGTCACTCTCCGGCGTTGACATCATGACGTGGCTTTCCCGTTATGGGGAAGTCACGGACGTCCCCAAAAAAAATCGGGACGAGTTCGGTATCTGGTCGGGGGGCTGGACCTTCATGATGAAGTTGAAGGTCTCAGGGGGTACCGTCACCCACATCCCTTCCTCAGCGTTCCTAGGGAGGGACAGGATCCTGGTCTTCTACCAGGGGCAGCCGAAGGTCTGCCACAAGTGCGGTGATCCCCGCCACTTCAGCGCAAGCTGCAAGGTGCAGAAATGTGCCTTGTGTGGTGGGGTAGGTCATCTCGCCGCATCTTGCAAGGACATTCGGTGCCACCTGTGTGGTGACCTAGGTCACCCGTATAGCCGCTGCCCTCGCTCCTTTACCAATGCCGCTGCAGGCCCGGTGGGGGGAGACCGTGAGGGGGCAACCCCTGGCGGCGCGACCTCTGCTGTGGCAGGTGGTGGTGGCGGGAGAGGGGCTAAGGGGCCAGTGAGGAAGGACAAGGCCAATAGAGGTCCCTCTTACCAGAGGAGACAGGAAAATCGCCACGGGGGTGAGGGGCGGGGAGAGCCTCAGGCAACTGGGGTGATGCCTGCCCTCCCCTCTAGGCCGGTGGCCGGTGTCTCTGAGGCCCCGGGGGAGGAAGAGGTATGCGAGGAGATCAGGAGGTTGGAGAGGGAGGAAAACCTGGCTGACTCCGACAACTCCTCCCAGTATGAAAGTGTGGATGAGGAGGTCACGGATCAGCCTACAGTAGAGAAGGGTGATAAAAAGCGTACCGGAAGGAGGAAGAAGAAGGTGGTTAAGCCTTCCAAACCTCCTCCCCCGACCGTAAGTATGCCAACGGAAGGGCTCACCGGCTCCCCTCTGATCGCCCTCTCCAACCGGTACCAAGCCCTCGACGACCCTGCTGGGACGGAGGTCGGGGGCGAGGGGCCGGGGGCACCATCTGGGGGGCTTTCAGGGGATGGCGGAGTCTGTCCCCCAGGGGACGCTGTTTCCTCTGGGGGGGGAGACAGACCTGGAGCCCGGAGGCTGGAGTATAATACAGGATGTAACTCAGGATCAGTAATGTATGTACACAGTGACTGCACCAGTAGAATAGTGAGTGCAGCTCTGGGGTATAATACAGGAGGTAACTCAGGATCAGTAATGTAATGTATGTACACAGTGACTGCACCAGCAGAATAGTGAGTGCAGCTCTGGAGTATAATACAGGATGTAACTCAGGATCAGTAATGTAATGTATGTACACAGTGACTGCACCAGCAGAATTGTGAGTGCAGCTCTGGAGTATAATACATGATGTAACTCAGGATCAGTATTGTAATGTATGTACACAGTGACTGCACCAGCAGAATAGTGAGTGCAGCTCTGGAGTATAATACAGGATGTAACTCAGGATCAGTAATGTAATGTATGTACACAGTGATGGCACCAGCAGAATAGTGAGTGCAGCTCTGGAGTATAATACAGGATGTAACTCAGGATCAGTAATGTAATGTATGTACACAGTGACTGCACCAGCAGAATAGTGAGTGCAGCTCTGGAGTATAATACTGGATGTAACTCAGGATCAGTAATGTAATGTATGTACACAGTGACTGCACCAGCAGAATAGTGAGTGCAGCTCTGGAGTATAATACAGGATGTAACTCAGGATCAGTAATGTAATGTATGTACACAGTGACTGCACCAGCAGAATAGTGAGTGCAGCTCTGGGGTATAATACAGGATGTAACTCAGGATCAGTAATGTAATGTATGTACACAGTGACTGCACCAGCAGAATAGTGAGTGCAGCTCTGGAGTATAATACAGGATGTAACTCAGGATCAGTAATGTAATGTATGTACACAGTGACTACACCAGCAGAATAGTGAGTGCAGCTCTGGAGTATAATACAGGATGTAACTCAGGATCAGTAATGTATGTACACAGTGACTGCACCAGCAGAATAGTGAGTGCAGCTCTGGGGTATAATACAGGATGTAACTCAGGATCAGTAATGTAATGTATGTACACAGTGACTGCACCAGCAGAATAGTGAGTGCAGCTCTGGAGTATAATACAGGATGTAACTCAGGATCAGTAATGTAATGTATGTACACAGTGACTGCACCAGCAGAATAGTGAGTGCAGCTCTGGAGTATATAATACAGGATGTAACTCAGGATCAGTAATGTAATGTATATACACAGTGACTGCACCAGCAGAATAGTGAGTGCAGATCTGGAGTATAATACAGGATGTAACTCGGGATCAGTAATGTAATGTATGTACACAGTGACTGCACCAGCAGAATTTTGAGTGCAGCTCTAGAGTATAATACAAGATGTAACTCAGGATCAGTAATGTATGTACACAGTGACTGTACCAGCAGAATAGCGAGTGCAGCTCTGGGGTATAATACAGGATGTAACTCAGGATCAGTAATGTAATGTATGTACACAGTGACTGCACCAGCAGAATAGTGAGTGCAGCTCTGACCTGTAAAACAGGATGTAACTCATGATCAGTAATGTAATGTATGTACACAGTGACTGCACCAGCAGAATAGTGAGTGCAGCTCTGGAGTATAATACAGGAGGTAACTCAGGATCAGTAATGTATGTACACAGTGACTGCACCAGCAGAATAGTGAGTGCAGCTCTGACCTGTAAAACAGGATGTAACTCATGATCAGTAATGTAATGTATGTACACAGTGACTGCACCAGCAGAATAGTGAGTGCAGCTCTGGGGTATAATACAGGACGTAACTCAGGATCAGTAATGTAATTGTATGTAGAGCCCAGCTGCGCTTGGAATCTCATTTCCCAGAGGGATGCACTGAAGGTAACAACCACAAGAGACCTGATATTCATTCACACATCTTCACCAATCCCTAGAGCCACCAGAGGGAGCCTTTTTAGAGTATATAAGGATGGTGAAGACACAGAGTAGTTCAGTTGTTTAGTTCTCTCAGAGAGCAGAGTAGTCTGAGGGCTGCAGCCTGCAGTGACACCTCAGAAAGTTGAGAAGGAGAGTTGTTAGTTCTCTTGGAGAGAAGCAAGTAGAGAGTTAGCTCTAGGAGCGAGCACAGATCAATTAGTCTGCAAAGCCAGGTGCAGGTCAGACGGAGAAGACTGATAGCCATTCCAGGTAGAGCTTGGAAGAGAGAGAGAGAACAGCAGTTGTTGAAAGAACCTGAAATCTGCAGCTCCAAGCTTAGTTCAAACTTGTGGAGGCTAGTACAAGTGGAAAGGAAGCCACTCCAGCCTAGTCAGAACTGAGTCAACCGAGTGCAGTTCAGTGAGCAAGCGTGCCGACGCTTTGAGAGCGGTGAAGAAAGAGAAGAAGCAGCAACCTACAGCCAGAGTGTGCTTATGTGAGGGTCGAGTAGGACGAAAGGCGAGTGGAAGAGAAGAAGAGAGTGACAGAGGTGGAAATAGCATTGATAGCTTACCTCTACTCTGAATAACCGGACACCGGGTCCGAGCTTGCTAGAATCTACATGACTAGTAGGAGATACCGGAGATCCTGGAGTACTCCAAGTTCCAGGAGCCCAGGAGTGCTGATACGTAACCGGGGTCAGGAAGACGGAGTCTAGCAGGACGCTGCAAACAGAGACACTGTTCTATCCAAGAGAAGGCCCTACCACAAAGTCAGCCGGGCGTGTAAATCTGAAGACAGAGTTAGGCCTCGTTTCATACAGGTCAGAGACTCACATTACAGGAGTAAGGAGGCCCTACACCTACTCAGTGGAAAGAACTGGAGGTGCATCCTTCACCCTGCCAGCATCCCGGGACGTGCCTGCCATTCCATCAGTAAAGGTACAGAAAGAGACTTTCGTGTGTGTTTTCACATTATTACTCCTACGGCCGAACTCCCTTCCTCCATCCTGCACCCCTACACAGCTTAACTACCCTGAAGGAACCCAGCCTTGCCTGTGGGAGGCTTAACACCTTGCTGCCCCATACCAACCCTTCAGCGGATCTATACAGCAGCGCTGGTCACCCTGACCAGGCACCACAGGTGGCGTCACGAACATTTCTACAAACACTTTAATCCCCTGTAAATATCCCCCTTTTTAGTGAGCGCCCAGGGCCACGGACCGAGCTGTGCAGCTCTGGAGTATAATACAGGATGTAACTCAGGATCAATAATGTAATGTATGTACACAGTGACTGCACCAGCAGAATAGTGAGTGCAGCTCTGGAGTATAATACAGAATGTAACTCAGGATCAGTAATGTAATGTATGTACACAGTGACTCCACCAGCAGAATAGTGAGTGCAGCTCTGGGGTATAATACAGGATGTAACTCAGGATCAGTAATGTAATGTATGTACACAGTGACTGCACCAGCAGAATAGTGAGTGCAGCTCTGGAGTATAATACAGGATGTAACTCAGGATCAGTAATGTAATGTATGTACACAGTGACTGCACCAGCAGAATAGTGAGTGCAGATCTGGAGTATAATACAGGATATAACTCAGGATCAGTAATGTAATGTATGTACACAGTGACTGCACCAGCAGAATAGTGAGTGCAGCTCTGGAGTATAATACAGGATGTAACTCGGGATCAGTAATGTAATGTATGTACACAGTGACTGCACCAGCAGAATAGTGAGTGCAGCTCTGGAGTATAATACAGGATGTAACTCAGGATCAGTAATGTAATGTATGTACACAGTGACTGCACCATCAGAATAGTGAGTGCAGCTCTGGAGTATAATACAGGATGTAACTCAGGATCAATAATGTAATGTATGTACACAGTGACTGCACCAGCAGAATAGTGAGCGCAGCTCTGGAGTATAATACAGGATGTAACTCAGGATCAGTAATGTAATGTATGTACACAGTGACTGCACCAGCAGAATAGTGAGTGCAGCTCTGGAGTATAATACAGGATGTAACTCAGGATCAGTAATGTATGTACACAGTGACTGCACCAGCAGAATAGTGAGTGCAGTTCTGGAGTATAATACAGGATGTAACTCAGGATCAGTAATGTAATGTATGTACACAGTGACTGCACCAGCAGAATAGTGAGTGCAGCTCTGGATATAATACAGGATGTAACTCAGGATCAGTAATGTAATGTATGTACACAGTGACTGCACCAGCAGAATAGTGAGTGTAGCTCTGGAGTATAATACAGGATGTAACTCAGGATCATAATGTAATGTATGTACACAGTGACTGCACCAGCAGAATATTGAGAGCAGCTCTGGAGTATAATACAGGATGTAACTCAGGATCTGTAATGTATGTACACAGTGACTGCACCAGCAGAATAGTGAGTGCAGATCTGGAGTATAATACAGGATTAACTCAGGATCAGTAATGTAATGTATGTACACAGTGACTGCACCAGCAGAATAGTGAGTGCAGCTCTGGAGTATAATACAGGATGTAACTCGGGATCAGTAATGTATGTATGTACACAGTGACTGCACCAGCAGAATAGTGAGTGCAGCTCTGGAGTATAATACAGGATGTAACTCAGGATCAGTAATGTAATGTATGTACACAGTGACTGCACCATCAGAATAGTGAGTGCAGCTCTGGAGTATAATACAGGATGTAACTCAGGATCAATAATGTAATGTATGTACACAGTGACTGCACCAGCAGAATAGTGAGCGCAGCTCTGGAGTATAATACAGGATGTAACTCAGGATCAGTAATGTAATGTATGTACACAGTGACTGCACCAGCAGAATAGTGAGTGCAGCTCTGGAGTATAATACAGGATGTAACTCAGGATCAGTAATGTAATGTATGTACACAGTGACTGCACCAGCAGAATATTGAGAGCAGCTCTGGAGTATAATACAGGATGTAACTCAGGATCTGTAATGTATGTACACAGTGACTGCACCAGCAGAATAGTGAGTGCAGCTCTGGAGTATAACAGGATACATTGTAACTCAGGATCAGTACAGGATCAGTAATATATGTACACAGTGACTGCACCAGCCGAATAGTGAGTGCAGCTCTGGAGTATAACATAGGATGTAACTCAGGATCAGTACATGATCAGTAATGTAATGTATGTACACAGTGACTGCACCAGCTGTCTGCTTAGCCTTTGCTGGTTATTAAAAATAGAGGTTACACCACGTTATTTTTCTTCTGGTCCTGCCTTTTTAAAAACCAGTAAAGGTGACACAGACATCTGTGAGCTGATATTAATAGGCTGGGAAGCTCCATGGTTATTGGCCCCTTCTCAGAATAATAACACCAGTTACCTAAGGCAATTTTTTATTAAATTATTTGCTAAATACAAGTGCAGAAAACAACACATGCAAAGCCCTGACTGTATCTCTCACTGACATATTTCTATCTATTCTATTCTGACAGTTTGGGCTGTGAATTTACTGTACTTCGCCGATGAAATGTCAGGTTTCCCTTGATATGTGTGCATAAAAATCGGACGGCACACGTAGGGTCCATGTGACGTGCAATTTTATTTTTTTTCTCGCATCCATTGACTTGCATTGGTGAGTGAAATCCGATTCTCGTAGGATGGGATTCACAATTTCATTGATTTAAAGCTAACGTCTCCCTGTATTCACTGTTTGGTTTGTATCTGCACACATTTTTAGTTAGCATTTTGCATTTGAGTCTTCAATTAATTCTAGCAGCCCAGAAAAGCTAATAGTATTTCCTGTACTTCAGAGCAGAAATCTCTGACCATTCTTTACATAATCAGTGTTATCCCAAGTTTATTTTCGTTCCAGAATTCTCTTTTTTTGCATCCTGGGAAGTGAGATCTATTCTGTATAGTAGTATCCCGACTAAGCTGTTAAACATGTGCACGAGAACAAAACAAGTATTGTTGACAATTACATTCAGCAGAATTGTGAGTGCAGCTCTGGATTATAGATAATAAGGCATGCTTTAACTGTTAGTTTATCTTTTAGATTTCATCACAAGAATTATTGCAAGTTGTACCAGTGTCAGAATATTGGGATGGCTCGTATCAGCAGACCACTAGCTATGGCTGATAATTTTTTTTGTCCGGTTTCTCATTAGTGAACTGGATGTTGCAGGTTGGAATGGGAAAATATCAACCTCATCTGTTAGATTTGGGAAGTATATCTGGGGTGTATAATCAATGAGATTATGGATTTGCCTTCTCTTGGGTCATTATGTATGAGGATGCATGCGATATCTCCCTGCACAGAAAGTTTATCCTCTCCCAGCCCAGACCACGTCCTCCTCTCCCCGCCCAGAACCACGTCTCCTCTCCCGCCAGAACCACGTCATCCGCTCCCGCACAGGACCGCGTCATCCTCTCCCGCACACAACCGCGTCATCCTCTCCCCACCAGGACCGCGTCTCCTCTCCCCGCACAGGACCGCATCGTCCTCTCCCCACCCGGACCGCATTATCCTCTCCCCGCCCAGAACCACGTCATCTACCCCAGGACCGTGTCTCTCCCGCCAGCTCATCTCTCCCGCCAGACCACGTCGTCTCTCCCCACGAAACGTCGTCCTTCGCAGCCGTACTTCCCGACAGACTCAGCATCTCTCCGCAGGACGTCATCCTTCCTCCGCCCAGAACCACGTGTCTCTCCGCACAGACGCGTCATCTCTCCCCGTTCAGGACATTCCTCCGCACAGGACGTCATCCTCTCCCCGCCAGGAACCTGTCTTCCTCTCCCCGCCCAGGAACCACGTCTGTCCTCTCCCGCACATGGAACCGCGTCATCTCTCCCCGACAGGATCATCATCCTCTCCTCGCACAGGACGTCATCCTCTCCCCGCACAGAGTCCAGCTCGTCCTCTCCCCGCGTATCCTATCCGCAGACCACTCGTCCTCTCCCCGCACAGAACCACGTCGTTCCGACTCCTCTCTCCGCACACTCTCTCCGCACAGAACCACGTCATCCTCTCCCCGCACAGAACCGTCATCTCCTCTCCCTCGCACAAGATCCAGTCGTCCTCTCCCCGCACAGAACCACGTCGTCCTCTCCCCGCACAGAACCGCGTCATCCTCTCCCCGTACAGGACTCATCAGGTCCTCTCCTCCCGCACAGAGGCACAGACCCGTCGTCCTCTCCCGCACAAGAACCCGTCACTCCCGTCGACTCTCATCTCTCCTCGCACAGGACACCCAGACACGTCGTCCTCTCCCGCACAGAACCACGTCTCCTCTCCCCGCACAGGAACCACTCATCCTCTCCCCGCACAGGACGCATTCATCCTCTCCCCGCACAGACTCTCCTCCCAGACGTTCTCTCCCGACAGAACCACGTCGTCCTCTCCCGCACAGAACCACGTCGTCCTCTCCCCGCACAGAACCACGTCGTCCTCTCCCCGCACAGAACCACGTCGTCCTCTCCCCGCACAGAACCCGTCATCCTCTCCCGACAGGAACATCCGAGCGTCATCTCTCCCGCACAGAACCACGTCGTCCTCTCCCGCACAGAACCACGTCTCTCTCCGACAGACCTCGTCTCCCCAATCATCCTCTCCCGTACAGGATCATCATCCTCTCCTACGGCACAAGACGTTCCTCTCCCCGCACAGAACCACGTCGTCCTCTCCCCGCACAGAACCGCGTCATCCTCTCCCCGTACAGGACCACTCTCTCTCCACAGGACGTCATCCTCTCTCCTCTCCGACAGAACCACGTCGTCCTCTCCCGCAGATCACAGAACCACGTCGTCCTCTCCCCGCACAGAACCACGTCATCCTCTCCCCGTACAGGACTCATCATCCTCTCCTCGCACAGACGTCATCCTCTCCCGCACAGAACGTCGTCCTCTCCCGCACAGAACGCTCCTCTCCGTCAGGCTCCACAGAACCCGTATCTCTCCCGACAGGACTCATCCTCCCTCGCACAGACGTCTCTCTCCCGCACAGAACCACGTCGTCCTCTCCCCGCACAGAACCACGTCGTCCTCTCCCCGCACAGAACCCGTCATCCTCTCCTCGACACAGAACCCGTCATCCTCTCCCCGCACAGAACCAGTCTCCTCTCCCGCACAGAACCGTCATCCTCTCCCCGCACAGAACCACGTCGTCCTCTCCCGCACAGAACCCGTCATCCTCTCCCTGCACAGAACCACGTCGTCCTCTCCCGCACAGACCCGTCATCCTTCCCCGCACAGACTCATCTCCTCTCCACGCACGTCGTCTCTCTCCCGCACAGAACCACGTCGTCCTCTCCCCGCACAGAACCGACGTCTCCTCTCCCCGCACAGACCGTCATCCTCTCCCGCACAGAACCACGTCGTCCTCTCCCCGCACAGAACCCGTCATCCTCTCCCGCACAGAACCACGTCTCCTCTCCCCGCACAGAACCACGTCATCCTCTCCCGCACAGAACCACGTCGTCCTCTCCCCGCACAGAACCACTCGTCCTCTCCCGCACAGAACCCGTCGTCCTCTCCCGCACAGAACCACGTCGTCCTCTCCCCGCACAGAACCGCGTCATCCCTCTCCCCGACAGGACTCATCTCCTTCCCGCACAGACGTCATCCTCTCCCCGCACAGAACCCGTCATCCTCTCCCCGCACAGAACCACGTCGTCCTCTCCCCGCACAGAACCACGTCATCCTCTCCCCGTACAGGACCATCATCCTCTCCTCGCACAGGACGTCATCCTCTCCCCGCACAGAACCACGTCGTCCTCTTCCCGCACAGAACCGCGTCATCCTCTCCCTGCACAGAACCACGTCGTCCTCTCCCCGCACAGAACCCGTCATCCTCTCCCCGTACAGGACTCATCATCCTCTCCTCGCACAGGACGTCATCCTCTCCCTGCACAGAACCACGTCGTCCTCTCCCGCACGAACCGCGTCATCCTCTCCCTGCACAGACCATCTCCTCTTCCCCGCACAGAACGCGTCATCCTCTCCCTGCACAGAACACGTCGTCCTCTCCCCGCACAGAACCGTCGTCTCTCCCCGCACAGAACCCGTCATCCTCTCCCGCACAGAACACTCTCCTCTCCGCACAGGACGTCATCCTCTCCCTGCACAGAACCACGTCGTCCTCTCCCGCACAGAACCACGTGTCCTTCCCGCACAGAACCACGTCGTCCTCTCCCCGCACAGAACCACGTCGTCCTCTCCCCGCACAGAACCACGTCGTCCTCTCCCGCACAGAACCCGTCATCCTCTCCCCGTACAGACCATCATCCTCTCTGCACACGGACGTCATCCTCTCCCCGCACAGAACCACGTCGTCCTCTCCCGCACAGAACCGCGTCATCCTCTCCCTGCACAGAACCACGTCGTCCTCTCCCGCACAGAACCGTCATCCTCTCCCGTACAGGACTCATCATCCTCTCCTCGCACAGGACGTCATCCTCTCCCCGCACAGAACCACGTCGTCCTCTCCCCGCACAGACACGTCCCTCCCCGCACAGAACCGCGTCATCCTCTCCCTGCACAGAACCACGTCGTCCTCTCCCCGCACAGAACCCGTCATCCTCTCCCGTACAGGACTCATCATCCTCTCCTCGCACAGGACGTCATCCTCTCCCCGCACAGAACCACGTCGTCCTCTCCCGCACAGAACCGCGTCATCCTCTCCCTGCACAGAACCACGTCGTCCTCTCCCGCACAGAACCCGTCATCCTCTCCCGCACAGACTCATCCTCTCCCGCACAGGACCGTCATCCTCTCCCTGCACAGAACCACGTCGTCCTCTCCCCGCACAGAACCGCGTCATCCTCTCCCGTACAGGACTCATCATCCTCTCCGCACAGGACGTCATCTCTCCCCGCACAGAACCACGTCGTCCTCTCCCCGCACAGAACCACGTCGTCTCTCCCCGCACAGAACCGCGTCATCCTCTCCCCGCCTCACTGGACGTCATCCTTCCTCTCACTCTCGCACAGGACGTCATCCTCTCCCCGCACAGAACCACGTCGTCCTCTTCCCGCACAGAACCGCGTCATCCTCTCCCTGCACAGAACCACGTCGTCCTCTCCCCGCACAGAACCGCGTCATCCTCTCCCCGTACAGGACTCATCATCCTCTCCTCGCACAGGACGTCGTCCTCTCCCCGCACAGAACCACGTCGTCCTCTCCCCGCACAGAACCGCGTCGTCCTCTCCCCGCACAGAACCGCGTCGTCCTCTCCCCGCACAGAACCACGTCGTCCTCTCCCCGCACAGAACCGCGTCATCCTCTCCCCGTACAGGACTCATCATCCTCTCATCGCACAGGACCAAGTTGTCCCCTCTCCGCATAGGAACACAAAAAGCACAATAATCACTAAAATCTGCATTTAGCCTCCGTAACCCACCCTGCTTGCCAGTGACATGTTCTACTCCATATGGATATTGCTTTATTATCCTTCCGCTGAATGCGGCATCTCGACAGCCCCGCTGCTCACAGACGACTATTTAAACGCACAAAGAAATTAGATAAATTCCACTTTCTTGTAGATGAACACATTTATAGCCCATCCTGGCCCGAGCCCTGCAGTCACTGCTATTCCCCCGGAGTCATTGTCATGACTGAGGAGTGATCACCATTTAAGAAAGAGAGTGTCAGGAGCTGAAATTATGAGGCGTCCTGGAGACAGTAAACATGTGGCGCATCCTCCCAGCTCGGAGCTCATACCTTCTATGTGAATTTGAGAAACAGTAATTGCATTCTTGCTTCATTTTCATCCAGCACCTAAATCAGGAGCCCTGTTTCCACAGACGCTTTGCAATGAATTAAAATGAAAGGGAAGATCATTAGGAAGCGCAGTGGGTAACGATATGCAAATCAACAATACTGATGACTCAAGATTCTCCTCTGCATGCTCCAGGACTCGAATCTAGATGCCTCAAATGTGTATGGGTTTTAATTGATGTCTCAAAGTAGTCCCTCCGCTACACAAAGGCACAGTGTAATGCCTGCACAGTGCCCCACACAGTATAATACCCCCTCAGTGCCACCCGCACAGTATAATACCCCCTCAGAGACCCCTCACACAGTATAATACCCCCTCAGTGCCACCCGCACAGTATAATACCCCCTCAGTGACCCCTCACACAGTATAATACCCCCTCAGTGACCCCTCACACATTATAATGCCTTCTCAGTGCCCTCTCACACAGTATAATGCCTTCTCAGTGCCCTCTCACACAGTATAATGCCTCAACAGTAACCCCTCACACAGTATAATGCCTCCTCAGTGACCCCTCACACAGTATAATGCCTCCTCAGTGCCCCCCACACAGTATAATACCCCCTCAGTGACCCCTCACACAGTATAATACCCCCTCAGTGACCCTTCACACAGTGTAATACCCCTCAGTGCCACCCGCACAGTATAATGCTCCCTCAGTGCCTCCCACACAGTATAATGCCTCCACAGTGACTCCACACACAGTATAATGCCTCCTCAGTGCCCCCTCACACAGTATAATGCCTCCTCAGTGCCCCCCACACAGTATAATGCCTCCTCAGTGCCCCCTCACACAATATAATGCCTCCTCAGTGCCCCCTCACACAGTATAATGCCTCCTCAGTGACCCGTCACACAGTATAATGCCTCCTCAGTGCCCCTCACAGTATAATGCCTCCTCAGTTCCCCCTCACAGTATAATGCCTCCTCAGTGCCCCTTCACACAGTATAATGCCTCCTCAGTGCCCCTCACACAGTATAAGGCTTCCTCAGTGCCCCCACACAGTATAATGCCTCCTCAGTGACCCATCACACAGTATAATGCCTCCTCAGTGCCCCCTCACACAGTATAATGCCTCCTCAGTGCCCCCTCACACAGTATAAGGCTTCATCAGTGCCCCCTCACACAGTATAATGCCTTCTCAGTGACCCATCACACAGTATAATGGCTCCTCAGTGCCCCCTCACACAGTATAATGCCTCCTCAGTGCCCCCTCACACAATATAAGGCTTCCTCAGTGACCCGTCACACAGTATAATGCCTCCTCGGTGCCCCCTCGCACAGTATAATGCCTCCTCAGTGCCCCCTCACACAATATAAGGCTTCCTCAGTGACCCGTCACACAGTATAATGCCTCCTCAGTGACCCCTCACACAGTATAATGCCCCCTTAGTGCCCCCACACAGTGTAATGCTTCCTCAGTGCCCCCTCACATAGTATAATGCTTCCTCAGTGCCCCCACACAGTATAATGCCTCCTCAGTGCCCCCTCACACAGTATAATGCCTCCTCAGTGCCCCCTCATACAGTATAAGGCTTCCTCAGTGCCCCCACACAGTATAATGCCTCCTCAGTGCCCCCTCATACAGTATAAGGCTTCCTCAGTGCCCCTCACACAGTATAATGCATCCTCAGTGCCCCCTCACACAGTGTAATGCTTCCTCAGTGCCCCCTCACATAGTATAATGCTTCCTCAGTGCCCCCACACAGTATAATGCCTCCTCAGTGCCCCTCATACAGTATAAGGCTTCCTCAGTGCCCCCACACAGTATAATGCCTCCTCAGTGACCCATCACACAGTATAATGCCTCCTCAGTGCCCCCTCATACAGTATAAGGCTTCCTCAGTGCCCCCACACAGTATAATGCCTCCTCAGTGCCCCCTCACACAGTATAATGCCTCCTCAGTGACCCGTCACACAGTATAATGCCTCCTCAGTGCCCCCTCACACAGTATAATGCTTCCTCAGTGCCCCCACACAGTATAATGCCTCAGTGACCCATCACACAGTATAATGCCTCCTCAGTGACCCGTCACACAGTATAATGCCTCCTCAGTGCCCTCTCACACAGTATAAGGCTTCCTCAGTGCCCCTACACAGTACAATGCCTCCTCAGGGACTCCTCACACAGTATAATGCCTCCTCTGTGCCCCTTCAATTAGTACAATGCCTCCTCAGTGACCCCTCACACAGTATAATGCCCCCTTAGTGCCCCCACACAGTATAATGCTTCCTCAGTGCCCCTCACATAGTATAGTGCTTCCTCAGTGCCCCCACACAGTATAATGCTTCCTCAGTGCCCCCACACAGTATAATGCCTCCTCAGTGACCCCTCACACAGTATAATGCCCCCTTAGTGCCCGCACACAGTATAATGCCTCCTCAGTGCCCCCTCACACAGTATAATGCCTCCTCAGTGACCCCTCACACAGTATAATGCCTCCTCAGTGCCCCCTCACACAGTATAATGCCCCCTTAGTGCCCCCACACAGTATAATGCTTCCTCGGTGCCCCCACACAGTATAATGCCCCCTTAGTGCCCCCACACAGTGTAATGCTTCCTCAGTGCCCCCACACAGTATAATGCCTCCTCAGTGCCCCCTCACACAGTATAATGCCTCCTCAGTGCCCCCTCACACAGTATAATGCCTCCTCAGTGCCCCCTCACACAGTATAATGCCTCCTCAGTGACCCCTCACACAGTATAAGGCCTCTGCAGTGACCCCTCACACAGTATAAGGCCTCCTCAGTGCCCCCACACAGTATAATGCCTCCTCAGTGCCCCCTCACACAGTATAATGCCCCCTTAGTGCCCCCTCACACAGTATAATGCCCCCTTAGTGCCCCCTCACACAGTATAATGCCCCCTTAGTGCCCCCTCACACATTATAAAGCCCCCTCAGTGCCCCCTCACACAGTATAATGCCTCCTCACATTCCCCCTCATGGTACACACGGTTCATGTTATCTTTATATTTGTATACTTATATTTCTAATTAAGATTGATGTTTTTTTTACTAATTATCTCTGTGAAGTGGTGTATTTTGGATGATTTTTATCCTTTTTTTGATGTTATACGTTTCATGAACACCCATTTACTATTATGAGGTAATTGCTTTAGGCCATCTGAGGCCCCTCTTATAGACTGATATGTTGGTGGACACTATTTTGATCACTCATATACAGGGCGTCTTTCCGGGACAATTGTGTTTTTTGCAGACTGATCTCCCAGCACAGGATTGCAGTTTAATGGGAACTGAGAGCAGTGCAAGTGTGGGACTTTGGTTTTTTTTTAGAAGAAAGCAGTGATGTTTATGTGACCCTAAACAACCTTATATTTCCTGATGCATCTCCCCCACCACAGACTTCAGGCTTCCTATCCGCAGTAAGGCTCTACTTTACCTCCAGCTATTTCTCCCCGTCTTCCCCGCTCGCCTCTCTCCTTCTACAATGTTCACACTTGCAGCAGCTCCTTGTATGTTTATCCCATTATACCTTTTGCTCGGATTCTTCCCCGAGCTGTAATTTACTGTCAGAACTGGATCTGCATTTAATCTCATTTATTCCTTGCTCTCTTAATGCTCTATTTAATTTTCTCTCCACCGACAGTACATCTAATCTGCTTCATGTACTGTAACTGAAGATGCTATCTCCCTCTCCACTGTTCTCGCCGTTCAATACCGAATTCCCACCTGTTGAAATAAATTTCTAGAAGTATCTGCAAAATGAAAGATGGGATCTGGAGAATAGAACATCGGAGGAGCGAGGAGGGTGGAGAGGCCAGTACCTTACAATACTTTCTAGGGACAGAGGTGGTAAATGTGAGTCTGTGAAGCGTGATATTACTGAATCTTAAGACAAGTTACTTTATATTAAAAGTTTGGTGAATATTTAAAGGAGCTCTTCGCTCCAGAAAATTACATGTTGGTTTGCCTGTTTCAAGGCCACATGGGGCAGTTTTTATTGTTCATTTGCTTAATAAATGCAAATTTAAGTAATTTTTTTAGAAAGTCTTCATTAAAAAAGTTTCCTTCTTTCCTCTGGGGGAAGAAGAAGGCACTGCTGCCGAAACGCGCGTTGGGGTGGTGGTACCAAAGCTTCTAGGTAACTATGCTCTGCACAGGCTATAATTGATTTACCCCACATCGCCACTCTATGTATGTGTTGGTTCCCTATGGTACTTTGAGTTACTACTCACCAGTTAATGATTGGGTTTTTTGTCTGTAACACATCATTATTTATTATTTTTTCACATTTATCCTCATTGTTCTGTGCACCATTTTGTTTTACCCTAATTTGTGACATCATGTGCAGCTCTGGTTCTTCTTTTTGCCTGACCAATTCTCTGTCTTTACCATGCAATTTAAATTTTTAAATATACTTAGCTACTGAGCAATATTTTATTATATATATAAGAAAGATCATGTTTTAGACAGAGATAAAAGAAAACTATGATCATACAAATATACTCTCTGGGATGGTTGGCTGACCGCAGACGGCTAACTTTGCCTCTGGACCTAGGTCATGCGAATCTTTTTCCTTCACTCCACACACAACCTGTTGATGGGTGTTCCATCTTTCTCTGGACGATAGCTATAAAAGGGTCTTCGTACTGTAGACATTTAGGACCTACACAAGACATATTGGAGGTCCAACCTCTGGTATGGCTATTTCTGAATTTCTCATGGCTATAATGACTGCCCATGATTTCGGAAGCCCTTGATTTCCTCCACCAGACATATTGGAGGTCCAACCACTGGTATGGCTATTTCTGAATTTCTCATGACTCTAATGACTGTCCATGATTTTCTCCACCAGACATATTGGAGGTCCAACCTCTGCTATGGCTATTTCTGAATTTCTCATGGCTATAATGACTGCCAATGATTTCTGAAGCCCTTGATTTCCTCCACCAGACATATTGGAGGTCCAACCACTGGTATGGCTATTTCTGAATTTCTCATGACTCTAATGACTGTCCATGAGTTCCTCCACCAGACATATTGGAGGTCCAACCTCTGGTATGGCTATTTCTGAATTTCTCATGACTCTAATGACTGTCCATGATTTCCTACACCAGACATATTGGAGGTCCAACCACTGGTATGGCTATTTCTGAATTTCTCATGGCTATAATGACTGCCAATGATTTCCTCCACCAGACATATTGGAGGTCCAACCTCTGGTATGGCTATTTCTGAATTTCTCATGACTCTAATGACTGTCCATGATTTCCTCCACCAGACATATTGGAGGTCCAACCACTGGTATGGCTATTTCTGAATTTCTCATGACTCTAATGACTGTCCATGAGTTCCTCCACCAGACATATTGGAGGTCCAACCTCTGGTATGGCTATTTCTGAATTTCTCATGACTCTAATGACTGTCCATGATTTCCTACACCAGACATATTGGAGGTCCAACCTCTGGTATGGCTATTTCTGAATTTCTCATGGCTATAATGACTGTCCATGATTTCCTACACCAGACATATTGGAGGTCCAACCACTGGTATGGCTATTTCTGAATTTCTCATGGCTATAATGACTGCCAATGATTTCCTCCACCAGACATATTGGAGGTCCAACCTCTGGTATGGCTATTTCTGAATTTCTCATGACTCTAATGACTGTCCATGATTTCCTCCACCAGACATATTGGAGGTCCAACCTCTGGTATGGCTATTTCTGAATTTGTCATGGCTATAATGACTGCCCATGATTTCGGAAGCCCTTGATTTCCTCCACCAGACATATTGGAGGTCCAACCTCTGGTATGGCTATTTCTGAATTTCTCATGGCTATAATGACTGCTAATGATTTCGGAAGCCCTTGATTTCCTCCACCAGACATATTGGAGGTCCAACCACTGGTATGGCTATTTCTGAATTTCTCATGGCTATAATTTCCCTTTATTTCTGAAGCAGAACAATATGGCGATCAGCTGATCACTGGCCTGTCCTCCTTTGGGGATCTCCTAATATGATTACCCCCATTGATGATGATATATTGTGAAATAATTGCTATATAATTGCAGTGAAATATAGAAAGGAGAAGGTCTTGTTATTGGGTAGGAACCTTCTGAAGGCTCTTTGTGGATAAGGTTGGCCGGCTCTTGAATGTGGAAGCCGTCAATATTGTCTGTAGGAAGATTGATCAGCTGGAAATGAGCAGCTGATCTATAGTTCAGTCTATGGATCACTGATCAAAGCCCCAGAAGAATCGAAAAATCTGGCGGTCGGGTCATTCAGAGTGAATTAAGGTGTAGAGAAGAAAGTATAGAAAGGATTTCTGGGCGGCAGATAAATTCTTCTTCTTAAAGCAAGTCTTGCCTTAAGCTGGCCATAAGCCCAATGATTAGTAGCAGTTATTATGAAGCGTTGGGAGGAAGTTTTGTTCTGTCACAGGTACACGTATCCTAAGAAGAGCGAGAATTTTACTGTGAGCATACAACCAACCAAATCCCCAAAAAGCCCTATAAATAGATTGCACATTACTATGGTATTCCACTACCCCTTCCTAAATACCGTATACAGTGCAAAATAAGTAACAGATACCTCTCGTACAGGCGCCATCTATCGATGACTGCTCTGGGACATTATTATCTTCCATAAGCGCTGCTCCCAAATATCGGCTGCTTATGGGCTGCAGATCTCGCAATTCCTTGCACCGCGTAGGACGGGTGGTCAGAAAACCACTTTAAAGGTGTATTTTTCATTAATATGGCTTAGCTAGCTCGCAGACGCTTTCTTCTAAGGATTAAGTAGAATTTATCAGCAGGGTTATCATATATGTAATCCGACAGCAACATGATGTCGGGGCAGAGACCCTGATTCTAGTGATGTATCGCTTGCTGTCATTTTGATACAATCCCTGTTTTTTATTCATCAGATCTAGCAGTGCTCAGAATGCTGAGCCCTGTATAACTCCACCCATACTAGTGATTGACAGCTTCCTGTGTACTCTGTGCATAGACAGAAAGCTGCCAATTGGTGGTGGTTGGACTAGGAGGCACCAGACACCTAGTCCTGTAGTGATAATCTCCTGCTGATAAAACATTGATTTTATTAAAACAGCAACACAGAGCCTAGCAAGTGACACATCAACCGGAATCAGGCTCTCTGCCCCTACATCATGCTGCTCTTAAATTATATAGAAAAAAACACCTGCCGACCGATTCCCTTTAAGAAGTGTTAGTTCTAGAGATAAGAGGCGATTCAACCCATCTAGAACATCTGTTAATCCACCGTTTCCAATGATACAGTATTTATCATATATAATTGATGATGAATGAAAGAAATGTTTTATATTTTTTTAGGTTCTTTGTGTTAGTTTTGGGATTTTTTGCCTGTAATGAGGCTCTGAACCTCCCTGACGTTTCCATTCTTCTGTACATTGTATCCTGTATGCATTCTGTATATTGTTTCTGTATTCTACTTGTTTGTAAATATTTAACAAAGTAACAAAGACAATATGGAACGGCAGAAGCCGATGATGAGCGGAGACGCAGCAGATGGCGGATGCAGAAACACGCAGACTGTTATGGAATAAATTGCTCACATGGAAATGAGCGGAGCGGCGGCGCGCGGTGCGGCGCACGGGGTCAGAAGTTTGCAACCTTTTTTCTAGTTAAGGGCAGAATGGGGAAAGAATCAGGGTATAGGGAAACCCAGGGAAGAGTCGTTATAAGGGTAGAGTCACTTGGCTGTAAAACTTGAACGAGGATGGTAACGCTGTCCATGGACTGGCCGTCAGCTCTCCTAGCCTAAGCGTGGCAGCTGCATACAAACTCACGCTGTCACGTTTGGGTGGGTAGAGCCGACAGCCAGTCCAGCATTGCATTGTGATCCTCGTCTGAGTTATACGGCTGTGTGTCTCTTCCCTAAGGCTGGGGCTATACAGAGACTTTGGCCTCGACTCATGTTTTTCAACCAAAAAGCGCTGTCTACCACTTCGACATTGTAGCATCGCGTTGTGACTTACAAAGTTCCGCGACAAGTAAGTTGCACAGAATCCATGCGGTTCTCACTTTTCGCTACTTGCTTGTCACAATGTGACACCGTTCACTTGTTCACTTGCAATGTTGCAACGGCACACAACGATACTTGTCATGTATCACCTAAAGGGCACGAGCCCTAAAGCAGGTACCTGTGGCCGAAACACTTTAGGGGACGCTTACACAATTAAGGTGACACAGGCTGTATTCAAGACACCTTTGGTAAAAGGGCTGAAAACGGTTCCTGGTGCTATGTCTCACCTGATGAAGGGGATTCTCAAAGCCCTTGGTTCGGATAAGCGCTTATTTTGCAGCAAGGACAGATGATGTTGGTGCATCATGGAAATCCAGATGTGGCAGCAGAAGTTGTGTAGCAGAATGACAAAAAGAAAAGCAAACGGGAATCAAGTGATCCGATGAAGTAGAGTAGAGATTCTCTCAATTGATGTAGCAGAGCTGTAAACCACAAGGAACAGAAGAGACTCAACAATGAAGAACTGGTGAAACAGAGCTGAGTTACACAATGATATGGCAGACATGACTGAAAGATATAGCAGAGCTTTGTTTGTCATAGAGTCCAATGCAGAGTTGGTTGTGATTTGGCAGGTATACTGTAAATTTGCAATTTTGCAGAGCTAGGTTTGAGTCAAAATCCAAGGCAGAACTACTGGCCAGTGATATAGAAGAGTTACCCAGCCATAAACCAGAGCTGGGTTTGTCAGAGAGTCTAAGGTACAACAGGCCAGAGTATATACGAGTTTGAGGCAGGGTCAGGTCGGGCAGAACGGAGGCAAGGACTGATAGCATAAAGGACAAAGGGAGCGTTACCAAAAAGGGACTCTGTCTCAGTCTGTATGCTGCAGCCGTGTGTAACCGAATTGCACAGTAAATCTGAACCTGTTAAACTGGACCCAGGATCTCCTGTCATATCTGTAGCTGTAACCGGTCCCATAGACGGGGAGGTTACAAGAGCTCCCGAACTACAAGTGAGTAAAGAAAGCCCCCCACAGCCCATCACTCTCAACTCTGATTCCTGTACAGAAGAGGGGATTCAGGGCAAACAGTTACTCAGTTCCAGCCTAGAGTAACTAGACCTTTGCCCCACTTCATAAGTGCTCTATGGTTTTATCATAGAGTCCAAGGCAAAACTGGTGAGTGGTATATCAGAGTACCCAGCAATGTAGCAGAGTTAGGTTTATTACAGAGTCCAGGACAGAGCTGGTCAGTGGTATAACAGAGTACTCAGCAATATAGCAGGGCAATATTTGTTACGGAGTCAAGTACAGAACCTGGCAGCGGTATAACAGAGTACCCAGCAATATAGCAGGGCCAGGTTTGTTACAGAGTTCAGGACAGAGCTGGTCAGTGGTATAGCGGAGTACCCAGCAATATAGCAGGGCTAGGTTTGTTACAGAGTCCCAGACAGAAATGGTCAGCAGTATAGCAGAGTACCCAGCAATATAGCAGGGCTAGGTTTGTTACAGAGTCCCAGACAGAAATGGTCAGCAGTATAGCAGAGTACCCAGCAATATAGCAGGGCTAGGTTTGTTACAGAGTCCCAGACAGAAATGGTCAGCAGTATAGCAGAGTACCCAGCAATATAGCAGGGCTAGGTTTGTTACAGAGTCCCAGACAGAAATGGTCAGCAGTATAGCAGAGTACCCAGCAATATAGCAGGGCTAGGTTTGTTACAGAGTCCCAGACAGAAATGGTCAGCAGTATAGCAGAGTACCCAGCAATATAGCAGGCTAGGTTTGTTACAGAGTCCCAGACAGAAATGGTCAGCAGTATAGCAGAGTACGCAGCAATGAAGCACAGCTAGGTTTTTTACAGAGTCTAAAGGTATGCACATAAACAATATCGCTAACGGATGCTAAAAAGTCACTTAGCGATCCCTTAGCGATATTGTTCAGTGCGAGTCAGGACGAGCTCTGTGTATCGTCGTCGCTGGAGTCGACCCTATTTCACGCTGCGTCGGTGGTATCTAATCGCTGTTGGCACTTTCTAGCGATTAGCGTACTTTGTACCGCTAAAGTTTAGAGTCGCAACGGCGATAGCGTCGTACTATATCGCTATGTGCCGATTTGCGATATAGAAACAATCCCTAGCGATCGCTTAGTTCGTGTTATCGTGATCGCTAGCGGATGTAGTGGGCAGTACCTTAAGGAAGAAGTTGCCAGCAGTATAGCTGTGCACCAGCAATATAGCAGAAACAGGTTTGTCACAAGGTTCATGCATGAGGCAGATATAACTCTGCAATTTTTCAGAGCTGGATTTGAGACAGAATCCAAGGAAGAACTGGCCCTTCATATGGAAGATTTACACAGCCATGTAGGAGAGCTAGGTTTGTCACAAAGTTTAAGGCAGAACAGGTCACAGTATACCAGCCATGTATGTACTCTATCGGTTTTGTCTTAGAGTCCAAAGCAAACTGGTGAATGATTAAATCACAGTTTCTCAGCCATGTAGCAGAGCTAGGTTTGTTACAGAGTCTAATGCAGAAATGGTCAGCGCCGGTATAGGAAAGTACCAAGCAATGTATCAGAGCTAGGTTGTTACATAGTCCAATGAGGAAGTGGTCTTCAGTATAGCACAGTACTCAGCAATGTTGCAGAGCTAGGTTTGTTACATAGTCCAAGCAGAACTGGCCAGCTGTATAGTGGAGTACTCGGCAATGTAGCAGAGCTGCGATTGTCACAAAGTTCATGTATAGCTGGCACAGGGAAACAGTCCTGGGTACAGGAATGGACACAACTACTGAGCAGGTCTATAGGTCCTGGGAGTATGCTTTCTTTATAGAGTCAGTGGAAGGAGGAGGACATGGCACCCGACACTATATCCAGGAGAGGTGTATAGCAACTGGAAGTAAAAAGTTCCCAAAAATAACATAAGTGCAAAGAAGAATAAGTGTTTCTTCCCCCCTCGGCTCTGCTTTTCCTCTATCACATAGTGCGTCTTTATTTCTCCTTCCATCAATATTGTTTTCTTAAAATAACTGTGTGAAGAAAACATTTTACATCAGAATCATAAACGTGTTAAAAGCAGCACGGAAAAAATAACCCCCCGTCACATTGAAGTAAGGCGAGCGCCTGCGCACAGCACCGCTACTAGGTTCATGCTCTGCAATAGATGTGACACATGGCTGATCGGACGCAGACCCCAGGATGGATCAATACAGGGAGCAATGGTAGATAAAGGGATTAAATGGCTAATAAGCCGACCTGCGACTCAAGGAAGCAGCGAGGAGAGAAGCCAAGATTAATGTGCTGGAATCTGGAGCCGGGGCTGGACAGGGCACATATTAATTAGGGCCGCCATGATTAGTCGCCAGTCTAATTTGATGGTAAACGATTGCAGTCGCAGCATGTATTGGCCGCAGGAGCACTAATTGGGTTGGGTGTCTGATCTCGGGTCCAGGCGAGAAAAGCTAATTAGGGAAAGTTCTGCAAAATAAAGAAAAATAAATCCAAGAATAAGACAAGAAGCAAAGATTTCAGATCCGCAAATAATCCAATTACAAAGACAAGAAAAGAAGATGAATTCTGATTATGGTCGAGGAAAGTTGCTGTTTTTCTTTTAGGTACAGAATATTTATTCCCAGCGCACCCCGCCGTCCAAAAAAGAGAAAATATGATGATCATAAGTCATCAGGTTTGTTGCTGCATGTCTGACTGTGGGAAAGAATAAAATGGCTATGATTAGAGGGAAGCCCACAAGAGTTGTCCCTCACCAGACTTTATTTTGATGCTGAGCAAGAGCCACCAGGGGCCTAATGATCGAGGTCATGCGAATGGGGGACCCAACGACACCAGTGCAAACTTCAACTGGATGTGCTTCCTCGGATGCACATTTAGTTGAAGTGTATTGTGGTGCACAGACCCAGCGTGTGCGGCAATATACACTGCCGGGCCAATCAGAGGCCAGCAGCTGATGTCGGTGTGCACGTGGCTGGGAGCACAAGGCAGAGACGTCATGCACTCCCATCGCTTGCATGCTGAAGTCAGCTGCCGGTATCAGAAGAGGACGCCGTGAGGCGGGGGAGCGGAGGGAAGGGGAGTATAGTGGTTTATTATTTTCTATGCATTAGAGAACAGGGCAGAATGGGGGACATACAGTATATACCAGGATTGGGGATGTATATATCAGGAAGGGAGTATATATATATATATATATAAAATATATATATATACAAGGATAGGGGATGTATATACCAGGATGGGGAACATTATCAAGATGGGGACGTATATACCAGGATGGGGAACATACAGTATATATCCCAGGGTGGGGAACATATAAACCAGGTTGGGAGACATATATACCAGGATGTGGGACATATATACCAGGATGGGAGACATATATACCAGAATGGGAGACAATATATACCAGGATGGGGGACATATATACCAGGATGGAGGTCATATATACCAGGATGGGAGACATATATGACAGGATGGAGAACATATATTCCAGGATGGTAGACATATATACCAGGATGGGAGACATATATACCACGATGGGGGACATATACTGTATACTAGGATGAGGGATATATATACCAGTGTGGGGCCAGGAAAAGGGACATATATCCCATGATGGGGACATCTACCAGAATAGAGGTCATATATACCAGGATGGGGGACATATATACCAGGATGGAGGTCATATATACCAGGATGGGAGACATATATGACAGGATGGAGAACATATATTCCAGGATGGTAGACATATATACCAGGATGGGAGACATATATACCACGATGGGGGACATATACTGTATACTAGGATGAGGGATATATATACCAGGGTGGGGCCCAGGAAAAGGGACATATATCCCATGATGGGGACATCTGCCAGAATAGAGGTATATATACCAGGATGGGGGACATATACCAGGATGAGAGACATATATACCAGGATGGAGGATATATATACAAGGATAATGGACATTTATACCAGAATGAGGGATATATCTACCAGAATGGAGATCATATATACCAGGATGGAGGTATATATACAAGGATAATGGACATTTATACCAGGATGAGGAACATACGCACCAGGATGGAGGTCATATATACAAGGTTGGAGGTCATATATGCCAAGATGGAGGTCATATATGCCAAGATGGAGGTCATATATGCCAGGATGTAGGTCATATATACTAGGAAGAAACCCAAGATACGGGACATTATTAGATAATAGGGGGAAAACTCGTATGTCCTTATAGGATTTAGAATGCTACCAGGGCCCATACATCTGACCAACATGTGGGGGAGGGGGGTCAAGTACAAATTTTGCATCGGGGCCCATTGGACTCTAGTTGTGCTACTGACAGCCAGTAATGCTCCCACAACAATATACTAGTCATAGATGTCCATATAACAGTGTATAAATGCCCTGGCAACAGTGGACCAGTCACTAACGCTCCCACAGTAGTGTACGTGCCACTAATGTACTTATTACAACATATAAATCAAATACGCCATAAGTGTATTAGCCACTAATCCCCCATATTATATCATATCTCCCATCCCCCAGAATAACTTCCCCCCTTAGTGCCAGCCAGAGGTGCCTCCAAACCACAGAACCATGCACTAACCAATCGGTCCATATAGAGGGTCTAAGATGAATATGAGTGACCCCCGTGACGTATCTACGATGGCGGCTGTATCCCCCCCACCTCCTTCTTTATCGCTCATGACAGAATGACAATTAGTTCTTTGAACAATATGATTAAGATCCATTACATCGGGGGTTTTGTCTGATATTTGACTATTAGCTCTGAATTTACCAGGGGACGGCGATGCTACAAAATAGATTATTCCGAGTAATTATGGCACAATGTAATTACTACCAAAATTGAGGTCAGGAGATGGCATTTAGCATTTCAGACTTACGAGATTCCTGAGCAGATTTATCTGAATCCTCAGCCAATTATTAAAAGCTAACATTTTGTATAACAAGGAAGAAAAAAAAAAGTGTTTCCTTTTGGGTCTGAGCTTTGATGGATAACTCAGTGCTTCACGTCCATGACAGTCACATCACGGCACTCGGGAAAATCGAATATGGTTATTTAATGCGTATTTGTTTAAGATTGCTTCCAAACACAGCGCCACATCTGCTTACAGGTTGGATGTGGTATTGCAGCTCGGCTAAATACATTTCAATAGAAATGAATTGCAATATCAAAAACAACCTGTAGGCAAGTGTGGCGCTTTTTCGGGAAGCAACCACATATTTTGAAATCCCTTGCTATTCTACGCAACTTTTTCTTTTTCTTCCCTATTGGTGGGAGCCAAAGCTGATCATATATACATGAATAGAATACTAGAGCCATAGTGCAGACTGACACTGGCAATAAGGAGGGGTGTTACTCTAGTACAACAGAGTTAAACACTAGGCAGATACTAAGTCTTAGTTATGCCGCCTGCCTGTACTATCATGTGTGACAGAATGTCTGAATAATAGTCTTCAGTGGTCACTATCATGTCAAAAAACTGTATATATTAATAGTACAAGTGAATATTAAGAAAAAATTGTCAAGATATTTTTTCAGAAAAATCCACTTTTTCTCCACTTTATGAACCACTTCTCCCCTCCTCCTGAACTCATAATGCGTTCTGAAAAACTGCAAAAACCCATCCTGCTCAAGGAAGGACGGACTGACAGCTCACTGAGGGATCAGATTACAGCTGTCTAATGAAGTATATGGAATCAGGAGAGAGGAGCAGAGTGAGAGAGAGAAGCACAGACACACTAGAAAGCATCAACACCTATACATGTACGGTAAGTTTTTTTTCTCCCCCAATTTACAGCTACACTGCTCACTACTGCTGTATATTGTTCTTAATGCTGATCCATAGAATTATTTGACCTCAGAGCTGAATTCACAGCTGTACTGCTAACCACTGTTGTAAATTGTCCTTGTGTCGACCCGCCACCACAATTGTGGGTTACCAGGGCAATGGGGTACTCAGAGCCGAGCCCATGGAAGTCTATGGGGTTTGTCACAGGTAGCTGTGGCTCGGTCTGTGGCCCGGGCGGTCTGGCGTATGTTGGGGATATATTTACAGGGGATAGGTTTATATACAGTTCGTGACGCCACCTGTAGTATTCTGGTAATTAGTACCAGCGCTGCTGTAGATCTCTGAGGGGATGGTGAGGCAGCTAGATGTCGGGTCCCCTACAGGTGGGACTGGTCCCTCAAAGTCTATGGGATTTGTGAAGTCGGGTGCAGATAAAGAACACAGTCTCACACGGTCAGCGTCTTTCCATACCTTTACTTGTAAGATGTTCAGGCAGGTCCCAGGGAGGCTGATCCAAGGAGAGTGTATCTTGAGACAGCAGCTGGACAAGTTAGGGGCCTCCTTTACTTCCAATACAACGAGTACAACCAGCCTGAAGCGTAGTTCCCTCAAAATCTCCAGCTAATCTATAGCTGTACCGCCCAGTCAGCTTTGTGTTAGGAGCCTTCCTGCGAAGAAGCTGAATTCTTATCTTGTCGTGCACTGACTCAAAGTCTTCACTTCCCCTGACCCCAGTTACGTACTGACTATAAGGGGCTTGTTTGCCGCGACCTAAGGTCCGGTAAATTCCTGGTTTTCTTATCACTATGCTTGAAACAGTAGTGATCCTTCGGTCCCCAGTGACCGGTAGCAATGTGCAGGACTTCTTCAATCCGTAAGCACTATTCCAATAAACCACTGTGCCTTTCGCCTTGTCCTCGCTGGTAACATAAGCACTCACACTAGCCAAGGGTCGAGCAGTCACTTCTTTCTTTTCCTTCACTTCAAAGTTAGTTACAGATGCTCAGTTTTCAATAGGCAGGAGCACGTCTCTGAACCTTATACCGTCCTTTAGACAGGATACTGAAGACTTTCTGCACTAAACTTCTTCTTTCCTTCCAGTGTATGCTGATGAGGTACAGCTCTGACTAGGCTAAGGTGAATTAAAACACCTATACTAGACTCCACTTTCCGAACTGGTGATAGAGCAATCTGGACTGCTTCCTCCCTCCAGACGTCCTCTCACTCTCAAGTCAGGAACTAAACTCCAGACGTCTTCTCTGTCCGAAGACAGGAACTAGACACTGACTAACTCACTCTAACACATACCTTGACCACTCCCTCAAGAGCAAACTCCACTACCCTAAGGGTGTGTCTAGTATATGTCGAGTGAATGAATATTTAGCATTAAACTGCTGTCTCGCCACACACTCTCCAGGGTACTGCGTGTGCCTAACACCAGGGCTACACATTCCCCCATGGTAAAAGACAGCACTCCCGGGCTGTAAAATACAAAAGAGACATTTTGTTTATGCAATAAACATTAAACAATAACTTCTTCCCATCCGGGAGGTGAGAATATCTTGAACGTTGCAAACATTATAGAAATACAAAAAGTATTAAATAGCATTCAATAAATATACAATATACTTGTGAAGGACCCGCACCAAACCTTCAACGTGGGTCCTGGGTGGGCTGCAGGACATCCGATTGCAGACCTCACTCAGTGCCACACCACACGGGTTTTGTTTTCAGAGGTAGTTGTGACTGGTTTATGTAAAACCAAGAGAAAGCACCGAAGCGCAACTATGTACAATTAAGTTCTGGGTTGGCACAGTCCTCAACCTCCAAGTCCAATGTAAAACCAAAGACATATTATATCAAATCACATAATACGAAAGTGCAACTTTTCTGGTTACTGTTTATCATTTACCCAGCCGGGCATTCTACAGTTAGAAATATATATATTCACTATATAATTTGTGCAAAACTTTATAAAACATTTCAAACTTTTTTACTTTTGGTAGACCCGATAGGGATCTCACCGATTCTCCTTTTCTATCTATTCATTTCAAATAATACACTTTCCAATACATTTTCCACCCCGGGGGCTGGAACAATGCAATGGGCCCTAGATCCCAGGACTAGCAAATCATGCGCTGCGATTAGGGTCTGAGTCGCCACAGTTCTTGTGCGAACCTCTAGGGGCGCAACAGGTACATTCTCCTCACGTGACACCGATTGCGTCTCAATCACAGTTAACGATATGGACCGTGTCATGGATTGCGATTGAGACTGGGTCGCATGTTGCGATGAAGATATAACTTTCTTTTGCGATGAACTCTGGGTCGCTAGTTGCGATGAATTTGCAGGGGGCGATGCTGGGGCACGGCCAGTTACTGCTTGATCTAGAGACGGGGACGCTGCGGTCATAGTGACGGTACCTGCGTCTGGGACGGGGTCACGGACGATGGTGACGTTAAGGGCATACCATCCCTTCATTCCCCAGTGCCGCGTATATGTGACGATGTCTCCATTTGCTAAGTCCCTCCCGGGATGGCCTTGCGGTAGGTGAGATTCTACGTCACGCCTGCTGACAAAGACCCCTGGGTAGAGGCCCGGTTCACGGATAAAGCCCCAGCCCTTCCGGAGCTGGAACTCAGTCACACACCCCTGCCGCCGCGGTTCCCTCAGGGTACCTTTATCTCTCCGGACACTCTCTTTGTCCGCGATCAGCTCTGCATATTGTTGCTGACGGTTCCGCTGAGCTTCCCGCTCTTCCTCCTGCTGGCGTTTCTTCTTCTCCTCACGACTCTGCCATTCCTGTTCCCACTGGGCGGTATAGGCAACGTCATCCAGGCGCGCCATTTCGTCCCAGTCCACATCTGGTAGTGACGGACAGGACCCCTCCGGTGTCCCTGCCGGGGACCGATCATCTGCTGCGGCCTCTTGGCCGGGCGGGCGTTCCGGGATTGGCTGTACCTCCTCAACCTCCTTCGCTTCCACCGCTTCACCGGTGGGATCGGGATCGGTACTTTCGGGGGCAGCCTCCGGTTGCTCCTTCGCCTTGGGCAGCAGACTCGTCGGTATCTGGAATCGTGGGGGGTCATTGAGGGGAGAGATCACCGTGTCCCACAGCCTCCGCTGTTCCAGGGTACGCCGGCGTCTCTCGATCTCTTCAAAGCCAGGTTGGTACTGGACCATCTTCTTCAGGCGTGCATTTTCTTCTCTTGTCTCTAGCAACGCCTGTTGCAGGTGCAGGACCACGGATAACTCCGATGCTGGTGGCAGCTTGGCTGGGGCACGGGGCCTGCCTTCCTCCGCTTCCCTGCTCGGCTGCACACGTCCTGCCTCCATGATGTTCCAGAAGATTCTCTCTTCTTTCTGCGGAGACATCCGGTCTCTTCCGTGGAGGTGGGATTTGCGTCTCCTCCTCCTCGCAGGGAAGGTGAAGAGGAGGCGGACCTCCTTTGCTGTAGGGCAGGATCGCATATTGTAATAGCACTTTGAGAGGGCAGGCATTTTCTTCGCGCCACAGGGGGGTAGACGCCCACGAAGGTACGCCCACCTTCTTCTCCAGCGCCTGAGGGCGCGAATATGGCGACAAAAATGGCGATTTTGGCGCCAAAAGTGAAAACAGTCCTTTTTCACAAAAACAATTCCTTAGGCACACAGGGCTCGCAATTCCGCGAGTTTCGCATCCTGTTCGTGACGCCAAGTTTGTGTCGACCCGCCACCACAATTGTGGGTTACCAGGGCAATGGGGTACTCAGAGCCGAGCCCATGGAAGTCTATGGGGTTTGTCACAGGTAGCTGTGGCTCGGTCTGTGGCCCGGGCGGTCTGGCGTATGTTGGGGATATATTTACAGGGGATAGGTTTATATACAGTTCGTGACGCCACCTGTAGTATTCTGGTAATTAGTACCAGCGCTGCTGTAGATCTCTGAGGGGATGGTGAGGCAGCTAGATGTCGGGTCCCCTACAGGTGGGACTGGTCCCTCAAAGTCTATGGGATTTGTGAAGTCGGGTGCAGATAAAGAACACAGTCTCACACGGTCAGCGTCTTTCCATACCTTTACTTGTAAGATGTTCAGGCAGGTCCCAGGGAGGCTGATCCAAGGAGAGTGTATCTTGAGACAGCAGCTGGACAAGTTAGGGGCCTCCTTTACTTCCAATACAACGAGTACAACCAGCCTGAAGCGTAGTTCCCTCAAAATCTCCAGCTAATCTATAGCTGTACCGCCCAGTCAGCTTTGTGTTAGGAGCCTTCCTGCGAAGAAGCTGAATTCTTATCTTGTCGTGCACTGACTCAAAGTCTTCACTTCCCCTGACCCCAGTTACGTACTGACTATAAGGGGCTTGTTTGCCGCGACCTAAGGTCCGGTAAATTCCTGGTTTTCTTATCACTATGCTTGAAACAGTAGTGATCCTTCGGTCCCCAGTGACCGGTAGCAATGTGCAGGACTTCTTCAATCCGTAAGCACTATTCCAATAAACCACTGTGCCTTTCGCCTTGTCCTCGCTGGTAACATAAGCACTCACACTAGCCAAGGGTCGAGCAGTCACTTCTTTCTTTTCCTTCACTTCAAAGTTAGTTACAGATGCTCAGTTTTCAATAGGCAGGAGCACGTCTCTGAACCTTATACCGTCCTTTAGACAGGATACTGAAGACTTTCTGCACTAAACTTCTTCTTTCCTTCCAGTGTATGCTGATGAGGTACAGCTCTGACTAGGCTAAGGTGAATTAAAACACCTATACTAGACTCCACTTTCCGAACTGGTGATAGAGCAATCTGGACTGCTTCCTCCCTCCAGACGTCCTCTCACTCTCAAGTCAGGAACTAAACTCCAGACGTCTTCTCTGTCCGAAGACAGGAACTAGACACTGACTAACTCACTCTAACACATACCTTGACCACTCCCTCAAGAGCAAACTCCACTACCCTAAGGGTGTGTCTAGTATATGTCGAGTGAATGAATATTTAGCATTAAACTGCTGTCTCGCCACACACTCTCCAGGGTACTGCGTGTGCCTAACACCAGGGCTACACATCCTCACTGTTCCATACAAGTAATTTTATTTCACCCCAGATCTGTATTTGCAGTTACACTGCTCAATACTGCTGCATAATTTTCTTTATGCTGATTCAGACAAATAAGTATTTTATCTAATCCCGGAGCTTGATTCACAGTTACACTACTCAGTACTGCTGTATATTGTCCTCAATACTGATCCATACAAGTAAGTATTTTATGACACCCCAGAGCTAGATTCTCAGATGTACTGCAGCATAATATCCTCTATGCTGATCCAGACATATAAGTATTTTATTTCACCCCTGAACTTGATTCACAGTTTCACTGCTCAGTGCTGCTGTGTATTCTCCTTAAAGCTGCTCCATACAAGTATTTTATTTACCCCTTGAGCTGGATTCACAGCTACATTGCTCATTACTGCTGTATATTCTTCTCGATGCTGTTCCATACAAGTATTTTACTTAGCCCCAGAGCTGGAATCACAGCTACATTGCTCATTACTGCTGTATATTCTTCTCGATGCTGTTCCATACAAGTATTTTACTTAGCCCCAGAGCTGGAATCACAGCTACATTGCTCAGTACTGCTGTATATTGTTCTCAATGCTATTCCATACAAGAATTTTATCCCAGAGATGAATTCACAGTTAGACTGCTCAGTACTTCAGTATAATGTCTTCCATGCTACTTCTTCTGAACATGTGCTACATACAGACAGGAGAGCAGGAATCCCTCATGTCTGTGTGTTTATGAGAGATATCACAGCAGCTGTTCTGACCCCATTAGTTCAGAGACAACTGAAAATTAGAGTTAGAGCCTTCTCAGGGAAAAAGTGGTGAAAAATTCAGCATGCAACTCATACAGTGGCCAGAAATAGTGCTATTCCTCATATACGCACAGGACAGCTTATTCCGAAAAGTCACCTGAAACAACAGGTATTATGTAAAGCGTTCCACCCTATTGTAACAATCACAGTATAATTGCCAGGGATATAAAATTTCCCATAAAAATACATTGTTATTTCCATCTTTGGGATTATTTTTTAACATTGCTGCTCCATGAACAGACGTTTTGAAATAAAAAACAGATAAAACTAATTTCCCGTCTTCTTACACGTGTTGAGGTTTAACGGCTGCCATCTAAATGGGATTTGTTTGTGAGCAGATCTGTCCCCATCTCTGTCGACGTTCAACATTTTGGATATTTTATACCAGGTATAATGTAGCTATTACGTGCACAATCTAATCTGAATGTGCGGTGATAAAAAATTGCAGCCAAAAAGCGTAAACAAAATAATTTTTTACGGCTTGTGTGTGCGTCCCTTAAATTCTATTTATCTATGCAATTTCGTTTTACATCCGCCCATTCGGCTCATTCGAAGGGGGTGGTGGAGTTGGTATATAACGTACGCGGACGGGCGTATATCTGGATGTGCCAACTTTTGCAGAACTAAATTTACAAAATGGATCGTAAGATTTGGGATATTTATATTTTTGGTAACTTGCAAACTGTAGTTTAGGAAACAAAACATTTGGATATAGGTGAGGAGACTTGCCCAGATCTGACCGCTCTTCCAAAATTTATCTTAGCTTGGACGTTGATCGTTAAATTACTTCTAGACCCTTGACATTTTCATCCCTTCGTAGGGAAACGCCAAAACAAAAATTGGTCTTTCTAAGCCTTGTTGGGATGTAGTGAGGGTCCGTGACCATCTCTTTTCCTCCACTACTGATCCAGCCATATGACCGATGTAGACCTCCAGACCAGTGATGGATATAGAGCCCCTAAAGCCATGATAGCCACAGCACTGGTGGACACAGACAGAAGAGGACCCTGTACAAGGACAATATACGGGCCCTTTGCAGTCCAATAGCTCATCATAATGCGCAGGTCCACCTGTTTTGGAGGTGGCAGTGGCCTCCTAACCTCTTGGTCCCCTGTTGCCCCAATGGTGTGTCCACCTCTAAACCACAGAGCATCCACATAGCAATAACATAGTGCCTCCACAACCACCTAAGTCTCATTCATGACTGTAAATGGAGTCTGAACACTCCGATAGGTTTCTCGACGGCACAGTACATTCACCCACTTGACCTCCATATTTCTCGGCATTATCACCGTGCCAGTAGCATCTACACCACACGACCCACATTATGGTTTTTATAACCTGCTCTACTGTCGTCTACAGGACAGGTTAGTCTTAATGGTTCCTCCGTACAGGGGTTAATTCATCCTATAATATCAGTTTATGTGCCTGTGTGGATCACCAGTCTCGGAGGATTGTGAAATTCTTCACGCCGTGCATATTAATGAGCTGAGAATTGTCTCCACACTCAGCAGATCACAAAACCTCCAGAACGGCAGCAGCTTCACAAGTTTCTGATGAAATTACTCTTTTACGCCTAATTTATCTTACAAAGTGCAAATCACCTTTGACAGGAGTTAGGTAAGTCAGGAGGTTTAGGAAGAAAAAATGCTGATAAAATGTGCTCAAAAATACACTCAGCTCATAACAGCTTCAAATCCGCGACCATGAAGAAAAAAGAATTAACTGTGGTTTGTAGATGCTTAGAATAAGCTAAATTGACCCTCAAAGTGCAGTGGTGGTGGATCATGGGCAGAGCCCGACTTCTCATCCTGACCCTTATGGTGGTCATACATACTAGATCAGTGTTGGCCAAACCCTTCAGTTTCGGAAGGACTGGACGACCATATAATGTGTCCTGACCTTCTCGTGCTACCAGATGTTGGAGGAAAGGAAAGGATTGGGCTGTTGGAATATAACATGCCTGATCTTTCATTGATCAGAGACTATACTTGACCTCATGAGTTCCTTTAACAAAGACCATATTTCTGTGAGGGCATTGGGAGCAAAGGCTTCTTAAGTTATGATGCCTCCATCATTTTGCTTGTGGTGTAGAAGGTCCTACAACTTTCTATGTAACATTGAGGCAGTTAGAATCTTACTTTGAGAACTAGGTGACACAATAAGACAAATTGTCCTTCAACTTTGTTCATTAAACAGATATATAAATAAGCGTTTAAGATAATTAGCCTTAACTTTTCCAGCCAATGTCTCAGCTCTTCCAGTAGTCTTCCTTATCCTGTGGGGGTCACGCTTGTCCTCTGTCACTCTTATGCTCTGGTGGTCACCTTTCTTCTCCTGATGTCATCATTTTTCAGTTTTGGGCTTCATTGACCAATGGTTGTCATCTTTGTGCAGAGAAGATTACCATCACTGTCCAATTATCACTTCTGATATTTACTGGTTATCTTTGGTTTTTGTTTGTGACCCTTGTCCTCTGGTTGCCCAGCTTTTCCTCTAGTGGTCACTTATCCCCTGGTTTCACCCCGTGCCCTATGAATGCAGGTGTCTTGGTTGTCCTCTTTTCCTCTGATGGTTATTCTTGTCATGTGGTGGTCACCCTTGTCCTCTCGTTGTTCACTAGTTGTACAGTGGCCATGCTTGTCCTCTCGTTGTTCCCTTGTTCTCTGGAGTCCACCCTGTTCTAGGGGAATCATATTGTTCCTTGGTTATCCACTTTAACTTCTGATAGTCAATGTTGTCCTGGGGTTGTCACCCTTGTCCTGGTGTGGTCACGCCCCACTAGTTGTATGGTGGTCATCCTTGTCCTCCAGTTGTCCTCTTATCCTCCTTGGTTAACCCTATTCTTGGATAGTCAACCTTTTCCCATGGTTTCCCCCATTGTCCTTTGATGATCAATGTTGTCCTGGGGTAGTCACTCTTGTACTGGGGTTGTCATGCTAATCCTCTGATTGCCCCACTAGTTGTATGGTGGTCATCCTTGTCCTCCAGTTGTTCTCTCATCCTCCTTGGTTAACCCTATTCATGGATAGTCAATCTGTTCCCATGGTTGCCCCCTTTGTCCTTTGATGATCAATGTTGTCCTGGGGTGGTCACTCTTGTCTTGGGGTGTTCACTCTAATCGTCTGATTGCCCCACTAGTTGTATGGTGGTCATCCTTGTCCTATAGTTGTGTCCCTTATTTTCTAATGTCCAATTCTCGGATAGTCAACCTTTTTTCCTGGTTGTCATCCTTGACCTTTGGTGGTCATCGTTGTCCACTGGCTGTCACTTTTGTCCTCACCCCTGCACCTGGGTTGCCACCTTTGCATATAACAATCACACCCCAGAGAAATTCAGAAGAAGTGACTAATGTTAGACTGTATATACCTGTTAGCATTTCACAGAATAGATTGCAATTAGCATTGTGTTATTTGTAAAGGATCTCAGTGGAAACTCAACGCTTTACATCTGTGCCAAGTTTTACCGGAGAAACATGATCCCTTAATATTGATGCATAAATCACTCTACGACAAGTTTATTAATGATCTCGCTGAATATCAGTGACATCGAAGGAAAAATCCTCATTTTCGGTGTCAGGAGTGGGAAGCAGAGGTGCGGGAACTCGCTGTACCCATCCATAGCCATGAATATAAATGCGCCTTTAAATTACGTTTTTGGCTTCACAATTATGGAATAACATTAATAGGATGCATATGTCACTTGCTTGAGTGGGAGGTGATGTACTGTATTAGAAGCAGCATAAATCAAGAGACAAGGTTAATGGATTAATAATCTGCTGCCGATATATGGTAATAGCTGGAAATATAATTAGCTGTGAAGGTGTCATGCCCCCTGATATTGCCAGGGACGCACAGCACTGGATGGCATCATTCATTTCAATGGACAACAGGGAGAATGGACACAAAGCACATTAATAAGGACTATTCTTAAGGACGTGGGAATGTACGGGGGTGGAGATGACATATGTCACTGAGTCAATGACTCCGAGCATCTGACATAAATCTTTTAAATCAATAGTTTGCGAAAAAAACAGTGAAAAACATTCTGCTTGAAATTTCAATAATTTGACATATTGTAAGGAAATTAAAGCCTCTCGAGTAACTTATTTGGTTCCTTCATATCCATTGAGGTTGATAAACCAAAATGTTGTTATTGACCCCAATTAAGTTGCCTTAAACCCCATTACCATAGAGACATTAGTCCTAAAAAGACTTTAGGACAGGGATCTGACATTTTCCTGTTCTCTCGGTCATTGACAATGCTATTTGCCATATGAAAAAGTTCTATGAAGTAACCAGACTTTACAAATATCACAGAGACATGTGAAAAGTTTTGATCAGTGAAGGTCCTACTGCTGAGAACCCCACCAATTACTGAAATGAAAGGGATGGAGGGTGCTCCTCGTTTCTGAGAATTGGAGATAGCTGAAGACTGGCTCACAAAAAGTCAATGAGCCCATCTTCAGCTAGGGCCATCTACTAGAGGAGAGCGACCCATACTTGAGTAGATATGAACCAATTTAGGAAGAAAGTAAGAACCTCAAATGTGGGTCCCCTATCTTTCATTTATTTTAAGAACCTAAAGAAGGAAGATCTTTAATTGTCCAAGAAGGTCAATGTGATCCCAAGTGACCTGATGATAGACTGGCTTACAGAAAGTCAATGAGCCCATTTTCAGCTAGTGCCATCTACTAGAGGAGAGTACCCATACTTGAGTAGATATGAACCATTTAGGAAAAAGTAAGAAGAACCTCAAATGTGGGTCCCCTATTTCCATTTATTTTAAGAACCTAAAGAAGGAAGATCTATAATTGTCTGAGAAGGTCAATGTGATCTCAAGTCACCCGATTTTTAGCTGCAGCCCATATTCGTGTCATCTATCTTTAGCTTCCTGTCCTGGGTTTTTTCTGAACAACTTTTTTAAATATTAGATTCGAGTAAAAATGATCCATGTAATTCTTCCATGACCAAACTGTGTGTAAAGAGGGCAGGGTTTGGAAAAAGAAGACTCCACCAATTTTTTTTAAGCCTTCCTGGCCGACGATTAATAATTAAATCACTTGCTCATCTAAAATAGTCTTATAAAGTAAATCAACTTTCAAAAAAAGTTTTTGAGTATGATAGAGACATTCGAAGTTTTGATCGGAGGGGTCAAAGTGCTGAGACCCACACTGATTTGCTGAAATCAAGGGTCTGATATGTTCAGCAGGTTGCTGCTCTTTTTGTAAAAGTAGGGTTGGCTGAAGACTGGATCATAGGAAAGCCTCTCGAGGTGAGCAATCCATACATGAGTAGATACACAACAATAGGAACAACTCCAAATGTGAGTCTCCAATTCTGTTAAGATCCCAAACAAAAAAAGATCTAAAATTGTCAGAGGTCACTTGGATTCCAAATTTTGTCCAATCTTCAGGTCTTCTTTGCCTATATTTAGCATCATTCTATGGTAGCCTGGGCTTTTTTGAACAATTTTTAATAAATTAGACTCATGTAAAAGTGGTCCATGTCATTAATCTGTGACATGTGTATATAGAGGGCTGAATTTGGTAAAAAAAAAAGAGCACCATTTTTTTCAATTTTTCTAGGTTAACCTCCGATAATTAAAGCTCTGCCATCTGTAAAAGTATTTAAAAGTTTACAAGGTCAATAAGATTCCACCACATGTTCCAATTTTTGGGCAATCTTCAGGTCTTCTTTGCCTATCTTTAGCTTTCAAATATCGGAGTCTGGGTTCCTTTTTAAAAACTTTAAAAAAAACTAGATTTTAGTAAAAATGGTCCATGTAATTTATTCCATGACCAAACTGTGTGTAAATTGGGAAGATTTTGGAAGAGGAAGACACCACCAATTTTATCTTCAGCAACTTTTTTTTTCTCCATTGAATTCAAGGTTTTGAATAAATCGACAGGTTGGTTCAAAACTGAGATTATGATACATTGATCACCCTGATTTCTTGTGCCCAAGCATGAGAGCAATACCACCAATTCCAACCAGTTTCGACTCAGATCATAGTGGCGTTACAACTGCAAAAATGGTGGACCTGGAAAAGTTTTAGCTACATTACTAATGTAGTTTATTTTTTGATTATGTCGTGATCTAGACTCATCCTGAACATCCTCGAACATTTTACTTAAGATCTCATCTATAATGTTGAGTCAACATCTACTTGACGAATATTTGCCTTATTTTGAGTTACTAATTATTTTATTATCTCTAATTTATTGATATATTTAGAATTATGATGGTTCCTTACCTTATTTTCCAACAGATCCATGTTCATATCGCAGACAGGGTATCCAACCGGTGTAGCCACAAACAAATGTGGGCAGTTTCCACAGACGAAGGGGTCACCTCGTGGCATAGATGCGAGCGCATGGCGGATGTCCAGATGGGTTAATCACACCAACCTCAAAGGTATACTATTAAGATTTTTATTCACACCAACGCATTTCGGTGACTGACCGGCAGGTAGGTAGATTTTTGTATGGCCCCACTATGCATAGTGTACTCCTTTTTTATTGCAAGGTATAGAACACATATAACAATTAGAGTAGAGATAAGACAAAATAATATTCATTGTATGCCTTTATATCCACCATAGGACCTCAACGGTCATCTATTAAGATGCCCATATACCCTTAATAGCTGTTGGCCAATCGCTTGTGCAGGCAACGCCTCATACATATATGTTCTCGGTCTGGCGTAACTAAAATAGGCGCGGATGTTGCAATCGCACCTGGGCCCTGGATCCTAGGGGGCCAAACAAGTCCTTTTGGCCCATTATTAAAAACTTGCAATAATTGGGGGCACCATTGAAGTTTTTGCATTGGGGACCATGAGCATCAAGTTGCGCCACTGGCTACACTGGCATGTGTTTTCAATAGGGATTACTCATTTGTGGGAGTGGGATTAGCCATTACCAGGCACCTCTGAGAATCGGGTGTTGACATGATGATTTTGGGGGAGAGTCAGGAGACCATTGAAGGATAGAAATCTGATCCTTCAATGGGGAGTTCCATTGACTTTACTCTTATATCCATCGCCACTTTTTAAATATGAGCAAATCAATTTGCGGTGGATCAAATTTCCTTCGAATTTTGCCAAAATATTCAGATTCCTCACCTATCCTGGTGTCCCATACTCCTACACCGAGTTCTCTTCTGGCTTACTTTTCCTCTCTGTCTCCAGTCTCCTTTCCACCTTCATTCAGCGGTACCTCCAGCCTCAACGTCACTTCTGGTCTAGTGAACATCTGAGTCAACGAAGACAGAAAAAGACTTAAGACAGAAAAGAAGTCTGGAGCTGGAGGGAGGTACGGAGTCAGTGGAGGACCAGGAGTGTGGTGGTAGCCCCAGGACAGGTGAAGAATGAAGCGGGTATAATATTTTTTATCTTTTAACTCCTGTTTATTAAGCTCTGGGGTTTGGTGTTTGACTTGTAACAGCAATTCAAATTTTGTAAAATAAATTTAACGTCAATTCAATTTCCTACCCAAGATCGAGTGAATTGAATTTCTTTAGATTCGCTGATCTCTATCACCTTTAGCGTGGCAAGTCTTCCAACAATGCTATGGCTTATCCATCTCCCTTGTGTGTTTATTCTTTTCTGTACTTTGTAGAAACTGGCGCGTTTCACGACTGCACTCATTGAGACATGAGCCTAAGTATCTTCCATGGCTTTGCGGTTCCATTGCCATTGTTATTCAATGAACTTTCGAGTGGAGCTGTCCAACATCCCAGTGATTATATTTATCTACCGAAAACACGGACGGAATAGAAAAAAATAAATAAAAGACGTGCACATCATAGAGAAAGAGGGAACGAAAAGAGGAACTGATGCGGCCGACTGAAGGAAAGAAAAAACAAATATGAAATATGTGCTAATCTGCCGAAAGGCCACCACATTTTAGTGTTGTTTAATTATGAAAATTTTTCTCTCCTGACAAGTGAAATGAATTTAGGCAGCCATGCATGGGGAGAAATTTGAAGTGACTGCAAATTAAATCAAAATCAGAATGAAAAATATAACTGTGGGTTTCATTTCCGACATGAAGAGAACCATCCCTTATATGTGACATTGTGGGGTGATCCATCAGAGAATTTATTGTTCAGATTAATAAGTGACGCGTTTCACGGATGGTATAGAGGATAATGGAGAACGTTGTGTTGTATTTAAGTAAATAAATCACTAATCTGTGATCATTTAAAACTCGGAGTTGTGTTGGGTTTTTGTGATGTTAATCTGTGATCTTGCATGGATAAGATCGAGCATTGATGAACTTTGCTTTCCTATGCGTTTCAGGCTCTAATGGAGAATCCATATCTTTTATTGCTCCTCTATACTTTATACCTGAAGATTTGAGGAAGGCAGGAACTCCTTGTCTCCAAACCGAATCTAAATAAAAAAAAATGACCTACCCTGAACTTATTCTGGTCTTGACAATATCTAGGAATAGGCAAATTTGCCGAAATTTGTATTCTGCACTTTGCGCAAAATTGGTAAGGAAATTCAATTTGCATCAAATTTATTCGAATGTACATTATTATGCTCTGAGGTCTCTCCAGAGCCGAGAAAAATTTTACAAAAAATTGTAAAAATTGTACCCTACCGACCCTCAAGTCTTCTGCTCGGTTTGTCCTCTTTGGTCTAGTTATCGGTGAGGTCTTCACTGAGCCATCATTGTTATCTTACTGCGCCAGCCATCTTCGGGGTCTCCTCTGCTAACGAGACTTTGACGTTATGATGTCACGTGATGCACAATGTAATGTAGAATGATTTGTGGAAGACACCAAAGATAGTTCCGGATCAACCTCTTTCTAACCCCCTTTCAAATTTAGTAAAGTATGGACTGGACTGTTGCCACTTTTGGTGGATTTGCACAAATCAAATCATAATAAATGGAAATTCTGAATTTTTGCAAGATTTGAGATGAACTTTGATCATCTCTAGAAAGATCGCGCTCCTATAGACCAGTGTTTCTCAACCCAAGTAACCACTACTCAAACATCACATGAAGATTCCTCCATGGCGTTCACCATACCCAATGTTGCTTAAAATCATGGCATCTACAGTACCCGTAGAGCCTTGATATATGCCCTCTGGGGTCAACGCATCATAGATTCTAGTTTCTTGACTTGGAAATACGTCCATCAACATTCTTGGTGGTTTCCAACCACGTTGGATCAAACCAGTGCCGAAAGAAACAAATTACCTTCGGTTTCCACCAGCTGGTTAACTCCATCATTTCACAACAGAGCCCTTGAGGCTCACTACTGACTATTAGTAGAGTGAAACCTTCTTACCAACCACCTCTTAGTCTTATAATCTGATTTGATGATTGTTTTTATTAATAAGGGGAATCTGTCACATTCTGCGTTCAGTCAACATGCTACAGTGTGGAAGAAGCCGAGCAGAGTAATATATATTGTTTTTTTGTTACCACTTATAACTTTTAATAAGTGATATAAATTCCTTGGAATTAAAATGAAAAAAATTCATAAAAAAGCCAAGTTATAAAAATATTAACTATAAAAAACATATATCAATCTGATAATCTCCTCCTCTCTACGATGATGTTGTTATATGTAACAGGTCCCTTTTTAAGCCTCATGCATTACTAATATGTGACACCGTAAGTACGCTTGTAATGTGAGGGTACGGCGTGAGCAATGTAAAAGGTGTAACATTTAGAGTTCTGATGTCTTTGCTATGTGGGATCCCCTTGGGCGCCAAAGCGTAAGAGCGACTGATACCTCTGCATCCCTGGTGTCTGAGTTGATGTGTTAGGATGGAATTTAGATTGGAAGCTCCGCCATGCGGCTGAGGATAACGTACCGCCATACATTTCTATAATGCATGAATAAAAGATAACAGTGCTGTAATGTATGTTCCACAGTAATTCAACCTGCGAAATGAAATATCCGGGTCCACGGATTATACAGATACTGTACAATGCTGTTTGTGTATATAGACACCACGGTGGAATAATAATGTATCAGCTCGAAATTCCAAACATTTGACTTGTTTTATCTTTCTTGCATCGCACCGATACAACGATAGTATCCACAACAGGATGCAAAGGTACTAAAAGGCCACGTTTACACACGCGTTTCTTAAAAAACAATGATAATTTGATTTTCATCCAGAAAAATGAATGATTAGTCATCCATATGTACGTTTTTTTACACCTTTTTTATGCATGAGCAGTCAATAGAAGATTTGGATTTGGTCTTGTAAATTTTATGTTACTGGCAATGTAGTCATAAAAATCGGATGCTACGTGGATGATCTATTATTTTTTTTGCACACCCATAGACTTCAATAATCTCATCCAAAATATAAAAAAAATTGTCATTATTGAATTGCATTGACCCTAGTGACGGTCGTGTGAACTACACTCCCAAAGCATAAGTCTTGACCAGTGGCGTCGATGGGCCATTAGTGTCCAACTGACTTCACTGGACCTTTTACCAGATCAGGGCATGCCTAGAAAACGCTCCTGCTGAAGTCAATGAGTCTCGATTGGCCGATTATTTTGGCATATCCCACAGTTAAATATTATGGCCTCTGATTCGGGACATTTGGGACTTTTTTATTCATCCAACAACTTCTATTGCTTAGGTCTAGTAGCCCACCAGAGTACTGTATGTGTCAAGCACATGCCCCGGTCTGTTTGATGTTTTTGTGCTCCACATCAAGTGGCATTCCCTCATGTGATGTATTTCTTGGGCCTATATAAGGCCTCCCAAGACTCACACCTGGGCCTTGGTATTGTATGAAGACTTGCTAGTAACTCTCTTAGGTATCTGAGCATGGTTCCAGTCTACAGTCATCAGGACGTCTCCTGGCTGTCTGTAGTTTCCTGTCCATGGGTTACTTGTCTGTAGTTTCCAGTAATACTGCTACCTGCCAGTGGTCTTCAGGACTTCACCTACTTGTCTGTGGTTTCCAGTAACCTTGCTGTATGTCAGTGGTCTTCAGGACTTTACCTATCTGCCTGTGGTTTCCAGTATTGATTCCTAACAGTATCCTACATGCTTGCCTGTGGTTTCCTTGATGTCTCCTGCCTGACTTTAGCTTCCAACATCCCACCTGTTTACCTCAGGTCTCCTAGACATTTCCTGTCTGCCTTCTACGTGTCCCCTTTTGGCTTCCACTATGTCTCCTGTCTGCTTGTGACTTTCAGAACTTTATTAAAACTTTTAGTCTACCTTCTAAATGTCTGTCTGTGGTCTCCTGGACATCTCTCGCTTGCCCATGGTTTCCAGAATTCCACCTATCTGCGGTTTCCAGTCCTTCAGCTATCTGTGTTCCACTTCCTCCACCTAGCTGCTGCACCAACACTTGTGGCCCATGTGCCCACCTGGACCTTGGGCTTAGAGGTCCCACCTCACCTAGTTAGCCCACTTAATGTAGCAATAGGGTTCTTGGTGGGCCATGGCTCTAACATAAGGAGTCCAAAAGGTTTAGCTGAAGATAACCCCATTTAGAGGTGACTTTGTGCCTTGCCACTGTAATCTATTTCTAATGGGATAATTCACAAATAAGTTTTTATGTGATATTATGATACTTAGTACAAAGATTACTATGCAATGATAAGTTGATGTGCACTTACTCTGTATAAAGGGATGATGGACCGCTAAATAAAGTGGGACTGTCAGGAATTTCCTCATTAAAAGGATGACTTTACTATTTAAATTAGTGGTTTGGCTGTATAGGTCATAGTAAAGCTACAAAAATGATACCTGTCCTGCGGTAATCCGATGTGCCAGGGCTGAGAAATCGAGCTTTAAAGCTACATGCAAATTAGCCTGTAAGTGCATCAGGGGCGTGTCAAGACACTGAGTACATGGACATTCCCCCGCCCCAATGCACTTTCAGGCTAAGCTTCATCTGGCTTCAAAACTCGATTTCTCAGAGCTGGCACATCCGATTTCTACAAAACAAGTGTCATTTTAATTGTTTTATTATGACCTAGATAAAAATATGATTATTTCTAGTATTAAAATTGTCCTATCACGCTTCCTTTAAGAACATCTATATGTATGAAAACATTGGGGAAGTTTAGGATGGTAAAGAATTGGTCATCCTTCATTTACTAATGCGCTCAGCCTTAGCTGGCATTCAGATTTGTTAAGTGGCAGACACAGGTCACGAGGCTTATATTTTCTTAAGCCGTCTTGAATGCGTTGGTAAGTAGGACATTTAATGAGGGAGTTCTTTGGTCGGTAACATTTTTTTTGGGAGAGGGATTAGGCGCTTGGTTTGTAGTGAAGTCGAACAGGCGATTTCAGCATCTAAAGCGTCCAGCAAAACGGGCACAAATCTGCCTTTCCACTCCGAAAGAGAAAGTTAATCTCGAAAGAGAAAGAAAAAAAAATCGGCCATGACGCTCGGCACGGACTTTAAGGTTAAGCGGTAGGAGGTTTTTATATTCCCGGCTCTAATCCTTAACAAGAAGGAAAATTGTTTTTTTTTTTAGAAAACAAACCGCATCTGGTCGTCTTCTCCTCCCATATCTATCTTCTGGGTTCACGGGAAGACGCGCGTCCGGTCGGACTCCATTAGTTTTAACGGGATTGACTCTGAGCCATCTGCTTTTCTGAATGAGTTCTTCTAAATCACAAGGAAACAACACGGCCTCTGAATCTTACCAGATGACTTTGGAAATTAGACTCATAATCGCTAAAACGTTTCAAAGGTCTGCTGTAATCAACACAGCCGGAGAAATTGGGCAGAAGTCTGATGGAACTGATGATGTTTTTATAGCCAAAGGGGAACGTAAGAGCCAAATGGCTGCAACGCATATGCCCAGCGCTTTGTTATCAAACACCACATTTTGCATATTATTGGCTATTAACTTAATTATGAGAAGCTACAGGAACCGATTTTACCCAGCTAACCGGAAGATTGACCTACAGTTTGGAGAAAAACAAACATCTGAATGATTGGTAGAGGCTATTACCGTAGGTGGCCATTACGGACAGCACCGTGCACCACTACTGACTTTGAAGAACCCATTCTCTCGCCCCCTGGATAGACAAATGATTTCCAAGAGCATTTCTCAATTTGGAAGACCCATCCTTTTCCTGGATGACACAGACATCCTATTGATGCTATGTAATACTTCATGTGACCTGCGATGGCGCTGCAGGGAACTTGAACTGTTATGTTACGGTAGCTGAGGAGTGCAGGTAAAAA